>JAJHZJ010000330.1:3400000-3711716 GCA_023548195.1 Bettongia penicillata ogilbyi
TCACTTCCAGATCCCCTTTCCCTGAAGAAGATGAACATGATAGGTTACAGTGTGGAACAGCTTAGGAGAGCATCTCTTCCTGAAATTTATCTTCCACTGTACAAAGCCCAAGTAGCACCTTATCACACTGCCCTCTCTTTCAGCCAGGTCTATTTTTCTCACTTTCTGGCTAATGAGATAAACAGACCTGGAGCATTATTTCGTCCTATTGATCACATTTTGAACCACAAGTCACTTGTGCACAATGCTTCAGCTGCCTCCTGTGAAGAATTCAGCAAATACCGAGTGAATTACTAATCAGCTCCCACTGCTCTCCACAGGCGGCCTCTCTCTGCAACTTCTCTACCTTTCTGTTTATTCCTTGCTGAGATCACACAGTTGGGGAAGCTAGCAGGCTCCATACCTTCTTGCCTGGACTCTTGGCTTTGATGGTTTCCAGCAGACAGGCTTCCTCTGCTTGGCTCCACTGCCTGCTTAATGATTCTTTCATATGGGCATGTAGGCCACTATTTCTGGGAGGTTGAAATTTCTACTCCCCAAGTCCCTGGGACAAACAACTACCTCCTACTTACCTTTCCATTTTTTATTGCACCCCCTCCCATTTTTTCTCTTCCCCTCTTCTCACCTCTTTTCCCATTGTCTTCTGCTTCTGTCTCTTTTCCTCCCTGCCCTTCATTTTTCTGTCTTTCTCCCCAGATGTTTCTCTGGGAATGAATGGCCTGAGAAACTAGATTTCAGTGTAGCTTCAAGAAGTATTAAAGGTCTAGAAATAGTTCACTTAATGATTTGCTACTAACTGCCGATTCAAATTCACTGATAGTATTCCTTCTAGAATTCCTCCCTTCCATTCCTCCCCATGCACTGAGATTGTAGAATTTTACAAAGTCTTGTGTGAGGGAGCCGGTGTTTGAAACACTGGCCTAAGGCCGTTTTATTCTCCTTTCTAGGGCCTGAATAGATCAAAACATCTGGTTATGGTTGATCAAATTCTGCTGCAGTATCCCTACTGAGAGAAGTGGAATGGCCCAAACGTCTTCCTTCCCTTTTACTTTTTGAAATTATTGCAATTTTTCACATAACTCTAGCATTCACTACATTATCCCATTTTCTTTACCTTCCATTTCTTTATTATATAACTTGGGTGTACAATTTTTTTGTGTGCATTATCCCCTCCATTTCACTGTGAGCTCTTTGAGGGCAGGGACAGTATTCTATGACTTTCTTTTCATCTCAAGTTCTTGACACATGGCTTGGCACATGCTTAACAGATGACTGTTGGAAGACATTGATAAGAACCTTTGGAGATAGTGTTGGGATTATTATAGACTTTTTGTGGTTGAAGAAATTAAGATTCACTGAGATATAGTCATTTACCCAAATTCACAAACTGACAAAAGAGAAAGAAAGGACTCCTCTCCTCTCTTCTAGGTACACTTCCATGGTCAAAAGCTGCCTTTTTTCCTTTGGGTTTACTGGCTAGATTTCTTGCTCAAAGTTCAAGCCTTAAACCCAACTCACTCTGGAGAACAGGTCCCCACCTACCTAGCACAGAGTCAATATAAACACTAAATAGTAACTGTTTCTCTTGTACGTAGGAACCCTGAGGCTCTTCCCCTCCAAGTTTGATTTTTTTTTTATTAAAGGGGCCCTCCCTTGAGTAAATACTTAAAGAAGTCTATTATTCATTGAATGAGTGTATCTCACTCAAAGTGAGAATGCCATAGGACCTTAGCCTGAAAGGGCCAAGGTCTCAAATTGCATCCTGGGCCATCTCTAGTCATCCTGATGAATATCAGGCCACTGGACCCAGATGGCTCAGGAGAAGAAAGTGAGGTTAATGACCTTGCACAGCCTCTCTCACTCAAATCAGAGTCAGCTGCAAGTCATGTCATCATCTTGATGTCGTGATCCTCTTCGAGAACAAAGGACAAACACAACAACCAGGACTCTAGGACAGTGCCATGCTGTTCTTTGGTCATGGCAACTCATGAAATAAAGAAAAATACAATATAACCCTCAGTGCTCTGAGAGTCTTCTATTTAGTGCAGTGATGGTGGTAAAGTGACAAAAAATGACATCAGAAGGTACTAAGAATCTCAGTTTTTAGGCCATTTGCAAAAATTACCTTGGCTGTTGGCACTCTAAATTTGAGATCCTTGCCCACTGACTACTAAGTGGACATATCTACTACTAGAGGAACGGAATTATATCAGATTTACCGTCCTCACTATAAATGAAACTGGAAGACAAAAGGAACTTGAAGCTAAATACAAAGGCCATGAGCTCTCCTCAGAAAAGCAAATATCAGAGTCAGTTGAGTTGGATTGGGTATCTTAAGGCAAGAAATAGCATTTCATGAGACATTTAGTCATCTCTTCGGACAGTGCTTATTCATATAATGAAGGATTTGTGAGAAAAACATCAATCAGTCCATAAATAAACATTTATAAATACCTATTATGTGCTAGGCACTGTGTTCAGAGTTGGGGATGCAAAAAGAGGCAGAAAATAGTCCCCTGCCCTCAAGGAGTTTACAATCTAATGAGGGAGATAACATGAAAAATAAGCAAAGCAAGCTATAGATAGCATAAATAGGAAATAATTAATAGAGGGAAGACACTTAGTTGGAACTTACAGGAAAGTAGGAGTAGGCAGCGCCAAGAAGGGAGAGAGTTGGGAAACAGCATGAGAAAAATATCTAGACCTGAAAGAGCGTCTGGTCTGTGGCATAGCCAGGGGCACAGTGTCACTTGATCAAAGATTATGTGATGGAAAGTAAGGTATAAGAAGACAGGGTGCTAGGTTATAAAGGTCTTTGAATGCCAAACAGAGCATTTTGTATTTGATTCTAGAGGTGCTCAGGATCCACTAGAGTTTAGTGGGCGTGACATGGGTGGACCTGCTCTTTAAGAAAAATCACTTTGGCGGCTAAATGAACTACAGTTTGGAAGAGATTTGGGGCAGGCAAGTCCAACAACAGGCTACTGAAATAGTTTAGGCATAGTTTAGGCAATGAGGGAGGGCCTACACTAGAATGGTAGGAGAGAGAAGGAAGAAGGTAGGGAGATAAGGGGACATATTTGAGAGATGTTGGAAAGGTGAAGTCAACAGGCCTTGGCAACAAATTTGTTATGGGGGAATGCGAGATAATTAGGACTCCAGAAGGACTCCTATGTTGCAAGTCTGCAACTTGGAAGGACAGTGGTGTCCTCCATAGTAATAGGGAAATTAAAAAGGAGAGTTTAGAGGGAAAGATAATGAATTCCGTTTTGGACATGCTAAGTTTAAGATATCTATTAGACAGTTCAGAATGTCTGAAAGGCAGTTGGAGATGTGTGTGGAGATCACAACTGGAAACTGTGAGGGATTTGGGAGCAGCATAGGTAGAGTTGAGAATCATCGGCATAAAAATATTAATTTAATCATGGGAGCTTATGAAATCACCAAGTAAAATAGTATAGAAAGAGAAGAGAATAGGGCCTAGGATCAAACACTAAGGGACACACCTACTGTTGACACACATAGAGGGTATGAACTTGATGAGCATCCACCAAAGTAGACAGAGGAGGAACTGTCAGATAGGTAGGAGGAGAATCAGGAGAGAGAGGTGCCCTCAAAACCTAGAGAAAAGAGAATATCAAGGAATAAAGAGTCATCACTAGTGTCAAAGATTGTGGAGAGTCAAGGAGAATGAGAACAGGGAATATGTCATTAAATTTGGCAATTAAGAGATCATTAGTAACATTGGAGAGAAGAGTTTTGATGGAATGAAAAGATCAGAAGCCAGTATGTATGTAAAGGGTTAAGAAAAGAATGGGGAAACATGCTAGCATTTATTACAGAGGTCTTTTCAATGCGTTTAGCTACAAAGGGCAGAAGACAAGAACATCATGAAAATGAGAGCAGCTTATACACCAACATTTTTATACATACCAGCCAGTCAATTACCTAGCACCCACTATGTGCCAGGCATGTGCTATTTCTTAAGTACTGAGGATACAAAGAAAGGCAAGATAGTCTTTGCTCTCAGAGAGGTCACAGTCTAAAGGGATAGATGACAAGCTTTGTACAAACCAGATACACACAGGGTAAATTATAAATAAATTGTCCACTCTTCATACTCTATACTATACTTTTAATAAGGCATGCTTAATGAAGGAAGAAGAAAGTAACTAGTTTACTTTCACAAGTAATACTTTAAAGCAGACTACATTTTTACAATCACACAACTAATACAAAAGTGTAGAAAATAAATGATATTTTATTATTTCTTTACTATAAATAGTATTCAACATAGTAATGCAAATTACTACATTAAAGACTTTCTTCCAACAAAACTCTATGCATATGTGAAAATCATAGAAGATTCCTTGAAAGATGTAACGGAAGAGGTAACTTCGAGTGCTGACTGTATTAAATCAAGTGAAGTGTAAAACAGAAAAATGTGTGTTTACCAAAATCATTTTCCACTGTGACATAAGATGTACAGCAAAGGGTTCAACTGCCAGAGGGATTGTCTATATATTGATGAGGTTTCCCAGATGCTTCCGATTGCCAGTGACATCATACTTGCAATAGAACATGGGCACATGCCCAGACCACCTAAGATAGCAGAGACCTACTTCTGGGAGGAGAATCCCAACCATATGGGTGGGAACAGCCTTCTCAGTTGACAACATAAGCAGAACTAGCTACATCTTTAAAACTTGAGCCATCGCTCTCTGTTTCCACTGACATTCAGGGGTGAAAGTCTCACTCTTCTACAACAGGGGAACCATGTACTAAGCAGGGCAGGAAAAAATAACTTCTCTTTCCCTTAGGCCATTAGCTCTGGAAAGGGCTTAGCCTTTTGGTAATTTTTTTTTTTTGCTCTTTTCAGTTAAAGTGCAAAGAATAGAATTCTAGATCTGTGGTAACTTTGGTGCCCAGGATTCCAGGCCAGAGTTTGTCATCCTAAATGATAATCATCTCTTTCCTTTGTCCCATTATTAACCAACCTTATGGGTATGCCATATCACCACTTCTCACCTCCCTTGGAATGTAGTAAGCTTCTCAGAGGTAAGAATAATGTCTTTGTCTTTGTATGACCAGTGCCTGAAACATAATCCTATAAATCAGATTGGGGTACTGAGAAGTGGAGATTTGGCCTGTTGGTTGTTGTCTTAGAAGGACAGCCACTTCACCCCTTTTTTTGCTGCTCTATATTCATTTCATGGCAATTTTCTCTCTGTGGAGGAAATCTGGGGAGTCTGGAAATTTCTGATGAACTCAACCATCTTTCCAGAATGCACCCTCTGGTCACATAGTTTGGATGTAACAGAGTCTGGGCTGGAACACAGGTCTTCCTAAATCCAAAGCCAGCCTTCTCTCCAGTATGCTAGGATGCATGTCAGTAGATGAAAAGAGCACTGGATTTGAAGTCAGAGGACTTGAGTTCCAATCCCAATTATTACCAGCTAGGTAGCCTTGGGCAACTAAATCCTTTCAGACTTCGTTTTCCTCCTCTGTAAGTAATGAAGAGGGCAGCCTAGATTTAAAATGTTGCTTAGGATTGGAACCCCAAAAGGAGTGAAGAAGACACAAGACAGTCTCTTTTGAAATGGGTAACATTTTTCACATGGGAAAAAGGGGGCAGGAGCAAGGAAACAATTTTTCATGCACACTCTTCCTGACTTGAGTAACCTTCTTTTCACAATTTCCCTGGTGAAGGTGTCACATGGAGGAGAAATGCTCTAGTTTTTTATCAGTTACATAATTAGGCAACATAGTCACTTGGGATACCTGTGTACAATAACAGAAAGCAGGACATTGGAAAAAACTAACCCTTTACCAAATAACTACTATGGGAAGAAAACTAAGAGTTTTAAAAGGGGGTGGAGGGAAGCCCTCTATTTTAAGGAGCTGCCACAAAACAACACTATCTCCTCAACTGTCAAAGGATCAACATTGTGACTTATGGCAGGCTTTCTAGTCAACAATCACTGGGCCCTGATGACACTATATCCCTCCAAAAGAACAGAACTGATATTTTGCCTCACACTATCCAAGGTTGAGCAATGCACACTTAGTAAGCATAAGAGGTGGCGTTCTTCAAAACATTAGGCTTGTTAAAATAGATGTCCCACTGTGATTAGTAAATAGTTGGTCCTAAAACTGTTCTTCCGTTTCTCTCCCTTCTCTTTCTCATAGACACTTCAGGTAAATGTTCATAATGGGTAACAAATAAGCAGAAATATTTGTACAGACTAATCATTTCCTGGCTATCAATGCTTACATTCCCTAGGATAGAATGGGGGATATTTGAGATTCTACACAACTCAAGCAGTCACTTATGGCACATCCCTGAACGTAGGTGATTATGAATCATCTTGGAAAGCGTTTTAGTTGACTTTTTAAGCCATTGCCCAGACAATGGTCCAACTGACCATAGGTTTTATTTTAAGATGTGCAGTTAAAAAATGCAAAGACTGAGGGGGCCAATTGAGGCGGCCAACCTAATTCTCAGAATGTAAACACTGGCAGGGTAAAGAAAGAAAACTTTCACCCTAAAAGCAAGATGAACATTATGCTCCTGGCTCCATTTCTGCTTTTTCTTTCCATTTCCTTGCCTTTCCTTCTCCCTAATTATCCTACATAATCCTAATGATTCCCATGCCCTCCTGTTACAATATTATCTGATAATACAGCCTAAGGTATTAACTAAACTCCTTCAAAGGATGTTTTAATTCTGTTTCTTCCTTCTCAATGATCTCCCTCTAGCTCTCCTTCTTCCTGCATGTGATGTTTTTAGGTGTCTTTGCCCATCTGTGAGCAAAATTTCATAGGGTAACATCAGGATCTATTCAATGAATAGGAGAGCTAGACCATGCAGTGAGTGGAGTGCTGGGACTGCAATCAAGAAGAATCATCTTCCTGATTTTTGTGTAAGAAACAGTATAAGATGTTTCATCAAGCACATGTAATATGGTTAGATTGTTAGGGCTAGAAAGGGGATATAGTTCATACACTCCCAGGCCTAGAGTGAGCCAGAAAGACCTGAGTTCAAATTCAGCCCGAGCAAGTCACTTAAAATCCCTGTTTGCCTCAGTTTCCTCATTTGTAAAAATGGGGATAATCACAGCACTTGCCTTTCCAAAATGTCCTGAAAATCAAGTGAGATCATATATGCAAAGTGCTTAGCACAATGCTTGGCACATAATACACACGATATAAATGTTAGTTATTATCATTATTAATCTGAGGCCAACATTATCCAAAACAAGAATTTTTCCCCTTCGTGTGTCACAGTATTCTTCCTTTTATCATTTCACTAAGTTTAATTTTTTTTATTTAAGTCACTTTCTTAATAGCCCTTATCAGATTCTGCTACAGAATTCTTACAGCTTTTTCCTCCTCCTTCCCCCAACTCAGATGATAATTTAGAGGAGAGATGGCACCTGAGTATGATATCGTACTATTTTGCTCTTTTTCGTTTTGGGGAGTCTAGACTCATGATTTAATCATTGTGAGAATTCCTTAAGTCAGCAAGCATTTATTAAATGTTTACCATGTGCCAGGCACTGTGCTGTACTGGAAAAACAATACAAGCAAAAAAGATAGTCCCCTCCCTCAAAGAGCATACACCCTTATGGGGGAGAAAGAATAACCCATAAAAGAAAGCTAACGAAGGAGGGCAGAGTGAGTTGTGGTGGAGAAGGCAGTCCAGGGAATCAGAAGTGGCACCTAGAAAGAAATGAAAGAGTGTAACGTGACTAGCCAGGGCCCTTTCCTAAAAAAGTGATTCTGGGAAGAATTGACCTTTCAGAAGCAGGGTCACAGAGGCAGAGAAATCTTCCAGGCTGAGGAGGCCTCTGAATCATGGTGGCAGGTTCATCTTCTAGGAGGAAAAGGCTGAGGACAAATTCATCTCTTTTTCTCTCCACCATACTATTATCTTTTTAGGGTCTGAAGGCTTCCTACAGAAGTGAAACGTGAGACACTTTCTGAGACACTGAGAGGTAAAATTACTTTCCCACAATCATATTGCTCTGGTTTTATGTCTGAGGTTACACCTGAACCTAAGTCATCCAAACAGACTCTGTATGAGGGAATTTTAAAGCCTCCTAAACCTATATGGAGAGCCTGCTCAATAAAGTAGCATTTAAAGAGAGTACTTCCTAATTTGAATAACAGAGGAAACTAGTTTCTCATTCATCAGTGATTTTTTTTTAACTTCCAGATGTGGATGAGAGGTTTCTGCCTTCCCCAAGGGAGCATCCTTTCTTTCACCCCATCTTGTCCCAAGTCCCCAAAGTCATCAGGGTCATTCAGAGTCATTGCAGCATCATAATGATGCCAGAGAATCAAATGAACAGTGTGCCCAGGCTGATTAGATTGGCCAAAACACTTTAAACATCAAACTAAGTGACCCTTGACACAAGACAGGTTGATTTATTATACTGCTAGGATTCCTGACAACAAACACTGTGGGCTTGGCTCTGACTGGTCATTTTTCAAGCTCTTTGCACTCCCCCTGGCACCTAGATCCTCTCACACATTACCTCAGTCGGCTCAGCCAGAATGCTAAAAGACTAATCTAATTGTAAAGCTTTTTTTCTTTTTTTAGAGACACACACACAAATGAAGAGACCAGTGGAGTAAAACCAAAGAGGCCTGTTTATGCTGCATCTGAGATAAATATGCATGGCATTATTAAGAGATAAGTAGCATGGACAGGAGGTAGAGATGCATCTAGAGAAAAGTCATCATACAATCAGAGGATGAGAGGATGCCAAGGGCTGGAAGCATCTTAGGCATTGCATAGTTCGATACCCTCATGTGAGAATTTTATAAATGAGGAAACTGAGGACCAGAGAGATTAAAAATTAGAATCGCAGATTAACAGAATATTAGAGCTAGAAAGGGCCTTTGAAATAAAGATTATCAATACTCCCCATCCCCCCTTCTCCAACTTGTACAGAACAAGAAACAAGCAGCATGGTACAATGCAAAGAGATCTGGATTTGAGTTTTAATTCTGAGTTTCCCAGTAATTCTGTTACCTCAGGCAAACTATTTTACCTCTCATATGTAAAATTCCCCACTCTGGGGCAAAAAATTTAATAATCTCCATCCCAGGAATATACTACCTCCCCTCTACCTCTTAGGATCCAGAGCTTCCCTCATGGCTCAGCTCAGGTGCCACCTCCCACAGGAAGTCCTCCTGATCCCCTTACTTTTTAGTCTGCACCCTTTCTTCAAATTATGTTGTATTTACCTTTCTGTGTAGCAGAGTATTACCTTAATAGACTAATGAAAGCTTTTAGTGGCAAGAATCCTTTGTCTTTCTTTTGGATTCCCATCATCAAGTATAATGCCTTATACATAGCTATGACTTAATAATTTTGTCTTGAATTGTATTAATGGTAAATGGAGACCATGACATATGGAAATCAAGAGAGAAGCTGAAGTAGTTTAGGAAAAAATGACATTTTTAATGTCATTAAATGATATTTTTAATAGATAATTACTCCTAAATTCCAAGTTATGCAGTAGTAAGTAGGAGAATCATAATTTGAATCCAGGTCCCTTCTTACTCCAGGAAGGAAGGAAGGAAGGAAGGAAGGAAGGAAGGAAGGAAGGAAGGAAGGAAGGAAGGAAGGAAGGAAGGAAGGAAGGAAGGAAGGAAGGAAGGAAGGAAGGAGGGAGGGAGGGAAGGAAGGAAGGAAGGAAGGAAGGAAGGAAGGAAGGAAGGAAGGAAGGAAGGAAGGAAGGAAGGAAAGGAAGAAAGAGAGAAAAGAAGATGAGGAAGGCTACACAATTCATAGTCTTATGGGCTAAGGTATAGAATATAATTGGACTGGGGGAACAATTCCACCAGGAATAGGGTGCCCCATTTGGAAAAAAGTCTAGGTCAAAGATTCAACATTCAGAGAGAAGCACCTCAGTGATGAAAGCCTGGACATGGCAGGTATTGTGCTCTCAGGACTGTGAGGCAAGACAGTTAGCAAAGAAGCAAGCATAGAACCCCATACACAAGGGAAGATTTCTATCCCTTCCCTCCCTCCAAGGAATTGCTACTCCCAACAGTGAAGCACCCCTCCTGATTTGTTCCATGCTAATCATGGCTTTACTCACTTGCTAACACTTTAGGAAACAAATTGAGTTGCAGTGTGTACTCCTTAGAATCATAGCACTTAAAGGACCTTAAGGATGAGTCCTTAGAGTTTGTCTAGTCCAATTCTCTCCCTCTTTAGATGAGAAATTTGGGACCCAGAGTGGGGAACTGATTTGCCCAAGGCCCCAGAGGAAGTAAAGACGCATTTATGGATGTATTAGAACCAGCATTCAAACACAGGTCCTCAATCTAAATCCTGTGCTCTTACCACATCATGATGTCTCAGCTAGGAATCTGAATGTTAGTAAAACATATTTCTTTTATGTGTCCTCTAATCAGCCATACTTAGTCATTCAAGGTAGTCATCTTCCAGTTAGTCCAAACTAGTGTTTATTGTCCTTCTTTTGCCCTTTTTTAAATGATGCACAGCAATAACCCAGATCCTTCTAGTTCTGTCTGAAATCTGCTTCTACTAACTGACTTTCAACTCTGACAGTTTTCTATGGATTGATTCAGTTGCAGCTGGTCCCTTGTTACCAACAAACAGAGGCTTACTGTGAGTGGGGAGACTCTCTAAATTCCCATGATATGTGTTGCATAATCAAAGAGAAATAAACATAGGTCAGGATTTGGACTGCATGTTCATTGTTAAAGAGATAAGGCCATTGTCTAATTAGCTTTGTACTCAGTTTTATCTGTACATAAAATCGGAGTTGATGTATGCTTGGGCTCACATACTTTATAAGGTATAGCACAGGGAAGACCTCTTCCTCAGAGGTTGAATTTCTGATATCATTGTAGCAGGCTTTGAGAGATGAATTTCTGCAGGCAGAGTTTTTAGAACCCAGCTGCATAAGCTCCTGGGAAGTAACAGACAGAACTGTTTCTTCCCATCCTGGATGGTACTGAGAGATACCCATGCTCTGGGGTAGAGGACTAAGGCAGCAGTTTGAGCAGATGGAGTTGAGGGACTTCGATTTTCGTTAGACAAAGAGAGAGGAAGAGAACACTGAGTACATGAGTTCTGAACAGAATTCTGCAATGGTAGTGTGATTTGAACGAAATTGCGTAAGAAAGAGCCAGGATAGGGAATGGTGGGTGAATGAAGGGAGAGAATGGGGTGTGGTCTGATTGTTCTGAGGCTCCTTGATTCCTCAGTCACTGTCTATGCCTGCTTGACAAAACCCAAAGAAGAATTCCTGGAGTGAACCAAGGCTTGCTGAGCTGTACTCTCCAGAGGTCTGAGAAAGACTGTAAAATGTTTGTAACTCCTCTCCCCTCTCTCTTTCTGCCTGCAGACCTTTACTCCTAAGTTTTTGTCCTTTAAATTCTGTAATCCCTGATTAAATTAGTACTTTAAAATCCAGGAAACTCAAAAATAGGATCAATTCTAACAGTTCTGTGTGGCTCAATATTAGTAATGGAAGAATGAGAGGTAGAGAATCTCTTGTAGTGGGCAAGGCTAAAATAGTCAAATGGTCAAAAAAATGGTAGTTGAATGGCACGGTGGTTAGTGTTGGACTTACAGGCAAGAAAGCCTAAGCGTGAATCCTGCCTCAGACACTTAACTAGCTGCAGTTTCTTTTTTTTCTGTCTGGTGTGGATTTATTAGCAAGCTTTAGCTGTGCACAGAAGAGCTCAAAGATTTCTGGTTTCTAAGAAACATTAAGCATCATGCTATAAACAATGCTCACTTTAACGTCTCTCAGCCTCTAGCCTCAGACACTCACTAGTTGTGTGACCCTTGGCAACTCATTTAACCTTATTTGCCTCAGTTTCCTCATCTGTAAAATGAGCTGGAAAAGGAAATGACAAACTACTCCAGTATCTTTGTCAAGAAAATCCAAAATGGGGTCACAAAGAGTCAGACACAGCTAAAAATGACTAAACAACAAATGGAGGTGATAGCACCTTCAGAAGATGAATGTGAAAAGACATTGCACATGGTAAGATGCCATACGAATGCAAGTTATCATTAGCCATGAAAAAGATACGGTTTCTTCTTGGCTATGGTCTTGATTGAAATGAGATAGAATTTTATGGATTTTTTAGTCATTTTTTATTAACATTCCAAAGCAAGGTAAGCTGGTTTTGAATGTTTTCCCCTTAAACAAAAACAAGTCAGTAGCCATTGCTGGTAAGGAAGGGATAGAGGCATTTTGGAGTGATTCTGTCCTCCCTATTGCTTTGTCTCCTAGTAGATTTAGAAGACATCCTTCCTTAGGATGAGAAAAAGTTCAGTGCCTAGGGATGAGATCCAGCATGGTGGAAGGAGAAAAGAGAATGGTGGGAAAAGTCTAGCCTATCCACATCCCAAGGATGGGGGCCAGCCAGAGAAAGTAGAAAGGGATTTTTTTCTTTTAAACTTTTACAACTAACCTTTTCATATAACACAAAGTTATTTCCTTATTCCTGGGAAGGTATTGAGTAATCTAGGACTTAGCTGTCTTCCCAATTTTGTTTAGCTAGCTTAATTGTCAAACCTTCCAAATTTAGGGAAGGGGATAGAGAAGAAGCATATGATTCTAGTTCTTTGTGTGATGTTAAGAATATAGCTTGTTGTAGTTAAAAAAGCATTAGTGTAATCATCTAGGTAAGCCAGGCAAAGGAATAGTCATGGACCCAAGGCTACAAGGGCAAACAACTTCTAACAGGTATCAGTTATGCTTAAAATAATTAATTGTTGGGAATATATCTGATGTTAACATTAGAAGACACATTGATAGGTATTAGCCCCTTGTGATGTCAGTGCATTGTACGAGAGTATAGTGCCAATGTGATATTCACAGCTCCTACAGCAGCCATGAATATCCAGGTGCAATTCTGAACTGCAAAATACAACAGATTCTCCACATGGAAGACAGAACTAAAACATTTATTAGGACACCAAAAAGTCAAATCCATCATAGTAACAAAAATCTATACACAATAACAATGCAGAAAACAACACCAGCCCCAAGCCCTCCCTCTGATAGGCTTCTCACAATCTCAAGCCTGTCTGCCTCCTCTCTCTCCCCTTCAGTTCTGATTGCTATGACCAATATCCTCTCAGCTCTGTTCTAGCTCTGCCTCTTCCTGTTCCACCCTTCCTGCTCCACCTCTTCAGCAAACTCCTCCTTCCACAGATTCATGGGATTTTGCCTTCCATATGACCCAGAAGATTACATGGGTCTATTAATGAAAAGGAAAGATCTTCCCATTTAAATTACCATTACAGAGAGAATTACTTAGCTCATCCACTCCCTTCTTTCACCCCCTTCCTTCTCTCCAGAGGCAGGTAAATTTGGATGGCCAGAGGATGCCCAGTTAACTTGGGGTTTACTGGCAAATTTCTTTCTTTCTTCCTTCCTCCTTCCTTCCTTCCTTCCTTCCTTTCTTCTTTCCTTCTTTTCTTCCTTTCTTTCTTCCTTCCTTCCTTCCCTCCTTCCTTCCTTTCTTCTTTTCTTCCTTCCTTCCTTTCTTTCTCTGTCTCTGTGTCTCTCTCTGTCTCTCTTTCTCTCTCTTTTTCTTCCTTATCTTTCCCAAAACCTTAAACCCAGTACACTCTGAAGTCCATAGATTGCACACCAATAGGTCTCTGCCCAAACTCCACTTAATGGCTGTTCTCTGGACCATCCTAGCTTCAGAGTGATTATCAATATTAACTGTTGCTCTCTCCCTCCCAGTTTGATTAACCATTTTTTTCTTTTGCTCATTAAAGGGGTCACTTCTTGATTACTTCTTAGAGAGGCTTATTCACTGAACAGTTTTACTTCACTCTAAATGAGTACCTGAATAGACCAAGGTCTTCCATTGCATCCTGGGTCTTCTCCAGTTATCCTGATGAATATCTGGTCAATGGATTCAGATGACTCAGGAGGGGAAGGTGAGCTGGGGACCTTTCACAGCCTTCCCTCACTCAAAACAGTCAAGTCCAAGTCATGTCATCTTTTCTCTGATGTCAAGATCTTCAAAAACGAAGGACAAATAGGCAGACAGAGAGAATTATAGTTTTGGTGAAAAGGTTAAACCTTTAATATGGAGAATATCAGTTTGAATAAGATGGTGAATGACTGAATGAGAGAAGAAATGATCAGTCAATCAATATTGATTTATTAAATGCTTACTATGTCCCAGGCACTGTACTAATTGCTGGGAATACAAAAAGAGTACTGTGCCTGTCCACAAAGAGTAAACAAATACATACATATGTACAAACAAGCTATATTCAGAATGAAGGGAAATAATTAGCAGAGGGAAGGCACTAGAGGAATGTGAGGGAATATGGAAAAGTTGATACACACAATGATTTATGCTTGGAAGAAAATTCACTCAGCAGTGACTGTACGAAGGACAGAGAATGAGAATTGTCTAGGGCCTTGGAATCCTGTGAGCTTTGTTAGTCAGAGCTTAATCACAAGAAGAATTTGTTCATTAAAAAGCAGATCAGTAACCCAGGAAGACCTGAGTTCATATACAGCCTCACACATACATAGTAGCTGTGGACTGTGGGCAAGTAACTTAACCTCTGTATGCCTCAGTCTCCTCATCTGCAAAGTGGGTATAAGAGCACCTAACACTCTCTCCTTCCTCTCAACCCCCACCAGAGTTTTTGTGGGGATCAAATGAGATAATTTTAAAGTACAACATAAACTTTAAGGCAGTGTATAAATACTAGTTATTACTTTGTAGGATCAGGAGAACTGAAGAGTCAAGCACAACTCCATAGTGATGAAACTGAATGATTTGAAGGTGGGGAAATAAATGAATTCCCTCAACAGAAAGAAGAAATATGATAGAAAAAATTTGAAGAGAAAATTTAGGTGGAAAAATGATTCATTTTATTTTAGCTAAACTAATCCAGAGATGCCAATAGGACATGAAAGCAGAGGTATCTAGTAAGCAGCTGGCAAACATAAGCCTGGAATTCAGAAGAGCTTAGAGCAAAATATAAAGACTTCGGAGTCATTTGTATAGACTATAATTAACTCAAAGTTTTATAAGAGAGAGATTATAGAAAAAGAAGAGACCTTGTAGCACCCAGCACCAAAACATGAAGGACCATCGCATTTATGGAATAGGAGGAAATGGATGATGAACCAGCAGAGAGGCTGAAAAGATGCTCTCAGCAGCAGGAGGAAATGTCCTCCTGGAATGACTCATCAGGCAAATAATTGTGTGGTTGTTATTTAGTCATTTCAGTCATGTCTGACTTTTCACGACCCAATTTGGGTTTTTCTTGGCAAAGATATTGGAGTGGTTTATCATTTATTTCTCTAGCTCATTTTATAGATGAGGAAATTGAAGTAGACAAGGTTAAATAACTTGCCCAGTATCTGAGACCAGATTTGAACTTTAGAAGATGAGTCTTCCTGACTTTACACCCAGTGTTCTACGTACTGTGCTACCCAGCTACCTTAAGGTAAATCTAGCACAGTGTAAAATCTGGCTAGTCCTACCAAGTTGAAAAGACTTCAAGTACAGGTCCAGTGGAAGACTGTGTTTAGTCTAAGGGTTAGCATAACTACAAAGAAGATAATCAATAGATCAACCTCAGAGCGATATTTATTTCCCTCATAGCCTCTCTAAAAGACTGTCTCCTATGAGGTAGAGGATTCCTTAGAAACAATAAAGTATAAAGTCATCTGAGAGCTATTCACCCCTAAGCAATTTATAGAAAAGGAAGGAGCTATCTCAGTACCAGAGGGGGAAATGTTGATGGTCTGAACTAAGAGAAATAGGATTAAACATAGAATATCCAGCTTACTTTGGAGAAGCAAAGGGAAGTCTAAACTGGCATAGTGTTATAATAGGATCCTAGAGCTACGGAAATGAAATCTTTTTAAACCGCCTTCTTGCCTCCAAACACAGCCATCACCTCCTCTTCATTAATCCATTCCTGGTAGCTCCAGTCATTCTGAATATTCCTCTCACAAGGCACTTCTCTCATCTCCCTGCCTTTGTACAGAGTGTTCCCCATGCCTGGAATGCTTTCCTTCCCAACCTCTAACTCACCTTTATAACTCAGATCAGGGGCTACCTCCTCCAGAGGCCTTTCCTGGTCCCCTCTCCCTCAGATGTCCATGCCATCCTCTCTAAGTTTACCTACAATCTACTCTGTATTTATCTTGTAGGTATTGGTTTTGCGATGTTGTCTCCTTCGTTAGAATATCATCACTTTGAGAACAGAACTGGCTTTTACTTTTTCTCTTTATCTGTGCTGGCGTTGTTCCCTACATGTAAGAGCCCACTAAATGCTTGTCGATGGATTGATCCCTTAACACCGTAGGGACACCAGGGAAGGGGTACATCAGTTTCTAAATTGGTTTCTTTCCTTTGAATGTTCCACATGCTTAAGTAGATTTATCCCTTGAAAGGCTTTCTGTGCAAGGGTCAAGAAAGGGGTCCTTACCATAAGAAAATGGGTAGACGATGCATGTGGAAGATAAAGCACATATACAGGCTTGGGCAAGCCTGAATCTGGTCTTTGAATTCTTGGCTATCTATTCTGTTTCATTTCTTTCTTCGGTATAGGTGATAAAGCAGTAATCCCAGAATTAATGTGTCCAGTCTTATAGGCAGCTTTTTCAGTTCAAGAATTAGGGATCTTTGGGTTCTTATTTCAAACTGACTGGTAGCAAGGGAAATTTTTGCATCAAAGAGGATGATCACTAATAGAGAGAGGAGTTCAAGCCCTGGCGTGTTTGTCCTCCATTGACAAAGAAGAATGTGCCATCAGAGAAATAATGACATGACTTGCACTTGACTTTGATTTGAGTGAAGGAGGGCTGTGCAGGTCACCAGTCTCACTTCTCCTCCAGAGCCATCTGAATCCAGTGACCAGATATTCATCAGGATAACTGCAGATGAGCCAGGATGAGGCAGTTGGGGTTAAGTTGTCCACGGTCACACAGCTAGTGAGTGTCAAGTGTCTGAGGTGAGATTTGAACTCAGGTCCTCCTGACTCCTGCACTGGTGCTCTATCCACTGCAACACTTAACTGCCCTTTCAAGCCCTGGTATGGCTTCCCAGAAAGCATGGAATGGTGGAAAATGTTTAGATAGTACAGGACCAAGGTGAAATGCAAAATGCCAATTCAGCAGTTCATGAACAATGTGTCATGTCTTAATGTTTTAAGAATCAGCCCCCACAGTAAAGTATAATTGCAATTATATGTTATTGTACTCTGTATTAAGGGGTAGTTAATGGCACAGTAGATAGGTGCTGGTCCAGGAATCAGGAAGATCTGAGTTTAAACCCAGCCTCAGACACTTATTAGCTATGTGACTGAGCAAGTTACTTAACCCTGTTTGCCTCAGTTTCCTCATCTGCAAAATGAACAGGAAAAGGAAATGGTAAACCACTCAAGTGTCTTTGTCAACAAAACTGCATGAAGAGTCGGGTACAATTTAAAATGACAAAACAACAGCTCTTCATTCAGCTTCTGTTAATGCATTCCTGTAAGAGTCTTTTGGTGTGGAGGAAATAAATACTTGTCCCATACCTATTTTTTAGCATATATTTAATATTTTAACTCTTCTTTTTGGGGAAAGCCTAGATATGAGCTACAACCTAAATTTTAAGTAATGTTCTCCAGGGCTTCATGCAATTTAGAGCTAACATCTTTATTTGACAGGTAGAAAACAGAGGACCAGAGAGGGAAGTGACTTGCCCAAGGTAACACTGTTAGGAAGAGGAATAAATGGGACTTAAATCCAAGTCCTCTGATTCCAAATTCAATAGTCATTATACCACATCATATTACCTTTCTTTCTATTGAAATACTGTTTTTCATAGGATCTATGGAAGCCAAGGGTTAGAAGGGACATTTCTAGGGTTCTCATCTTGTCCCTTAAATCCCCTATTTCTCACTAAATTTAGTCAATAGATTTGGAGGAGGATAGATTGTATTCTGTTTAAGAAGATATACATAATTTTAACTGAGTTATCATGCCTCTTAACACTACTTTTTTATTTACTAAGGTAAATAATCCTAGTACCTTTAATTATTCACACATTCCTATTTTTTCTAACCCATTCATATTCTTTGTGAAAGTCATGGAGTATTTATACCTGAAAGGGACCTTAGAGATAATGTAGTCCAACTAGAGTATTTGACTAAGTAAAGATGTCAGACTCCAAATCCATGGTGCTATGGGAAAAGGTCTGTATTTAGAATGAGAGCATGAAAGTTCAAATCCTATCTATATCAGTTACTAATGTTGGGTGAGATATTTTGCCTCTTTTTTTTTAAATTGGGAGAGGATAGATAATCTATAGAGGGGCTAACATTAATATCCTGGCTCACACTGACTTTTTCTTTGCAAGCTTTGGCAAACAATTTATCCACTCTAAGCCTTGTTTTCTTCATTTATAAAATGGAGATAATTATCCTCATACTACCTACATCACAGCATTCTTGTGAAAGAAACATAGTGTAAATCTGAAGCACTATGGGAAAGTAAGTTATTTGACATATGAAGAAATAGAGACCCAGAGAGTTGAAGTGAATTGCCAAGGGGGCATATCATGAGGTGGTCATAGAGTCAGGAGTCTTCTGACTCCCAGAACAATGCTTTTTTCATCATAACCTTCAACCTGTCATTAATCCATGGCAAATCTCTGGAAGGCATGAAATACTAATCCTGGTTTAGAGATGAAGTTAAGTGATTAGCCTATGTAACTGCCTACAAACCTGACAATCCAATCAGATCACTGCCTCTCATCAACATTCATTTCAAAGATCTATTTCATTCTATTGAAACTGAAGCCATGATGCATTCAACCTTTAAAGGGCAATGACCTAATAAATGGTTTGTCTGTGATTGCATGAGTTTAAGAGACCAAGGCCATCTAACACTTCTTGGAAACAAAACCCCCTTGCCAGCATATTTAGCTACTAAGTTGAACAATCTCTTGTTCCAACCCTAGTAAATAAATGAGGACAAAGAAATAATCCTCTTTCTAAAGTCCAAACCACTTACAATTGTTCAATTTTATTGGTTCATTGAAGAATGGGTGCCTTCTGCTTCGGAAACCTGGCAGCGAATTCAGGCTGAATTTGCCAAATGTCAGAATTATTGCTCTGTCAAATTTACAGCTCAGAAAAAGTCCAGGTTTATGAATAGAATTTGTATCATCCCCTTTAGCTCAACAAAACTAGCTGCAAAAGCTTTAAACACCCTGTGACTTCTGCTGAGGGCATGGATTCTCCACAGTTAAATTCAAACAGATATTTTATAAAGCATTTACTATGTCTCTGCCCTCAAGGAGCTTGTCATCTAAAAATAATTAACACAAGGACAAATGTGAAATGCATGTTTATATTGCATTTTAAGGTTTTTCTGAAACCTTTCTCTTCATTACCCCCCTGTGCAATGGGTAGTGCAACTAAAGTTCCGGTTTTATAGAAAAGGGAATTGAGTCTTGAAGGGATGAAATTATTTGTCCATGATAGCCCAGCTGATGTCTCAGATTCATGTGAACCCAGATCTTCTATATATAGGTGGAACCAGAGCTTTCATGGAGCTGCTGGAAATCTACCTTAAACACTGATAATTGACTGAAGGTTGAGCAAGAGAGTAACCTGTTCTCTTAATTGCCTCTTACTTCCCTGGGCTCCTATCCTTCAAGGTCCCACGGCCATCATGCCCCTTTATGGGAGCCTGCATTCCCACCAGGGAAGACACCCTATGTGACTCCACTTGACCTGGGAACCTATGTTAATTTAGACACTGGGCATCAGCACAGGATTAGCATTAACAACTCAGCAACAAATATGGCACTATGCTTCTCTGCCCTCTCTTTTCATTGTGTCTTCTGAAATTCTTCCATATTGTTAATAACCTTACTTTCATCCTAGATCTCCTTCCTCTCACACTTCTTCCATTTCTAATGCTTACCGAAATCGCTATAGCCTCTGCCTGAAGACACAATATCTCTTGGTACTCTCTCTAATGCTAATTGTTTTTTTCTTTTACCCCTCTACCACTAACACACTGGACAAGAAGGAAGAATTTATATGCTCCTAGCTCCCTACTATTACTCTCAGACCTTCTTCCTGTTCCCATCATACAGAAATCATCTCACCTTTTAAGTTCACTCTCCAGCATAATGTAACAACACACAGGAACAATCATAACATACATAGTGCAGCTCTCCACCCCTCACTTCCACACACAGAGAACTGAATTTAGTCCATGTTCTGAAATTCCCAGATAGGGATTCTAATAGAGTGGATGAGGTAGTGCATTCTAGGAATGGGAGAGGGCTCAGATAAAGATACACAGACAAGATATGAAGTATCAGATATGAGAAATGGTAAAGAGACCAAAGTGGTTGGACTACGGAGTATATGAAGAGGAACAGTTTATAATAAGCCAAGAAATGGAAGTTGAAGCCAGATTTTGAAAAGCTTTAATTGACAAGGTTTTTCATTAAACCAGTTTCAATCTTTATTAACTATATGGTTTTCATATTTTCAATTTTATTAATTTCTCCTTTGATTTTTAAGGATTTCCAATTTGGTGCTTAACTGGGGATTTTTGATGTGGTTTTTTTTTCTAGTTTTTTTTTTTTGCATGCCTAATTCATTGATCTGCTTTTGCTCTATCTTATTGATGTAAACAATTAGAGATATAAAATTTCCCCTAAATACCACTTTGACTGCATCCAATAATTTTGGGATATTGTATCATTGTCATTTTCCTTAATGAAATTATTGATTATTTTATGATTTGTTGTTTGACCCATTTATTTTTTAGGATTAGATTATTCAATTTCTAATTAAATTTTAATCTCTTCATTGTTCATTATTGAATGTAATTTTTGTTGCCTTATGATCCGAATAAGATGCATTTGCTATTTCTGCTTTTCTGAATTCAGTTGTAAGGTTTTTATCCTAATACATGGTCAGTTTTTGTGTAGGTGCCATGTACTGCTGAGAAAAAGGTATATTCCCTTCTATTTCCATTCAATATTCTTCAGAGATCATTATATCTAACTTTTCCAGAATTTTATTCACCTCCTTAATTTGTTTCTTGTTTATTTTTTGGTTAGATTTATCTAATTCTGAGAGAGGAAAGTTGATATATAGTTTTATTATCTATTTCCTCCTGTCTGTATTTCCTATCTATTTCTTTATTCAACTTCTTCATAGATTTAGATGCTATGCCTTTTGGTGTATGTATGTTTAGTAACAATATGATTTCATTGTCTATGCTACCTTTCAGCAACATATTGTTCCCTGCTTTCTTTACTTTAGCTGAAGCATAATAAATTTTGCTCCAGTGTCTTATCCTTACCCTGTGTGTATCTCTCTGCTTCAAATGTGTTTCTTGTAAAATAAAAAAAAAAAACATTGTAGAATTATGGTTTTTAATCCATTCTGCTACCCACTTCCATTTTATGGGTGAATTCATCTCATTCACATTTATAGTCATGATAACTGTGTATTTCCTTCCTTGTTATTTTTCCCTTGTTTATCCCCTTTCTGTTTTTGTCTTACCTCCACCCCACCCTGTCCTTTTGCTTCTCATCACAACCTTCCCCAATCTACCCTCCCTTTTATCAGACCCCTGTTCCCCTTCTATTGTCCTCATTCCATTTTATTTCTTTATTGTACAAAATAGATTTCTGTATCCAGTTGAGTATGGTATTCCCTCTTTGAGCCAATTTTGATGAGAGTAAGTTTTAAGCTTTGCCCTCATCTTCTCCTCCATTATAATAGCACTTTCATGACCTTTTTAATGTGGAATAATTTACCCTATTCAATCCCCCTTTCTTCTCTCAGTGAAATTTTCTTTCACACCCCTTTATTTTGTTTTGGGGGGTATCTTCCTATAAAAGTCACCTTATATCTACACCCTCTGTCTATACATACATACTCTTTCAAATTATTCTTATGGCAATAAAGTTCTTAAGAGTTATTAATATTAGCTTGCCATATAGAAATCTAAACAGTTTAAACTAATTTATTTAATTTCTTATATTTTCTGTTTCTTGTTTCTTTTTTACTTTTTTATGTTTCCCTTGAGTCTTGCATGTGGAGGTCAAATTTTTTTTTATTCAGTTCTGGTCTTTTAATTAGGAAGGATTGAAACTCCGCTATGTTGTTAAATATCCATTTTTTTTTCCTCTGAAAGATTATATTCAATTTTGCTGGGTAGTCTTGGTTGCCATCCTAACTCCTTTCCCTTCTGCTATATCATATTCCAGGCTCTCTGGTTCTTTAAAGTGAAAACTACCAAATCCTGTGTAATCCTGGCTGTAGCTCCATGATACCTGAACTGTCTCTTTTTGACTTCTTGAAGCACTTTCTGTTATGATTAGTTTTGGGATCATTTGTAAATGTGATTATTCAGAAAAAAACAGTGTTCTGTGATTTTCATTCATAGAATCACTAAATGAGCATTGGTGTTATAAAGAGGTGAGTAGTTTTAGCACTATTGTCCACACTTTTCAGGTGAGGAAACTGTCAGGGTTCAGAAAGGGGATATGACTTGCCCAATATCAAATAGTCAGTGAAGAATACTAGTAGGTATGTAATCAATGCTTTCTTTCCCCCACTATCCCAACTTGTACTAATTTCTCAGCCCTTTCAATCTAGTTTCTCTCTCTAAGGTTACCATTATTGTATAGTAGACTAAAGTTAAGGTGGCATCTTCAACAGAAGTGGTAAAATTTGGATGAGAGACAGGTATTGAGAGAAAGACAATAGATTTTGCTTAGAATGCATTAAGTTTGAGGTATTGATATCAAAGTTTAGATATCTAACAAAGTATTAGTGATTCAAGAGAATACCATCCTCAATTGGATACATAAATCTATTTTGCACAATAAAGAAATAAAAAGGAATGAGGATAATAGAAGGGGGATAGGAGTCTGATAAAAGGGAGTGCAAATTGGGGAAGATCATGATGAGAAGCAAAATACTTGTGGGGAAGTACAGGGTGGGGTGGGGATAAGACAAAAACAAAAAAGGGGGATAAACAAGGGAAAAATAGCATGGAGGGAAATACACAGAAATATTAGGTTGGATATACATATCTAGATGTCTTTTCTACAAAGGTAATAATTGAACCAAAAAAGGAAATTGCAAGCCATTTCAGTATATTTTCCAAGAAAACCCCATACGGAGACATGAATAGTTAGATATAGGCACGACTGAACAAGTGAATAACAACACTGATTGAGAGTAGATAATATCAGTGCTACAAGAGAAAATACATGGAAAGAAGGGAAGATGACTCAAGGAAGAACCTTGGAGAATACCCATGCTTAGAGACTGATGATATAGCAGAGGAAACTAAGAAAGAACAATGAGATTGATAGGATTAGAATCAGGAGTCGAGAGGTGATAATATCTATAAGAGATGATTAATATCAATTAATAAACATTTATTATGTGCCAGGCACTCTGCTAAATATTAACTATACAAAGAAAATTAAAACACAGTCCCCACTCCCAAGGAGCTCATAATCTAATAGAGGAGACAAAATGTACATAACTATGTAAAAATAAGTTAAATACAGTCTAAATTGGAATAATCCAAAGCAATAGAAAGATCAAATAAGATGAGGACTGTGAAAAAGTCATTGTATTTGGGAGTCAAGAAATCAAGGATCATAACTATAGATCTAAAAGAAGATACCTAATCTAACCATGTCATTTTCTAGAAGAGGAAAATGAGGCTTGAGGTTCAACTTGCCAAAAGTCATACGTTAAGTAAATGTCAGAGACACTGACTTTAGAGACCTAATGCTCTTTCTGCTATACAATAATGGTAAACTTAGAGAGAGAAGTTAGACTGAAAGGGCTGAGAAATTAGTATAAATTGGGATAGTGGAGGAAAGGAAGCATTGATTACATACCTGCTAGTATTCCTCACTAGCTAATTGATATTGGGCAAGTCACATCACTCCTCTGAGCCCTGACAGTTTCCTCACCTAAAAAGTATGGACAATAGTACTAAAACTACCCACCTCTTTTTAACACTAATACTTATTTAGTGATTTTGTATGAGTGAAAATCACAGAACACCATTATTTCTGAGTAATCACATTTACAAATGACTTGAAAACTAATTATAACAGCTTCCAATTTATCAATCTGACTAGCTATTTACAAGGAAAATGGGAAGTAGACAAAGGAACAGGCACTGACAGAGACTAAGACAACTTTTACAAAAGTTTAGTCAATATAAAACAATCATCACAATGAGACCAAAAGAATCTAGAAATGTCCAAGAAGAAAAATGACAAGTAGGAAAAAACACTGGTTTAGAATATGAATTAATTTGGAAGAAAATCTTTTGGAAGAAGATGGAAGAAAATTCTAAGAAATATTGTTTCATGAGATTTGGTAAAGAAAGAATAAGAGTTACTGAAAACGTACCAAGAGATCCAACTAAACCAAATCATCCTAAGAGCATTTCAGGGTGAAACTTGAAGAGAGAAAAAAGAAAATTAAATAATATGCCAAGTTTCCTGTAACAAACAATTATTTCCATCAATGATCATGGAGAGATTATATTGGTACATAACAATTATATTGGAACACAGCAGTTCATAGGGAGTGTGCTGTATGAAGAAACAGATATGACACTGGACTAGAACAAACAAAAAAACAAAGGTTTGAGTAGCTGCTCAAATATATACACGTGTCATAAGATGATATGCATCACCAATGAACAATGAACTGGACCCATTATTTAATATAAAGAAAAGAGCAAGCTGAATTGCCCTTAGGATATTGTTTAGCACTTCCAGGGGTCCAAAGCTTTTCACTGAAATGAAATCCCATTTTTCAACATATATTCTCCAGTGAAACCATATTACTATAAATTAAGGAATCCCACAATCTCTGAGAAATCATACTTGGCGATTATTCAAAGGGAGATGGAGAGATACATGGTGTCAGGATCCCCAAGGGAGACCACCCCTCTTTTTTTTACTATTAGGAGACACCTTGTTTTCCAGAGCAAAAGCCCAGCAAGCAAACTGTGCCCTAAGCTTGGCATAACAGCAATCCTTTGGTCTCACCCTCAGGATGAACTCTGCCACAGCATAATCCCAGAACTGTTTCACACCTGCCCCAAGTGGTCCCTGAGCTGAGACAAGCACCTGAAGGACCCATATTCTGGTCATAATACCCTGCTATGAATCAAACTTCTCTCATTGTTACTGTTACCCCTCATTGTCATGAAATAAGCTTACTGTGTAGCTACTACTACATGTATCAAGATTTGAACCTCACTAAACTGGGGTCTCATGCTAGAGGAGACCTTGGTACATATATCTAGTTTCTCTCCTCCAACAGAGTAAAGAGAGCTTTTTGCCAGTGACTACTGTGAGCTCTGATTATCTTATTTCTTAGAGTTGACTGTGGTTATGATAAACCATGTAAGCTCTTTAGAATTTCAGAGTTAACGATGATTGCATAACCTCTGTGAATTTCTGGTCATTTATTTTCAGACTTAACAATGGTGATCAAAAACAGGTTCTCACATATTACTACTAAGGAGTTGTCAAAAAATAAGCATTTAAAAATAGCAACCAAGAGACATATACCTGGAAAACGTGGCAAATGAGGAATGTAGAAACACTAAAAGATAACAGATGAAGAGACCACAGGCCAACCTGGCATCTTTGTAATGCCATGAGATCTAAAGGAAGAAGGCCCCTAGCACATGCTACACATCATCTGGTGAGAATTTACATGAGGACATAGAAAAGTTTTACTCAGATTGGGAAGATACAAATAGGATGAGATTGGAATAAGTACCCAGATTAATGAAATCATGGATTCATTGTATTATTAAATTCTACCCATTTTTTAAAAATTCCAATGTTTGTCCAATGATTCTTTATAACTACTCTTCTTAGAATACCACATTCTATAAATAATCAAATATTCATGTTACCAAAAGGACAAAAAATGGACACACATATTGGATAAGTAGATTGAAGCCTTTTCAATGATTTCCTTGCTTATAACAAGTGGTACAAACACTATCTATCTATCCATCTACCCATCTATCTACCTATCTATCTATCTATCTATCTATCATCTATCTATATATCTACCTATCCATCTATCTATCCATCTACCTATCCATCTATTTATATATCTACCTATCTATCATTATCTATCTATCCATCTATCTGTTATCTATCTGTTTTCTACCTATCCATCTACCTATCCATCTATCCATCCATCCATCCTTCTATCTATCTATACATATGCATGTGTATCTAATTAGAAAAGGAGGGGGGCAGGTCATTAACAAGAGTGAAAATGACAGGTAAACATGTAAGTCCTGATGTAGTAGTATGTTACATAGATTATCTGTGGAGGCATTATGGGAGAACATAGATGAAGAACTGTACAAAATGGCATGGATGGATAATAATTGGACTGATTGAGGTAATATACAAATCAGTAAAATCATAGACCCACTGAAATATTGAACATAAGGCTTTTATGAGGCAAGTATTAGGTACATTACAAAGTTTGTAATTGGAAATGACCATTCTTCTTTATATTTCAGACTATTCTTCTTTATATTTCAGCTCATAACATCATAGATTTAAAGATAGAAGTGACTCAGAGGGAATTTCGATTAATCTCATTTTAGGGACTGAGTTCTAGAGCTTAAGTAGGCACCAAAGAGGCATAAGGGATGAAGTATTGGGTTTAAAATTAAAAAAAAAACTGTTTAAGTCGTCTTAGAAACCTAGTAGCTGTAACAACCTGGGCAAGTCATTGGACATATTAGCCCCAGTTTCTTCATATGTAAAATGAAGACAATAATATTACCTGTGTTACAAGTTTTCTATCTTTGTAACTATATATGTATGTATGTTACACACACGCATATAAACATAGGTGCATGTATGTGTGTATAAACACACGTCTATACGTATGCCTTTATTAAGGGCTTATTGTGTGCCAGTCACTGTGATAAGTACTGAGGATAGGAAGAAAAACAAAACCATGGGCTCTGTACTTGAGGAGATCTTCTCTCCTCTGACATGGCTACCACCTTGCTATTGATCTTAAGCACCACAGGCCTAGACTATGATAAAAGTTTCATGATTGCTTCCCTCTACCTAATTTTCTGGACTCTAATCCATCCTCCATTCAACTCTCAGTCATCTTCTCAAAGTGCAGGACTGACCATGTCATTCCCTACTCAGTAAATTCTAGTGGCCCCTTATTACCTCAAGAATCAAATAAAAAATACTCTGCCTCTTAAAGTTTTTCACAGCCTGGACTCTTTCTACCTTTCCAGTCTTCTTAAACTTGACTATCCTCCATCCTTTATGATCCAGCAACATTGGCCTTCTTGTTCTTCCTCCAACAGAACATTCCATCTTCCCACTGTGCATTGGCCCTGGCTATCCCCACCCCACCCCACCCCATGCCTAGATTGCTCTCTCTGTTCACCTCTATCAAGTTTCCCTGACCTCCTTCAAGACCAGCTCAAAACCCACCTTCTACAAGAGGCATTTCCTTTTGAGATTGCTTTCCATTTACACTATACATATCTTTTTTTGTACTTGATAGTATTTTATTTTTTTCCAATTATATGTAAAGATAGTTTCCAACATTCATTTTTGTGAGATTTTGAGTTCCAAATTCTTCTCCCTCCCCCCCTCTTCCCAGAGACATCAAGCAATCTGATATAGGTTATATGTGCACAGTGCTTTTAGACGTATTTCCACATCAGTCATGTTGTGAAAGAAGATTCAGAACAAAAGAGGAAAAAACATGAGAAAGAAAAAAACAAAAATCAAAGTGAAAATGTATGCTTCAGTCTGCATTCACACTCCATAGCTCTTTTTCTGGATATAGATAGCATTTTCCCTCGCGATACACTGTACATATCTTGAGAATATACAATTACTCATGTGTTGTCTTCCCTGTTTATAATGTACTCTCCTATAGGACAGAGCCCATGTTTTTACCTTTCTTCTTATCCTCAGCATTTAGCACAGTCCTTGGCACATAATAAATACTTAATAAATGCATGTAGTTGACTGACTGATATTCATAGGGTTGTTGCAAGGATCAAGTGAAATAATGCAAGTGAGGTACTTCTCAAAGTCAGCATGGTGTATAAATGAAAGCTATAATTATTTGCTCAAGTTCACCTAGGTCATGAGTAGCAGAGTCTAGGTGCTCTGACTCATACTGTATTAGCCCAACCCTCCTACTATACAGACTAGGAAAATGAGGTTCAGAAAGATTGAATTGTTTGCCTAATGTCACATAGATATTAAATGGCAGAACAGAATTCCAATGCAGGTTGACTCCAAATAAACCACACTTCCCTCCAGAAAATTGTTCCAAGGAACAATTTTTACACAGGTGGTAATTATCTTTGTTCTGCGAAGTCTGGATTCAACCAAAGGGTCACATTTGAGGACCTAGAGGTCCACTTGTGCTCTCCAGACTACAAGTTCCCCAGCCCTGAGTCAAACACTCTGAAGTCTGAAGGAGCCAGTCAGACATAAGTGTTGCACATGTATCGTTTTATTTCAACTCCATGAAACACCAGGTGGAGAGATCACCAATTTCCTTTCTTTTTTTTCTATATTCCAAAATTTTATCTAACCTACATTGTATAAACATATTCCCCACTTACACTTTTTATCACAAAAACAGCAAATATTAGTGCTTGAATGGATTTCTGAAATGTTTCTTTAGTCTTTTGGCAAAAGAGGAACTGCAACCTCAGAAGACTGTGATTTGTTCAGTGGCAGCACTAGGGCTGGGACTAGAACCCAGGTTTCTTAATCCTTAATTTTTCTACAACACTATGCTATCTCAATTGATCTTAGTCTCCAACTTTTCTTTTCCTTCTTAACTCAGATGGTTCAATTAAAATTGAGCTTATTAAAAACTGGATTTCTTTTGCATCATAATAAAGGGCAAAATGAGAAAATTTTTTCTTTTTTCTTTCTTTTGGAGACAAATATCTTATTACAGCCAAGCTAGAGTTTATTGAAAAGGTTCAGAGGTAGCACATTGACACAGACTTTAAATAAAAGCAGATTAAAACTAGATATAAGAAAAGTGGAAAATAAGTGGTAAATATTTATATCTCTTCTGAGATACATTCTCCTGTTTGAGGGAGGTCACCCTTTTCCATGTTCCCAGGTTCCGGGGCATTCAGAAGGCATACAGTACATGTGATCTCCAAAATAATAGCTCATCTAGACAATAAAGTGTCATGAAACCCAGACCTATGTCATTTTCATTCTTTATTTGACAGACAAAAACCATCGTACAGTACCAAAGTAAAACAGGGCTGTAAGCCAGGGAAAATTGGATTCCTGAACCTTGGAAACTAACTTCAGATTTATATAGCCCGTTTCAGAATTGCATCTCCAAGATAGCTGCAGAGTCCACCTTGCACCATGAAGGGCATGATATAATTGGTCCTTTTGGGATTACAATAGGCTGCCAGACACAGAGTGCTGGTTAAATTAACTGCTGTGGCAATGAATACCATGGAAAACTATATAAAGTCAAGAAAGCATCCAACCTAACCATAATCCAAACTATTTAAAAGAGAATTGATCTCATTTGTGGCCATCAATTTGATGACTTTTTAGGATGCATTTGGGTTCCAGGTTGCTGCTTCTCCTCTGTCTCCCAAAGCATCTCCAGGGGAATTAGTACCAAACAGCTGTTCTTTATAATCGTGTCCTTCATCTCCGGGTGAAGTTGCTACTGACCTCCTTATTACTCAAGTAGGCACTTGGATATATATTTTCAAGACAGCTTATGAGTTTACATTGATGGAGCCACTCTGTCCAAAAAAGATGCCTCCAACTCTTGTAATTTAAGACAAGGGAATTTCCAGAGTCCCATGTTATTTCTTATCAATTATTACAAATGGTAAGTTTTTATTAAGTACTTACTGGATGAAAAGCACTGCACTAGGCATTCAAGCTATAAAGACATATAAGAACAGTCCTTGGCCCAAAGGAACTGATTTTCTCACTGAAGAGACAATATTTAACAAACTATTTTTCAAGTGTATAGTATGTTATGCTAAATATCAGAACCAAAATCTTCTTTTCACAATTTCCCTGGTGAAAGTATCACATGAAAAAGCAGTGTTCCAGTTTTATCAGTTGCATAATTACGAAATTCAGCCACTGGGGATGGCTATGTATAATTACAGAAAGCAGAAAGTTTGAAAAGATAACTCCCAAATAACTGATATGGAAAGATAACCAGGGACCTAAAGAGGGGAAAACCTTACTTTTAAATAAGCTAGAATAATATAAATAATCCAGTTTGACACAGGTTACTAACTATCTACTCTGTGTAAGGCATTTTGCTATGTTCACTGAGAAAAATTTTCACTCCAACAAATATCTACTTGACACCTATTAAAGGAAAGGTAGTGTGCTGGGTATCAACCAGTCAATAAGAATTTATTAAGTGCCTACTATGTGCCATGTGCTCTGCTAAGCCCTGGGGACACAAAAAAAGGCGCACTCTTATCACAATCTAAAATGGGAGACGACACAGAAACAATTTTATACAAACAAGATGCAGAGGATAAATTTGAAATATTCAACAGTGGGAAGACACTACCAGGTGCCAGCAATTAAAAGACAAAAAATGAAATACCTCTAACACCCAGAGATTTTACATTCCTCCTAGGAAAATACAATATATACACAGATGACATAAAGTATAGATTTACATTAATATTAAGTATATATATAAATTAGTTTTAAGGATAATAACAATACAAAACATCTATATAGTTCTTTTAAGTTTACAAAGTACTTTATAAATATTTCATTTTAACCTCACAATAACCAGGGTTAAGGGGAGTGGTAGATACTATTGCTATTCCCATTTTACAAATGAAGTAACTGATGTAAACAGAGATTAAATAACTTTAAATTCACATAGCTAGTCAAAGTCTGAAGCTGGATTTGCATTCCAGCCTCCGACTCCAAGTCCAACACTCTATCCAGTTGATGACCTAGCTGCAAAGGAGAAAACATTGATAGCTATCAGGGGAAGTGGGGAATAGTGAAGGTCTCATGTAAAGGAAATATCTGAGTTGTATTTTGAAAGAAACTAGATGAGGTGAGAAATAAGTAAACTTCTCATTTGGATGGTCACTTATACAAAGACATGGTGGTGGGAGTTGGAAGATGGGATGCCATGTATGGAAAAAAATTAATGAGTCAATTTAACTGGAAAAGAAAGTGTTATGCAACAAGATTGGAAAAGGATAATAGGGATCAATCAGGAGGACTTGAGAGAGAGTTATGTCTGTATGGTTGGTGGAGGAATAAATGCACCAGTAAGTGCCAGAGATTAGTAAAGGTTCTGAGCCTTAACTTGTCCAGAAGAGATGATGGACAAGAGATGATCTACAGATTTTCATAATAACACAATGCAAAATTGGAAAGGCTAATCAACAAGATGGCAAATACTGGGAAAGCCAATCTAAATTCAGAAACAATGAATCAAAAAAAAAGGCTCTACACATAATAAGATCAGGAATTCAATATGGAAGATGGAGCCTATTATTTTAAACATTTTTATTCACTTTGCATGAATGAATCACTTAAAACTTTGTTTTTTTATGGTCACAGGAATATTAAACATTACCATCCCTAGAACTCATCTGAAGGCAGCATAACTATGGACTATTCCTGAATAATAGGATGTTTAGTCTATGGAAAAGAAGCCTGGGGTATGCATGAGAGCATTCTGCAAGTATGTGAAGGGTTCTCTTGAAGAAAAGGGACTACAGTTTTTTTTCTGCTTGGCCCCAGAAGAAAAATCTCAGAGTAATAGTTCGAAGTCTTAAAGGGGTAGACTTAGGCTGGATGTTATGAACTTATTAACATTTAGAACTATCCCAAAGTGAGAGGTGGAGGCTGAAGAGTTCTGCCTCTGAACTCTGAAGAGTTCAGTCTTTAAATGAAGACTGGATAACCACCTGGTGATGTTATAGAGGGAATTACTGTTCAGGTACAGATTGGATCAGATGTTCCCTGCGGTCTCCTCCAACTCTGAAATTCTGTGATTCTCTCATTCAGTTGTGATCTATTTCCAATGTTCCATCCATTAGATCATTTAATCTGTCATCCAGATCAAGTCAAACTAATCATTTCTACATCTTAGACCTATAGTGTTTTGTTCAGTCTGCTTGCTGAATAGTTTGTATTAAATGAGGTTCAAACTCCATACCATGACCAGATAGGATAGTCACAAATCTAGCCCCCTGAGAGGAACTTTCCCTGCACCTGGATGTATCTCTATCAATTATCATTACACTTAGTTTGCAGTCTTTCTGCCAATTTGAAATCCATATGGATGTACTTAAGCCAATCTGAACTAATTTTGCAGGTAAAATTTCATGAGACTTCATCAAGTGCATTCCTGGAGTCTAAATATATAACATCAACTCAGTTCTCTTCAGCCATTTATTTCAAACTTTTCTTTAAGGGTGGGGTGCCATGGGGAAATGGGGAGTAAAGAAAGAGGATCAAGAAATCAGAAGTTGAGTTTCTGGAGTCAGATATTCCTAACCTCATTCTGAACATGAGGTTTGTTCATTATTAAATTAGATGAGAGGAAGTATGATGTCATAAACTGAGAATCAGCCTTGGAGTCAGGAAAACTTAGGTTCAAATCTATCCTCAGAGACATATTGGCCAAACGACCATGGCCAAGTCACTTGATTTTTGAATGAGCTAGACAACTAGTCGATGTGTAAATGTCTATCTCCAAAAGGAATTTCCTCACTGGAAATTATCTACAGTAATAGAATTATAGGTCCAGATCCACCACTACCCATCCCGCAAAATGTCATTTAGACAACAGATTGCTTCTTAAAGAGTTGTTGTTCTCAAGGTTTTGGTTGTCAAGATTACTGAACAGTCAGTTAACAAGATTTACTAAGAACTTACTACATGCTGGTCATTGTGCTAAGCACTGAGATACAAAGAAAGGTGAAAAATACAGTCCCTGCTCTTAAGGAGCTCACCTTCTAACAGGTGAGACAACATGCAAATAGGATCTATGCAACAAAATCTATACAAAGATCTGTGTAGAAACAAGATCTATTCAGGATAAATTGGAGATAATAAGCAGAGGGAAGCACTAACTAGCATTCAGGGGGATCAAGAAAGGCTTCCTATAGAAGGTGGAGTTTTAACTGAGACTCGAAGGAAGCCAGGGAAGCCAGAGTGAGGAGATGAAAAGGGAGAGCATCCCATACCTAAGGGAGAGCCAGTGAAAGTGACCTTAGTTGGGAGGTGCAATTTCTAGTGAGAGGAAGAACAAGGAAACGCTGTCACTGGATCTAAGCTAGGGGAGTGGTGAAGGGGGAAGGGTTGTAAGAAGACTAGAAATGGAGAGGAACAGTTTGAGTATCACACTTGATATTTTTTGTAATGGCCAGAACTAACTAGTGACTGACTTCTTTTTTTAAACCATAATTCAAAAAAAAAAAAATCATTCATAAGCAAGGCATTCAATGAGCATACTTGCAGTCTGTGAAAATATGAAAGCTCCCAGATTTCACTAGTAGCCTCTATGGAATTTGGCAGGTTCTTTATTTCTTCCAACACTCCTCTCTTCCTTCCTTCCTTTGAAGACAGATGTCTTCAGACGGTGGGCCTCAGCCCTGCAGAGCCATCTTTAATGTTAATGTCTCATCTCATTTATTATTCAACCTATTTTCTCTCAAGATCCCTGGGCTCCCCTGGATATAATGTGTAAGCAGCCGTTTCAGGGGCTCTATACACATCTGACTCACATGAGTTTCACTGGCCTGGATCAGAACTGGTGGGATGGAATTTTCAATTCCCTTTGTTTTGCCCCCACATGCCATGCTTGGCCAAGTCCTGGAACCCCCAGCATTATACTCTCACATCATAATGGGCTCAATATGATAGTGCCTCCACAGACCTGTACCATATGCCACTGAGATCTCTCCCTGCACTTGTCCTGTAATTGCATCATCACAGAGTCCCCATAGAATGATGATCCTTTTTCTGTTGGGCTAGAAATTGTTTCCATCCCTTCTTTTGCTTTCAGTGCCACTGAATACTCTCTTGGCCTGTGGGAGGATGTTACTGAGGTCATTTCCTGAAAGGGAAAAACATTTCTTTGAATTTCTATGAGCAAAGCTCTTGACTTACAGGTCCTAGATAACCTCCACTGTTCTTCATCTCTCCTAAGTAAGGTAGGCTCTCAGATTAGCTCCAACTCAAATCCAGTCTAGGGATCACGATTCATCACTAACTACCAATTGAATATAGTTGTTTTTACTAATGAGAAACTCCTCTGATCAGGCTTCTACCACCATAGCAACACATATAAATTCAAAACTACTTCAATCTATGGACAGGACAGTTGAATTGTGGGGCAAGAAGGCAATAGCTGCTACCAGTAGCTACAAGGGCTTCCACTCTAAAGCTATTAGAAAGGGGAGCCCCAGCACCTAAGTGTGTGAATAGGAGGAAGAATAAGATTGAGTATAACTTCTCTGTAACAGAGTAGCTCAACTCTGGGGAGAATGTTTACCTACATGGTTTTCCCTGTCAGTTTATGTTTATGATAAATATGTGTGCCCTTGTATTGTATTTATCCTCTAGGAAAAGTTTCATGCATCAGGGCTGCAGATCCTAGGCATATTATGCAATAAAAGGCTGGGCAACAATGATGATGCTGGATTATCATTTCTGGCTAGAGATGCCAGAGAAGGTTCCATGGATGAAGTAGCATGGATGGGGTAGACCTTGAAGAAAGGGCAGGATTTCTACAGCTGAACACAGGAATGGAACTGGGAAGATCCAGTTAGACAAAATCTGTCGACCATTTAACTACAAAATAAAGGCCAAAGGGTAATAGATGTAGCCTGACTAGCCAACTATTCAAACCTCTTTCTTTTATAGTTGAGTAAACTGAGACTGGGGAGGTTAGATGGTTTCCCCAAGACATTTGAACTCGGATTTTCTGACTCCAGAGCCAATGTTCTTCCCATTCGACCACAGGTTTGTTTCTTTGTTTTAGCTTTAGTTTTAGACAATAGAGACAAAGGGAACAAAAGAAAAAAACCTTTCACTGGGAAAGATTTTTTTATCTAGATTTTTTTTGTGTCCCAAACAATCAAGTACAGACAAAACCTTAAAAATCTCTTTTTTGGAAATCACGAAAAAAGGAATTTGCTAGTCTCCAGTATATCCACACATCATCTGATCTCTCCAAGTCCAGGGTTTACACGTCTGGAGTGGGATTTCTAGAAACATATGGCCTGAGTCCCCTACTGTGTTCCTCACAGCAGTCCCACTGACTTCAATGTGCAGACGACTAGACATACAATGGCAAAGCTGGTCACAATCATAAAATGACAGAACACTAAGAAAACACCACCAATCATTATCACAGGTAGCACATGATTCCAAAGCTTCCAGTTTTCTTCCTTGTACCCTGAATCCCAGCTTCTCCTCTAACTTACCTTGGTAGGGCCTGCTGAAGAATTTGTCCAAGGCCTTTGTTATCTCTCTCTAATCTCAGATGGTTTCCCAGTGAGAAACCGAGCAGATTTGTGTGTTCATTTATCAAATGAAGGTTAAGGAGATGGCTTTTATTTAGCAGGAAAGAAAATCATTCCCAAACCAGAATTTGTTTTTTTTAAAAAAAGGTGTATTTGTCACCATATGAAATAAAATAACCACTACTAGGCCCATCGAACCCTGAGCACTGCACAGTCCTCTGCTTCTGCCAGATAACGATAAGAAGAGGGAACAAAGCATGACAGAAATAGAATTGAATTGAAAGCATCTGGGTTTGAACCCTACTAAGTCATTGAACCAGGAGAAAATAACTTAGTTTTCTCCTCTTTAAAATGAAGGCAATTAATTAGATGACCAGTAAGTGGCCTATTCTTCTCTCTAGTGGGAGCAGGAATGCCTGAGCAAAAGAACTTAAGATCGGGGGTAAATAGCCAACCCTTGGGGTAGGTCTTCATTTAATGAGGTTGTTACCCACTCCTGCACTCTGTCAAGCTCATTCACTCAGTAAAGTGGAAATCTTACAGTTCTGATCTCTGCCTACTACCCCCCATAACCAACCAAACACCAGAAATTATCTTTTCCTTCTGTAGACCGGTAGGAGCTCAGAATGGTGCCACTCATAGATTTACATATGCCAGGAGTTGTCATCACAGACCTCAAATGCCAGAATTACTCCCTGGGAATTGGCATTAGGACCCAAAGTACCTTGACGTATTTGGTCAAATATCAAGTCTGGGATGTTTGCCTCTGTGAGCTGCTCCACCTCCCCCAATAAAGGTGGCACTGGCATCTAAGGAGACATAGGGCATCTAAGTGGCACAGTGGCTAGAGCACCGAGCCTGGAATCAGGATGACCTAAGTCCAAATCCAGCCTCAGACACTTACTAGCTAGGTGACCTTGGGCAAGTCACTTAACCTTGCTTGCCTCAGTTTCTTCATCTGTAAAATGAGCTGGGGAAGGAAGTGATAAACCACCCAAGTATCTTTGCCAGGAAAATCCCAAATAACATCACCAAGAATTGGACACAACCGAAATGACTAAACAACAACGTCCCAGAGCACAACTCAAACCCTCTGGAAAATCACTTTTAAGGGTCCCAAATACATTTTCACATTATCCAGGAACCTGAATACGATTCCCCCACTCATTCACAGTGTTCACTGACACACTCCTTTACCTGCATGTAACACAATCAAATCCCTAAAGACTTTCTTCTGTCTGTTTTCTACACAATTTCTATTGTTAGGGGGTAATTTACTACTATTACAGACAAGTCCTCTTTGACTTGACGCAACATGGCTATCTTGTCATAGTTTATTATGGGGTATTTCTGTAGGGATAGTATTTCTCCTGATCAGCCGGATCAAGAGTATAGACAAAATAAGAGGAGTTCCTCAGATCCCACGTTCAGTCTTACTCCCTGGTACCTGACTGAGCCAACTGATCCTTCAAAAGCCACAAAAATTTACATGGTTGGATTGGGATCTGAGAATCCCACAAATTCTAATGAACTGTATCCGCATAATAAACTTAAGATTTCCAGGACTCACTAGTACATTGCATGAAAATGAATATATTCTGTATTCTGTGTTGGAAGAATCTTATTTGACCAAGTTAAATCTCTAGGAGTCTCCTAAAGTTGTAGCTTGCAATACTTACCCTGTGTGTAAATAATGACTTACTCCCCTTCATGTTCCACTCCCCTGTGAGTATCATGTTCCTATGTCTGAACACAACTCCCTGCCTTTCCTTCTCCAAGGAGTTGTGACCTCTACCGATTTTTGCTGCTGGTGACAGAGAATGCTCAATTAGTATCACTCCCTGACATCACTATTCTTAAGCAATGAAGATAATCATCTTACCAGACACCAAGTTTTCCAACTTGTATGACTGTTACAGTAAAAGGTTCTGCATGACAAATGACTCCTGCCATGTTCCATGTGAAATTGTTTGACTTAGAGATTATAGCATTATTTTATATGTAGTCAATGACTGTGGCTCAGCCACTTTTTGTTTCTACTACACTGTTTTGTTTCTGAATGGAAACAGTAGCCCCAGAAGTAATATAGAGGGTTTCAAATCATTTTCTTTTATAGTTTGCAAAACACTTTCTTTTTAGAACATAAAGCCAGAAGGAAACTTAGAGGTCAACCTTTTCACTTTAAAGACAAATAAACCAGGACATAGATATGCATAGTGACTTACCAAGGCGTACATAGGTGGTAAACATCAGAGATAAGATTTGAGTCCATAATCTAGTGCCAAATCCAATGACTTCCCCATTCTACCACTTGACCAGCAACCTTATAAAGTTGACATCCTCATTTTAGAGATGAAGAAACTGATCCTTGGAGAAGTTAATGGCATATTCAAGAAATGATGCAAGAAAATGACGAAGTTTGAACTCAGACTATGATCTTTAAATCCAATGTTTATTAAATTGCATGACATTACCTCTTATCCTTCCATTTAACGTCAAGCATTGTCCAGAAGTTAAAAAGTATGTGGGGAGAAAGAGAGAGAGAGACTCACATATATACACACATGTGTGCTTTAACATTTAATAATTATACCATACAATATTCACACCTACAACATTTTAAGTGATTTTTATCATCTTAAAAACATTTGTTTTGACCTATCAGATGTGACATATTACCTTTAGACTCAATCATGTAGCTTACTGATATTATTTTCAGATTCTTTGTTGATGGGTTCTCCATTTTACAGATCTGTAGTCTACATCAGTTACAATACTATGGAAGAGAGCTTTATAGAGGTATGGGAAAATAATAGCAGGATATATGGGTGAATTTTATGCTTGAGAAAGTGATCTGAAGAAACAGGAGCTAGTTACCAGGCAATAAAGAGTAAAATGAACATGGAGTTCTGAGAATAATCAATTCAGGAATTAAGAAGTCAGTCACATGAAGGGAAAAGGAAATCAGTGAGAGAAATCCATAGTTGGATATCAGGCTTTAATACAGACCAGGCAAAAATGGTGAATTCAGGTTATAACACTGAAATAAAAACCAAGTCACATTTTCTTTTTTGCTGTGTTCAAGAAGATATCTGGGGAGGGGAAAGTTCACAATCCTATAATATGTTGAGGTTTGTAAAATGTTTCTTTCATAATTACCCTGTGAAGTACATAGTAAGTATTATCAAAAAGGAAACAAAAGTATCCTAATTTGTAGACATCATGACACTTAGATAACCTCGGAGAATCAGTAAATTAAATGGAGGAAAATGTTTCAATAATGTAGCAAGATACAAAATAGATAAAATTATTAACATTTCTATATGGCACTAATAAAAATGAGAAGGAAATGATGTGAAAATAAATTCAATTTAAAATATGTACAACTATGTGGATGGTAACCTACCAAGACATGCTTAGGACTTATATAAATATAATTTTAAAATACTTTTCACATAAATAAAGCAAAACAACTAGTTGGAGATATATTATTATCCATGGTTAGGTAGTACCAATATAGTAAAAAAAATTACTCAAAAATGATAAATTTAATATTATACCAATAAAATTGACAAAGTGTTCCTTTATGGCAATAGGTGAAATAACAAAATTCATTTAATCTCTAAAGGAAATAATGATTTTTCAAAAGCAGGAATTAAGAAGGCACAGTATTACCAGACTTCATACTATATTATAAAGAATAATTATATTCCTTCCATTGAGATAGAGGACCACCAGGTTTTACCATCTATATTACCACTGCCCTCCCAAGTCTCTCTAGCCTACCTCTATGCTCTGCAGACCCCCATTTCTGTCATCTGAATTACTTACACAACCTGGGACCCCTAGGTCTTGCCTTTCACCATAGCACTCTGTCCTTAAAGACTTAAAAGCTTTTCCATCTGACATTTACCTGAACTTTTTTTATGTATTCTCTCCAGTAATTAGAGAATAAGCTTCTGGAGACCAGCGATTATCTCACTTTTTCTATTCATATTCTCACCACTCAGTACAGCACTCACCACAAAGTAAGGATTTAATAAATGCCTTTTCATTTATTCTTTTATTCATAAAAATTAATTGTTACTAGTTAAAAATAAAAAATAGATCACTAGAAGAGACTAAATGACCTTGTTTAAAAAGCAAGTATGTATATCAATTCAGTGTTTGATATCATCCGTTTGAGGAAGGTTCTTTATCATCCAAAAATTACAAGATAAACTTGAAAGCAATGGGGCACAAATTAAACTTAGTTAAGCATTTAAAACCATATAGGACAATAAATATCAAATAGCAACACAACGTAAATATAAGAAGTCACATCACTTAAAAATTAGAAAATAGAGATACCTTTTACAACTATAGCCAAAGGAAAATTCATAGCAAGGCTTAAAAGAGATCACAAATGACCAAATGAACTAATTTGATTATATAAAACTAGAGATAGCATAGCATAGTGAACAGAGAGCTACTTTTACAGTCAGGAACACTTGGGTTCTAGTTCTACTTGTTCCACTGGTTCTGTGACCATGACATATTTAATTTGTCAGCACTTCAGTTAATTCTCTAAATTCTACAAATTACTGAGGAGTTGCTAGTCTGCACCGGAGCAAATTTCCACACAAAGAGTTTCCCAAACAGATGAAGCACAGGGAGGGAAACAGGAGGAAGAGAAGAAGAGGAACTTTATCACACACATAACTAATGCAATGAGAATAATAAGACAAGAAATTGAGTGAGGAAAAAAACTTTGTACCTTATATCTTTGATATGAATTATTATATCCCAGATATACAGGAAATTGGCACATATAGATAAGACCTAGATCCATTCCACAACATATAAGTGATCAAAGAACAGGAAGAGTTTTTAAAAGAATTAACTATAAAGCAAGCATGAACAAGGTAGGGATTGGCTCCATTTTGTATGTTTGTGCCCCCAAATCCATCATGGGTAAATATGAGTTCTCCTTTCTTGGTGCTGACATCTCTTTATCAGCTCCTTAAATGGCTTCTCTATCTCCACAGTCAACTGCAATTCTGCTAGATGTAAGTTCCTAGGATTCTTCTCTCCACGGGAGCAACTATGTCACATGGACCTTACAGATGGAAAGACAGGTGGGTGTACAGAAATAGCTACTCAGAATCCAATCTCTATATTTTCCACTAGGGGTTATTCTCAGTTCAAGTTGCTTCAGCTCCCTAGTCCCCTTCAGTTCATTTTGTATATATACATCTCTATACTGGTTGCCTGGACCCTATGTATGTTCCCACAGCTCCTGGTCCAAGTTCTCTGTCCATCCCTCTTCACATGGGAAAACAACTCGGTCTGCGTTACCTTTGGCTTGGTCCAGGTTCTATCTAGGCTCATTTGTTCAGTCTTTTTTCAGTTGTGTCCAAATTTCATGACCCCATTTGGGGTTTTCTTGCAAACATGCTGAAGTGGCTTGACATTCTCCAGCTCATGTTACAGATGAAATAACTGAGGCCACTAAAGTTAAGTGACTTCTCCAGGATCACACTGTTGGAAGTTTTTGGTGCCAGATTTGAATTCAGAAAATGTCTTCCTGATTCTAACTACAGTGCTCTACCCACTACACCACCTAGCTGGAATTGGACTCTTATGAATCACAATTTCTAATCTTAGTCACAAGGAGTTGAAATACCCATCTCTCTTCTCAGTCAAGACACAAAAGACTACAGATTCAGAAAGTGGCATATTGTTATATATGAGTATATGTGTGTATATATGTATGTGTTGGTTGGTTGGTTTTGCTTAATGTTTGGATTTGTTAGAAGTAAGGCTCAATGAAAAGTATAGGCTAAGGGGGAAAGATCATGGTATAAAACATAAGATAACAAAACATTTTTTTAAAGCAATTTAACATAAATATCAAAATATACTCTTAACCAAAGACAAATGAAACTGTGGAAACTCCTTTAGGCTTGGAATATTTTTAAAAGCTCTTGTAGCTTCCGGCTTCATTCCTTAAAGGGGTATTACCCAGCTTAGGATACAAGATAGACAAAATTATTAACATTTCTACATGGCACTAATAAAAATGAGAAAGAAATTATGTGAAAATAAATTCAGTTCAAAATACCACCTGACCTAGGGTTTAGATGAAATAACATGCATTCTTGGCCCTTCTCGAGTCAATTATCCACCCAGAATATTGTGCTAATGGTTCAAAGTCACCAAAGGAGAAACAGCTAGGTGGTGAATTGGGTAGAATGTTAAATCTGGAGTCATTAAGATCTGAGTTTTAATCTCGACTCAAAGTCTTACCATGTTACTCACTTAATGCCTCTCAGCCTCAGTTTTCTCATCTGTAAATGGGGATAATTATAGTGCCTACTTCATAGGGTTATTGTGAGGAGGAAAAGAGATAATATGTGTAAAATGCTTTGCAAACCTTAAAGAATTCTATAAATATTAGTCAGCTAACTAGAAGTAAAGTAGTGGCAGCAACAGTATTACCAGAAGGAGGAGAAAGAGGAAGAAAACAAGTATTTATTTATTCAGCATCTACTAGGTGCCAGGCACTGTGCTGAGAGCTTTACAATTATAATTTCATTTGATCCTTACAACAACACTGCAAGATACATAGTATTATGATCTGTATTTTACAGTTAAGTAAATTGAGGTAGAGATTAAATGAATTGTCCAGGATCACATAACTAATAAATGTCTGAGGCTGGATTTGAATTCAAGTCTTCCTGACTCCAGGTCTGGAGCTGTAGCTACTTCAACATCTAACTTGCCTATGGTAGTAGTAATATCAGCAGAAGGAGGAACCATCGTCATCATCATCATTATCATAATTATCATAATAATTTCTGGAATTGGAGGAAAGGAGACCTAGGTTCAAGTCCTGACTGCCACTAACAGATCATCTAGCCCGACTTCCTCACTTCGAAGATCAGGAAATTGAAGCCCAAGCAGGCAAAGTGATTTTTCCAAGGTCACTTAGCTTGATGTTATGACTACTAGAGCTGAGCTGTGGGGCCTCTAAAAGTCACAGAGTGATATGATTTGGCTAAATTTTTTTTACTTTATAATCATCACTACAACACAAAGTTCTCTAGGTGAGTAAGATATATTAGAAAATAGATGTGATAAACAAATAAAAGATATCTACATAAATTGCCAAAATAAGATTATAAAAAATTTAAATTTATGAAGTTACATCATTCTTATGAATAGTAATAGTTGGAAATGTGGTTCCAGAGCCAGAGAATTGTGAGTACCAGTGGTATAGTGTCTGATCTTAAGAATTTGTGAAAAGGAACTTAGAGATAATTTGGTCCAAACACCTCATCTTAAAGAAGAGAAACTGGGGTGGGGGGCAGGAAATGGGCAGTTAAGTGATTCAGTGGATACAGCATCCCTGGAGTCAGGAGAAACTGAGTTGAAATCTACCCTCAGACGCTTAACATTAGGCATGTGGTCCTGAACAAGTCACTGAACCCTAATTGCAAGGGAAGGCAGGAAAGCAGGAAAGCAGAAGAAAGAAAAGAAAGAAAGACAAAGAAAGAGAGAGAGAAAGAAAGAAAGAGAGAGAGAGAAAGACAGAAAGAGAGGAAGGAAGGAAGGAAGGAAGGAAGGAAGGAAGGAAGGAAGGAAGGAAGGAAGGAAGGAAGGAAGGAAGGAAGGAAGGAAGGAAGGAAGGAAGGAAGGAAGGAAGGAAGGAAGGAAGGAAGGAATATGTTCTTGACATTATAGCATACTGTCTTTCTTCATCACTTACTCGTCCTAAAAATCCAGAAAAGAAAGGCGCCAGGCCCAGCAAGCAATTAAAGCCAAACCTAATACCCAAATCCCACCTGGGGTTTTCTTTACTCCTACTCCTAAAACTATGGATTAACAATGGAAGTCCATGCCTTTTTACATAACCGTCTGGTACAGAATATTATTCCTCCACAGCTTTTATTTCTGTACCTCCAAAATATATTCCATTCATTTATTGAGAAGGCTTTGTTTTATATCCTGGGCGATGTATCTGCTTTGATTACAAAAAAGAAATAAGACTAATATTTCCTTTCTGATTTAATATAATCTATTTGCCCATTTTTAAAGGAAGATTATGGGAGGGGATGGGAATTGCATATAAATCCATAAAATAAACAAAGTCACCTTTCCCTGGGCTCCAGACAAATAAAATGGAAATAATCCCAACAAGATTGTATTTGCAGAGCCAAGAAGCACCAGGGGGAAAAAAACATTCAACCCCATGACAATTATCCCCCCTGCTGCTGTGTTCATGTATTGGAATTTATGACATTTTTCCCTAGGTCAAAGTTAAATTAGATCACCAGTGTAACCTATAACTAATCTAAGTGGTTAATTCTGAGGACTTTACAATATATTCAAGATGACATTCTTAGCAGGAAGGGTAGCCATTATGAGAAAGACATTTTGTCAATGATTGAACACTGAGATTAGCAATAAAAAGTGATTGTCTCTTCATTTCACATACAATTTGGCCTGAGAATAGTAAGGAAAACAAATCTAATGACTTTTCTGGGTAAATTAGTCACCATGAATTTTTTCACAACAGAAGAAAAGAGTGGGCTTCTTTGAACATTCAGATTTACACCCTTTCACACAAACCCAATATATAAAAATCCAATTTTACAAAAGAGATCAATTGTAGGGTGATTATTTGCTTTATAATATCATTATTGCAATTGCAAGCTTTCTTATTGCCTTTAAAATATTCTCTACTTCCTTAATGAGTTCCATACCTAATTCAAAACTTTCATTTCCATCCTAACCCTTCTCCTTGTCCTTTGTGACCTTAATATTTACGTTGCTAACCCTGTTAATGCACTCTCTTCCCAGTTTATGAACCTCTTAATTTCTCATGCCATCAACCTGCCCTCTCATTCAACTACCCTCAACTAAAATAATAATTATTATAATAAAAATAAAATTTATATAGAATGTTAAGGCTCACAAAGCACTTTACGTATTGACTCATTTGATAGTCACAATAACCTTGTGAGGTAGGTATTATTATCATCCCCATTTTGTAGTTGAGGAAACTGAGGCAGACTCAAGTTAAGTGGTTTGCACAATGTGACAGAGCTAGTAAGTGTTAGAATCTGAGTTTGAACTCATCTTCCTGATTCTAGATCTAATGTGAGGTCCAAAGCATCACCTATTTGCCTCTGGAAATCATTCCACCAACAAAATTAAGAACTTCAATTCTGTGGCAAGGAGAAAGAGTCATGGGTTTGAGTAAAAGGGTATAGATTCATTCAGAAGTAATGCCACTTATTGCATAACTTGGGATGGGTCACTTTACCTCCCTAGGCCTCTGTTTCCTCATCTATAAAACGAAGGAGCTTTTTTGATAATGTATAGGTCCCCTAAATTTATGAATGTATACTTTTCAGAACACAATTGCCCAGACTTCTATCCCAGCTTTCTAAGTTAGCAACACCTCTGCTCTGTGACCTTCTTTTCTGACTAGTTAACTCATTCCTTCCACCTCTTACACAGTGTCATCAGCACAGGAAAAGCTGTCCATACTAATCTTTTAGTATTTTCCTCCTCTCATATCCTTAACTCTTTAGTTAGCAAGGCACTATCCTCAACCCTTGCATAACAAGGGTATTCTAGCACTCCCCTCACCCTCTACACTTATTCAGGACTTTCTGACATAGTCTCTTCTTCCATTCCTGTCATCCTTGACTACCTTGTCCTTTTTATTTCCTCTTTTCACATTTGGCTTCTTCTTTGATCCACCTCCCACAGTTCATCTTCTCTAATTCCCCTAATCCTGAGCAGCTCAACATTGCTGCAGGAAACCATGAAATCATGAAGACTGAGTCTATCATGAATTCATATCACCTAATGTTCAACAGGCCTTTACTGATGTGCAGAAGTTCTTTAATTATCCCTGATTGCCTATCATGATCTCCATGGTGACTTCCAAACTATCACTGTTCTCCTCAAGCTCCTATTTCCATACTTATTGTACCACCTCTCAGTAGATGGTCCTTACAGAGAAGAGTCAAGTCATCTGTCCTGAACTCTCTCAATTCCTCTCCTCAATACCACAAAACAATTTCACCAAACTTTTCTTTCTTTGCTCCAATATCAAGGTACAAGTTTTCCCTTCTCCTTGACAAAACATCTTCTACCTTTGTGTCCTTATGATAATCCCTTCCTATTTCTTTGTAGAATTAAAGGTGTTTGCCCCATTTAATCCATCATCCAATAAGTATCTGTTAAGTGCCTACTATGTGTTATGCACTGGGCTAGAAGATGGAGATACAGCTACAAATAATGAAATAGTCATGATTCATAAGGAGCTTTCATTCTAATGAAGGAAATAGAAGTACATAATTAAAGACCCCATTATATAAAATGAATAAAGGCAGGAAATAAGCATTTACTAAACACCTATTATAGGCCAGGTACTATGAAAGTACTTAACACATTATCTCAATTTATCCTCACAACAACCTTGTGAAGTAAATACTGTTCTCTTCATTTTATAGATGAGGAAATCGAGGCAGATAGGTATTATTTGTCTAGGGTCACACAGCTAGCAAGTGTGTGAGACCAAATTTGAACTCAAGTCTTCCTGATTCCAGGCCCAGTGCTCTATCTGTTGTGCCACTTCACTGCCTATAAATATGTACGGTATAGTTAACCACAAAGGAGCTTGTGAAGGAAGACACTAGCATTTGGGATGGGAAAAGGCTTCATAAAGAAGATGATGGTTAAGCTGTTTTGGTCATTCTCACATTTTCAAACTCTGCTTATCTGGCTCAAACTAACTGCACAAAAATGTACCCAGATGATGGATGATTGATTGATTGCTAGTTGCTATCGCTTACCCCAAAATAACACAGCCTTACCTTGAATTTGGCATTCCCTCAAGTTATCATTTTATACAGAATAATAAAATTTGAGAGTTAAAAGGGACCTCCATGGCCCAAGAGAGCTTCTTAAGCTTTTTCCACTTGATACCTCTTCAGTGCTTTTTAAACAGTGGGTTGCAATAAGGGGCAGCAACCCACTGTTTAAGAAGGACTGAATCTATGCATGAAAGGAATCCCTACTGCAACATACTGTCTGGAAGAGCTAGAAGGAAGAGAAGCCCACCACCTCTCAAGGTAACCCTTTGCACTTTTAGATAGCTCTACTTGCTAGAAATTGTTGGAGAGCCTTGTTCCTGACATGAAGAAATCAGTTATCCTCTTGGTGGTTTCTATCCATTGACCTATTTCTGTCCTCTGGGACTAAACAGGTTAGACTTAGTCTCTCCTTTAATGACAACCCTTCAAATTCTTGGAGATATCTATCCTGACTTCCCTGAGTCTTCTCATCTCCAAGCTAAGAATGTTCAGCTCCTTCAACGATTCCTCACTTGACATGGACTCAAGGTCCTTCACCATCCTGGTGGCTCTCCTCTAGATACTCTCCAGCTGGATGGTGAAGGACCTTGAGTCCATGTTAAATAAAGAATCTCCGAAGAAACTAGGTATTATCATCACAGTATTCTTGAAAGCCATGTTCCTCAATACTGGCTAAAGTTACATTAGCTTTTTTAGTTGCTATATCATAATGCTGACTCACACTGAGCTTACAATCTCCTTCCTTTCTCCTTTCTTTCCCTGACAAACTTGTAGAAAGACTATCCTACTCACTGCCACTTCGTTGTCACCACCTGTTCATTCCCTGACCCATTTAAGGAAAGTTTCTGTCTCCACCATTCAACTAAAACTATACTCAGGTTTTTAGTATGACCTGTTTAATCTTATCTCCTTTCCAAATTCTTCTCTTCCTTGATCTTTCTGTAGCATTCAGTACTGCTAGTCTTCCATTTCTCATAAAGAATCATAAAATCTCAGTCAGAAGTAGTGACCATCTAGTCCAAAATATGCCTGAAAAATTATCACTTATGCATCATATTTGACAAGTGAGTATCCAACCTTTGTTTAAAGATCTCAAATGAAGGGCAGCTGTCTCCCTCCCTACACAACACCATCTACTTTGTGGCAGTTCTAAATATTAGAAAGATTTTACCAAATCTGAATTTGTCGCTTTTCAACTTTCACATACTTCTGCTAGTTCTACCCTCTGGAACCAAATAGACCGAATCTGATCTCTCTTTCACGAGTCCTTCACATACAGATATATCTCACACACATACAAAGGTTTTCTCTTCTACAGGCTGATCCCTTGCCTAATTTCTTCAATTTTATTTTCATATATTACAGTCCAGGGGTGAGGAGCCTGCAGCTTTGAGGTCGTATATGGCCCTGTAGGTCCTCAAGTGCAGCCCTTTGACTGAATTCAAACCACAAAAGTTTCACAAATGTTCTGTGAAGTTTGGATTCGGTCGAAGGAACATACTTGAGGACCTAGAAGACCACATATGTCCTCAAGGTCACAGATTCCCCAGCCCTGAATTCCATAACATGTGAAAATCAATTGAAGAGATTAGGAAGGGGGTCATCCTGTAGAAGAGAAAACCTGTGTATGTGTGTGAGAAGTTTCACAAATGTTCTGTGAAGTTTGGACTCAGTGAAAGGTCCTCACTTGAGGACCTAGAAGGTCGCATGTGGCCTGAAGGACACAGGTTCCCCACCTCTGGTATAGACTCAAGAGCCTTCATTATCTCACAGACCTCCTCTGAATGCCCCCCAGTGTATGTTCTTCCTAAAATGTGACACCCAAAATACTAAACATCATAATCCTCAAATCCTCTAACCATTGCAGTCAGTCATGCAGTCAATATGCATTTATTAAGTGTTTACAATGTGCCAAGTACTGTGCTAAGCATTAATGATACAAATAAACACTGTCTTTTATCTCAAGTCTCATATTCTAATGGAGGAAACAATATGCAAAAAAAATCTGTGTACATACAATATATACACAAAGGCAATGGAAGAGCATTTCATAGAGAAGGTACCAGTGAGGAAAGGGGTAGTAATCGGGGAACCATTAAATGCCTCCTTATAGAAGGTGAGATTTAAGCCGAATTTTGAAAGAAACCAGTGAAGCTAAGAGGCAGGAAGTATAGCAAGAATGTCACCTATTTATTCTTATCTATTTATTCCTGGAGACTACATCGGTGATAATATACTATAAGATAGTTTTTTTGGCTGCCATAATAGTGATGATATGATGAGAATGTAGTACAATAAAAACTTTCAAATTTTATTAAAAAAATGCTGGTACTTCTAAATGCCTTCTGTTTAGATTCAGGCAATGTTAAAGCCAACAAAAATCTTTTTGGAGTCTGTCTGCTATCCAATATGCTTGCTATCCTTCTCAAATTTTGGGTCATCGGCAAATTACCAAGCTATCCAATTTACTAGTCATCATGCTTTAATGCAAGTCACTTATTTAGATGGTAAAGGGTCGAGTCAGGTCCTTGAGAAACGCCAATGGATGCCACCTTCCAAGATGAGATTAAACTATTCATAAACTTTCTTTAAGCCTAAATATTAACAATATCTCAATCTACCTAACTCTCCCACTGTATAGCTAAAATTTTTCTAGTTTGTTCACAAAAGAGAATGACAGAATAGGAAAAACTTCCTAACATTTAGAGATATTCCCAAGTAGAATGATCTGTCTTATAAGGTAATGTATTCTCTTTCAATGGGAGTCTTCAACAAAGGCTGGATGGTCACTTATGACCAACATATGTGGCCTTCTAGGTCCTCAAGTATGATCCTTTGACTGAATCCAAACTTCACAGAACATTTGTGAAACTTTTGTAGTTTGAATTCAGTCAAAGGGCTGCACTGGAGGACCTATAGGGCCATATGTGACCTCAAAGTTGCAGGTATTTTAAAGTGGATTCTTGATTCAATGTGTGTTTATTGGATGGCCTCTGAGGTTTCAGATTTTGTAATTCTATGATATCATTGTGGTCATCTTACAACACAATATACAAGTTTTATATTTTTATTGAATTTTTATGAAATTTATTCAGGTACCTCTCTAAGAAGCTGTCCTTCATTTCTCAATCTGAAAGCATTTTCTTCCTTCTCAAATTTTCCTAGACTACTTTTGGATGCCCCTTCAACAATATCATATTCTACCTTATAACAAGTTTATTTCTCTGATGCCAAATTTTTTCTTATTTGATTATAAATAACCTGAAAGCTGGGACTATTTCACTTTTCATCTTTTTGTTTCTTCAAGGCCTAGAACATAGTAGCTCATTCAATTAATGTGAACTTTAACTAAAGTAAATTTCATTGAAGGAAAGTTAGGATACTAGCTTGAACTTGAAATTAGCTTACAGTTTCCTTACACTATTGAGTATCAAAGTATCAAAATGTCCTCCAGATAGATGTGAAACTAAGTCAATATTTTAAACCAGGATCATAGCTCTATAGATGAAAGATACTTCAGAGGGTTTCTAATTCAAGCCCTTCATTTTATGGATGAGGAAAATTTGGTTAATGGAAGTCAAGCGATTTAAGTTCACACAGACAGTAAACATCAGAGGTGAGATTTTAACTCAGGTCCTCCACATAGCCCCCTAATATTAAGCTAATCCTCCAGCACAAGGTACTATGTATTAAAGACAAAATGGGGCAAAACCAAGGCCCAAAGCATTCCACAGAATCCTAAAATGATAGAGCTGGACAGTAGAGGTCACCTACTTCACCTCTTTCATTTTTATAAATATAGGAAATGAGGTACAGAGATAAAAAGTAATTTTTCTAAGATCACACAAGTAGTAAAGATCAGACCAAGTTAGAGCTGAGGCCTTCTGACTCTTCAATTGATATAAGCAGAGTGTTATGGAAAGAGCAGTGGACTTAAAATTGGAAGGTAAGATTTTGAGTCCTAAATCTTCCACTCATTAGCTGTATGACCATGAATGAGTTATTTCATCTCATTGAGCCCAGGTTTCCTCATCTGTTAAAATAGGGTTAGCAATAATTTCTCATCTATCTTTCCTCTCAATTAGTTATAAGAACAATTCTCTATAACCCACAAAGGCATACATAAATATAGCTATTATTATTTACAAGCCTTCTTCACTAAACCGTACTGCCTTTTTTTCTCTTTTTTTTTTAGATGGATAAATGAAGATATCAATCAGACTGTAGTAGAGGCCTTCCTAACAGGAATGGAAAATGTAATGACAAAAGTATTTGTAGCAGTTAGTTCCATAGTGTCCAGCAACATCAGGAATTCCCTAACTACCCATATAAATCCCTCTCCCAATGCAACTAGTATCACTCAGCACCATGGTCAGCAACTTAGGGCTTCTTTTGGTCAGTTAACTACCATCTCTTATAATAATGATAATATTGGTGATGACAGTGAAAACAGCATGTTACTTCACAAAAACTCTGTGGGGATAGTAGAAAAATCATTACCACCATTGTAGAGATGAGGACTTGCCATTGATCACCCAGCTAGCAAGTCTGGGAGCCAAAATTAAAATCCAAACCTCCTGGCTCCAAAAACAATGTCATTTTCACTACACTATGTGGTATGTGTGATGTTAAAAAAAACTAATTCACAAACTTAAGTCATAACAATAACTTCACACAATAACTTCACACAAAAGGCAACTGCTATAATAGAAGGCAGGGTGGGATATAGGAGGCAGCAGGGCATATTCCAAAGAACACTGAACTAAAAGAGCAAGTTCTAATTTCAGTTCTGCCACTGGATAACCTAATGTCACCTCTCTCAGACCTTGGTTTACTCCTCTATTGAAAATGGAAACAATAATGCCAAACGTTTTGAAAATTGCTAATGGCTATACAAACGAGAAATATTATTAATGGTGACAAATGTTTACAATATTCATTCTTTAATTATTTTAATACTAATTACATCTTTCAAAGGACCTATTACTTTTAGTCAAAGCATAAATATAATCCATAACAGAAATTTTGCTTTCCCATTCCTGTCAAGGACATCACATAAAATTCTGAAAAACTCCATGTAGGCCCAGGTGAATTGATCCAACCCCAGTGGTCTTCCTACCCAGGTGAGAATATAAAAAAATAAATGTGAAGTTTGTATGATATATGATACTGGGACCTAGGAGAAGTACATGTCAAGAATAAGGATAACTTGCATTTCTTTTTAGCAAGAATAGGAGTTTTTCTCATGTGTAAGTATCTCCTAATTCTATTCCTCTAAGTTTTAAAACTCAGCTTCCTTCCTTTTATCTGTGAATGTATGTCTAATAAAGCTATTTGACAATATCGTATTTGGCCAGTAAGTACTACTATCTAACACATTATTTCCTCCTATCAGAAAAACTGTTAAATTTGGGTTCTATAATAGTGCTACTCTACATTTTTACTTCTCTTAATTTTAAATTCTCTCAATAAGCTTAATAATAAAATTAAAAATATAATCACAAGGCAACATTCTTCCTCCTCTAACAACAATTAATAAAATAGTACTCCTTGATATGTGTTATATAATCATAACCTTTCTCTCTCAATGATGCATATACCATTAATGTATATTAAGAAGAAATTAATTTAAATAAAAATAGGAATATTATCTCTATTGAAGTTATGTTACAAACTCCCTCTTCCCCTTAAGCTAGGAATTTTGACACAAGAGTAAATAATTTTCCCTACATCATAGTCTAAAGTAACATGTTTTCAAGTTGGAAGTGTGTTGGACTGGCATCAAGAGACTATGGTCCAAGTCCTAGCACCAACATTTACTATCCATATGGCCACAGGCAAGTAATTTAACTTCTTTCAGCCTTTGGTAACTCACTGTGACTTATCTACTAAGCTAAAGATAGATTGTAATACAAGTTAGTGAATGAAATTCCCATACCAACAGAATCACAGATCCATGTTGTGTTGACATGGCCAGAGGCATCACTTACCCTCTCTGAGTCTCAGTTTACTCACTGGAAATAATAATCTTTTCACTATTTCCTCAAAAGTTTTGTGTGGTTCATAATCTTTAAGTGCTATTTTTAATTTATTTTTAATTATTTATTTATTTTTTAGTTTTCAACATTGATTTCCACAAGATTTTGAGTTCCAGATTTTCTCTCCATCTCTCCCCTCCTCTTACACCAAGATACCATGCATTCTAATTACCCCTTTCCTCAATCTTCCCTCCCTTCTATCAAACTTCTCCCTTCCTTTATCCCCATCTTCTCTCTTTTCTTGCAGGGCAAGATAGATTTCTATACCCAATTATCTATATTTCTTTTTTCCCAGTTGCATGCAAAAACAATTCTTAACATTCATTCCGAAAACTTTGAGTTCCAACTTCTCTCCCTTCCCACCCAACCCCACTTATAAGGCAAGCAATTCAATATAGGCTATACATGTGTAGTTATGCAAAAGACTTCCATAATAGTCATGTTGTGAAAGACCATATTTTCCTCTATCAATTCATATCCCCCATTTATTCTCTCTTTTACCTTGCCTCTCCCCAAAAGTGTTTACTACTAATTACTCCCTCCTCCTATTTGCCCTCCCTTCTATCATTCCCCCACACCCCACGTTTCCCCTTCTCCCTGCTTTCCTGTAGTATAAGATAGATTTCCCTACCAAATTGAGTGTGCATGTTTTTCCTTCCTTAAGGCAAATGTTACAAGAGTAAGCTTCACTTTTTCCCTCACTCCCCTTTGCCTCTCCATTGAAAAACTTTTTTCTTCCCTCTTTTATGAAAGATAATTTGCTCCATTCCATTTCTCCCTTTCTCCTCCCAATATATTCCTCTCTCATCCTTTAACTTTATTTTTTAGATATCATCCCTTCCTATTCAACTCATTCTGTATCCTCTGTATATATGTATATAATCCCTCCAACTACACAAATACTGAGAAAAGTCTCAAGAGTTACAAATATTATCTTTCCATATAGGAGTGTAAGCAGTTCAACTTTAGTAAGTTCCTTATGGTTTCTATTTCCTGTTTACCTTTTCATGCTTCTCTTGATTCTTATGTTTGAAAGTCAAAATTTTTATTCAGCTCTGGTCTTTTCATCAAGAATGCTTGAAAGTCCTCTATTTCATTGAATGACCATTTTTTTCCCCTGAAGTTTTATACTCAGTTTTGCTGGGTAGGGGATTCTTGGTTTTAATCCTAGTTCCTTTGACCTCTGGAATATCATATTCCAAGTTCTGTGATCCCTTAATGTAGAAGCTGGTAGATCTTGTGTTGTCCTGACTGTATTTCCACAATACTTGAATTGTTTATTTCTAGCTGCTTGCAATATTTTCTCCTTGACCTGGGAACTCTGGAATTAGGCTACAATATTCCTAGGAGTTTTTCTTTTCATATCTCCTTCAGGTAGTGATCGGTAGATTCTTTCAATATTTATTTTACCTTTTGGTTCTAGAATATCAGGGCAGTTTTCCTTGATAATTTCATGAAAGATGCTGTCTAGGCTCTTTTTTTCATTGTGGCTTTCAGGTAGTCCCATATTTTTTAAATCATCTCTCCTGGATTTATGTTCTAGGTCAGTTGTTTTTTTCCAGTGAGATATTTCACATTGTCTTCTATTTTTTCATTCTTTTGGTTTTGTTTTGTAATTTCTTGGTTTCTCATAAAGTTATTAGCTTCCATCTACTCCATTCTAATTTTTAAAGTACTCTTTACTTCCATGAGCTTTTGAACCTCCTTTTCCATTTCTCTAATTCTGCTTTTTAAAGCATTCTTCTCCTCATTGACTTTTTGGAAGTCTTTTCCCATTTGAGTTGGTCTATGTTTAAAGGTATTATTTTCTTCAGTACTTTTTGGGTCTCCTTTAGCAAGCTGTTGATTCACTTTTTCATGATTTTCTTGCATCACGCTTATTTCTCTTGCCAATTTTTCCTCCCCCTCTCTTACTTGATTTTCAAAATCCTTTTTTGAGCTCTTCCATGACCTGAGACCATTGCATATTTTTTGGAGGTTTTAGATGTATAAACCTTGCTTTTATGTCTTCCTCTGATGGTATGGTTTGTTCTTCCTCATCTGAAAGAATGGAAGAAAATATCTGTTCACCAAGAAAATAACCTACTATTACCTTACTTTTTTCCCCTTTTTTGCCTTTTTCCAGGCAGTTACTTGACTTTTGAGTCCTTTGTCAAGTGCAGGGTATACTCTAGGGACTTGTAAGTTCTCACTTCCTCCCAGGTGGCACAATCAAGGGAGGGGAGTTTACTCTTCTCTTGGCATGTGCTCTGGTCTGGGAGGAACCACAAGCTTTTCTGTCCAGGATCTACAAGTAGGATTCCACTTCCAGAATCTCCACCAACTCCACCATGCCAGCACTCCTCCTCACCCCAGTACCCACTCAGAACTGAGACCCAGATTGGCCACTCAATTCCCCCAGGGTGTTTAGGTGGAGGGTTCCAAAAATGGATACTGTGCCCTCAGTGGCTGCCACCACCCTGGGGCCCAGGGCTAGGGCTGAATCCTGCTTCATTCTCACCTAGGTGAAAGGGCTTTCTCACTGACCTTTGAAGTTGTCTTTGGCATTTGTGAGTTGAGAAATCTGGGATCACAGCTTCTGCTCATGATTCCATGCCCTGACGTCTGCTGTGCAGTCAAGGCTCGACTACGTTCCACTCTGAGCCTGGTATGACAGACCTTTCCTGTCAATCTTCCAGGCTCTCTTGGGTTAGAAATGCCTTTCACTCTATCATTTTGTGGCTTCTGCTGCACTAGAATTTGTTTAGAGTCATTTTTTAGAGGTATTTTATGGGGTAGAGCTGGAAGAGGTCTGTCTTTCTTCTCCACCATCTTAACTCTGCCCCCTAAATGCTATTTTTTAAAGAGTTCTTCAAATAAACAAGGTTTAAATTTTGATATTCTAGCCAATCCCTTTTTAAACATGTAATGTGGGCAAATTAGTAGAGTACATGACTGTGCTGGTAAAAGGTACCTACTTTTAATAATTTTCCAATCCCAACAAAATTAGACTACATTCTTTTGTTAGACAACTCTAAGAAAAGATTTTGTGGGCTGGTATGAGCATATTATAAGGCCCTCCTTTTTAATTTAAAGTTGGATTGTCATATCTACAGTATGTATTTTGTCAGGTCCCTTTACTTGTTCATCTGTAATATGAGTTAGTTTAGGTGAAGAGATTTTAACATTTTATGTCATGGACCCCTTTGGCCATCTGGCAAAACTAATGAATCCCTTAGTTTTTAAATGCATAAAACAGAACCCAGAGCATTACAAAGGAAACCAATTATATTAGAATACAGTTATCAAAATATTTCAAAAAAAAGTTCACTTACCCCAGGTTAAGAACTCATGGTAAATGATGTTTAAAACATTTTTTTTAAATCCTATACAACTTATGATCTCAGTCCAGAAAATAGGTTTCAAGTCTCCCTGTCTTAACCTATTCCTGGTGTTGTTGTTTGGTTGTGTCCAATCCTTTATGAATCCATGGACCATATTTTCCATGGGGCTTTCTTGGAAAAGATGGAATGGCTTGTCATTTCCCTCTCCAGTAGATTAAGGGAAAGAGAGATTAAATGCCTTTCCCAGAGCTAAGGTTGGATTTGAATTCCCAAACTTCCTGATTTAGGCCAAGCACTCTGTCCACTAAGCTACCTGACTGTCTCCTGCTTTTCCCACTGAAGACCAAAGTCTTTCTTATTATGCCTGATTTTAAGCAATGAAACAGGGAATTGTGGGATTGAAAAGAAGTCCAGGAATTTCTCTTACTCATATCCTTAAGGCCTATTAAGTCCATCATCCCAGACAACTAGCTCTAAGGCAAAAAATATCTAAGGTAGAAAACTACACAAAGAAGAAGCAAAATGAAAGATCATGATATATGAGAATTGGTTAAAGGAACTAAGCATATTTAACTTCTATAAAAGATGACTAAGGAAAATGATAGTCATCAATTATTTAAAGAGCTATCATATGCAAAAGAGAAGTTAGACTTCTGTTTAGCCCCATGGTGCAGAACTAGGAATGAGGGACAGAAGTGACTGAGAAGCAGAATTAGTCTTAATGTTCTAAGAATGATGAACATTCAATCGTAGAATCAGTATTCTTGTATGACTGATCACTTGAGGTTTCAAGAAAAGACTGGATGACCAGTTTTCAGGGATGTTTTAAAGAAGATTCTTATTTAACCAAGGATTAGAAGTAGATTATCTTTGAGACACCTTTTTGGCTCCAACAATCTAGATTGTCAGAAGGTCCATTCAGCAAGCCACTTTTATTTATGAGTCAGACTTTGAGTTGGAAATACATGCAGAGAAAATTAAATTAAATGGAAAGAAAGAGTGCCAGACTGTGAATCAGGTGATCCAGGTTCTTATTTTTCTGGGCTTATTTACTGTAGCCTTGGTTAAGTCAATTTCCCTCTCTGGGCCTCAGTTAACTCCTTAGCAAAATCAAAGGTTTTATGGGATGGTTGGTTTTTAAAGGTTCTTTCAACTTTCAACATTCTCTGAATCTTGCTTCCCCGAAAGTGACAACAAAGAAATGACCTTGAAGGGAGAATATTCATTGACTATAAATACACTAAGGGCCTGTTTCCTTTCCCAGGTTGAATGTGAGTGACACATTGATACCACTGGGAGCTCTTTTAAGACAGTCATAGAATTTCTATTTAATATTTCAAGCCTAATCACTATTTTAACGACCTTTGTTTTTGACATCTTTAAATTATTACACTTAAAAGTCACATGGACCCTGTGCTTTCATTTCTTTTTTTCCCCACAGAAAAGCACATTTAAGTGTCCCACATACCAGAACAATTGTATCATCACAATGAAAATTGAAGGATAGCCTTTTATTAAAATCATCATCACCTTCAGGTGCCATGCAGTTAAATCCTCCTTTGGAAGATTTGAAGACTTAGAGAACAATTACCAGTCTCATTACTTGTCTATTAGGGTTAAGGTTAACATTCACTTGTCAGATTGAATCTAACCTTATATGGCTTCTCCCCATTGAATCATAAGGCCTCCTGAATCTGAGTGGGGTCTGCATGCCAAGGAATGACCCAGGTGAATGAGAAAGGTTAGTGAGCTTTCCATGTTATTGATGGAAATCACAAGAACATTCAGAAAATATTTCAGTGGAAGAAGCCATAGATGACATGACTGGAAAGTAAAAAGATGGTTTTCCATAATCATTCTATAAGTACCAGTTGGAGGTCAGTCTTACAGGATAATAGGATTGTAGATTTCGAGCTGTAAAGGACATTGGAGGTCATCTAGTCCAACTCCCTCATTTTACAGATGTGGAAACTGGGCACCAGAGAGGTTAAGTGATTTGCTCAAAGTCACAAAAGCAGTAAGTGGTAGATCTACAGTCTGACTCCAAATCCAATCCTTTTTTCCACAGCACCACACTGTCCCTGTCAAACCCTTTATTTCTTGACTCCCAACCTCAAACACAGGAGACAGCCATAATTTCAAAAGGGTGGCTAATGTTCTTTAAAAGTAAATGGAGAGAGAATTATTACTGACATCCCTATACACTCACAGAATATTTGAACTACAAGGGTCATTAGATATCAGTCAACAAGCATCCATTAAGCACCTACTATATAGAAGCCTCTATTCAAAGCCCTCAGGATACAAATAAAGGTGAGGGGTAGGGGACCCTGCACTCAAGGAGCTCATAGTTTAATATCATCAAGTTCTACTCCAAATCCTATTTTACAGATGAAGAATCTAGGGTCCAGAGTGTAAAAGTGAATTTCTCAAGGCCTTACAACTAACTAAGGGAAGAAGCAAGACTATAACTCTTAATTTTGTGAATTAAACACTCTCCTGCTATAGTTTTGTCCAGGCTGCTTTCTATATCCAAAGACTGAAGTAGAGGTTATCTTACCTACAAAGTCATTCTTCTACGTGTACTTTGAGGAATGCATAATAGAGGAACTTTAGGGTACCAGTAAGGTGAATGTTTATTTCTTTGTACTGGAGTGCAAGTCTCCCCTATTGTTCCTACTCCTTTATCTAACTTCTTCATCTCTGGTTTTCCTGATATAAACTTTATTTTACAAAGAGTACTAGAGAAGACTAAGACTTTCCTGATTTTCAGAAACTTCTTACTACTTTCTAGACTTTCTAGAACTTTGTTTTTCTGATTATACTTGTGATTTAAATCATATAGAAAAGTTTCTAATGAGAAAACTTCCTCCACCAATGCAGATTGTCACTTTCTCTGAAACTTAAAGCCTTAGAGAGGTACCTAGAGGCACTGAGAAGAAAAATAATTTGCACACAGTTACATAGAAATATCATAATCAGGACTTGAATTCCAGCCTTCCTGATGTCAAGGCTTCAGTAACTACAAATGTGTTACAATGCTTCAAAAGATCCATAATTTCATCAATGCAGAGATTCCCTCTACCAAAGCCAACCTCAAGGTCTCTCTGATTCACTAGTTGTAGTTCAATGGCTAGTCATCGTCAAAAAATTAGCACAGAATAGTCAGTCTCCTGGTGATGTGGCTTGGCAGACCTATAGGTAAGAAATATACAGTCAATTCCTGGGCCTAAATTTTAAGCCTTTTCAATTTGGTAAGAACTGCCATAGCTTATACTCCACTGAAACAAGCTTCAAAGGATAAAGTCACTTCAACACAAAATGAACATCAGAGTGACTCCTGTGGAACAACCATGGATATCTTTCAACACTTTGGGCATCTGTAACTTCACTGATGCAAATATACTCTTCATTTACAGATATCACCTACTTTCCACTGATTTTCTAGATGATCTTTAAAAGTCTCTGTGGTCAAGAAATACATCACCCTGAAGACAAGGTGATGATGAAACTAGACAAGTTCTTGGACAACAGACATGCAGTCTATGAAGACACAGACAAAAAGTTGTTGGGGGGATTTTTCAGTTTGCATAGGACCTTGTACAGCAATGCACTTCTCCAGTAATTTTTGGAGTCCCATTCATATCTGGGCCATGATGGGAAAGCATAATTCCTTCACTAAAATAAACATATTTCAGTTAATATTCCTCTCAAAGAAAAAACAAAAATATTTTTCCAACAGCTTAACAACTGTGAGGTAATAATAAGAACACTGGGTTCAGAAAGAAAGACATAGGGTTTGAGTCTCACTTCTGCTGCAAACCATTTTATGGGTTTTTTTAAAGTTTGTGGCACTTCTTGCCCTTTTTAAAATTTTTACTTTCAGTTTCAAATTCTTTCTCTCCCTCTATCCTTCCCCTCCATTGAAAAGACAAGAAACACAATATTCATTACGCATATGAAATCATACAAAATATATTTGCACATTAGCGTGTTATGGAATAAAGCAAGAAAAAGAAAGAGGTATGCTTCAACCTGCATTCACAGTCTATCAATTTACTCTCTGGAGGAGCCTTTTTCATCATGAGCCCTTTGGAATTTAATGGAGCATTGTTTTGATCAAGGTAGCTATGTTTTTCACAGTTGATGATCATTACAATATTGCTTTTACTATGTAAAATGTTCACTTTGCATCAGTTCATAAAAGTCTTCCCAGGTTTTCCTGAAACCATCCCCTATATCATTTCCTCAGCACAATATATCATAATCATATACCACAACATGTTCAGTCATTCCCCAATTGACGGGCATCTCCTCATTTTTCAGTTCTTTGCCCCACAAAAAGAGCTGTCATAAATATTTTTGTACAGATGGGTCCTTTTCCTCTTTCTTTGGTGTCTTTAGGGTACAGACCTAGTAGCCGTATTGCTGGCATTTTCTCCATTTTAAAAAGAGGATCTTGAATGAGAGTATATTTAACATCCCGTTAAGCTCTAAATCTATAAGGAGTCTAAAAACTTGGAGTTTCTCCACGCCCTTGCCAGTCTCTCAATACGCAACTTCAGACAAGCTGCACATGCATGAGGAAGAATCAATTGGATTTAACATAAATAGCCTTGAAAGCTTGCCACACTCCCTGGGAAAAAAAAGACATAATTACAAATAACAGGGTTATAAAGAACCTATTTATCAGGATTATCAGGATATAGTTTTTCCCTGTCTGAGGCAGCTGGCCTATTAATATAAGGTTTGGTTTATTTTTTTTAATTTCCTTCTCTCTTTTTCATTTTATATCTAGAACCAGGGTCATAAAATTATATAAGCTTGAATTTAGAAGGGACCTTGGAGACTATCAAATACGGCCATGTGTTGGAATTCTCTCTACAACTCCTCCAGGTCTCTCTGGACTCCCGCAATATGTCAGTCCTCTGATTGAACACTTACAGGGACAGGGAGTTCCTTACCCCACATGGCAAAAGTGACCAAAACATTTGAGGAAACACACACACACACACACACACACACACACACACTAAAAATCTCTCTCCCAGAGAGCTTGATTAGAAGCCCTTGATCTCTAGATTGCTCTCTCCATGTCAGCCCCTTCTAAAGGTATCTTAGTGTGGCGTTCTAATTGTAACCATATCCATCAGAGGGATTTCAGAATGCAGCACAACCTTCTCTCAGAGTTAATTAGAACATTGACATTTCAAGACTGTCAGCTAAATGAATGCTTAAGAGGATGTGCATATATGTCCAATGGGTAAATATGGGCTGTCATGAACTCCTCCACAGAACACACCCCAATCCTTTCTACCTCTGTCACCGTATACTGCCAACGCATGATGTGTGTCCCGTGGACAGGCACGCACATACGGTACGATGAGTCCTTTGAATAGCTAAGCAAATAAAGAGTTCGAAATGTGTTCAATTAGCAGATTCATCTATGGCATATTAAAGGGAAGCTCTGACCAGTGCCTTTCTTTGCAACCTAGGGGAAAAAATTTACTATAATTTCCGTTAAACCATACAGTTTAATAATGATATGCTCTGCAATTCAAACCCATTCACAGGAGGATATCAAAATGCTTTCCATTTTCCAAAACGTCTATAAGGAGGCAAACAAATAGAAGTTTCATTTGCTAAGTGACAAGTATAGGCCAAAAAGGTTCAGTGCTACAACCACTGTTCCAGGGAAGAGATCAGAACCCACCTCCAGACTGCCAGTCAGCAGTGCCTGTTCCCAGCCACCAAGCTCCACCCGTCACATAAAAAAGGAAGCATTCATCACAAATGAGATTCAACTAATCAAAGAGATAAAAGCTTCCTATAGAAATGATGGGAGGACAGGAAAAAATGGAAACTGACTCAAAGTCATATAGATTTGTTCACTAAATCCCAGAACATTAAGACTGAAGTTGACCTGATAGTTCTTAAAGAGCTAACTTGGAGAGGTTGAACACTGTGTGATCATATAGATGATCTTGGAGGTAGAAAAGATATAAGGAAATACACTTTTTCTGTTTTTATTAGAGAAAAGCGGGTTGTGCATGCAAATTGCTGCATATATATTAGATAGAGTCAGTATGTTGGTTGGATTTTGCTTAAATGTTTTTGGGTTTCTTTTTTTCTTTGTTACATGGGAAATTTTGTGATCAATAAAGGGTATATCTAGAAATGAATGCGTGATGTAAAAACAAAACAAAAAGATACATATTTACAGACGAGTGAATGAACAAATAAAACTTTTGTAAAGAGTGATAGTTTGGGAGAAGTAAAAGGTAGCACTATTTCACAGAATGGCTAGAAAATTTATGGACATATTGCCCCACTATCATTACTGACATTGATGATATAGTAGCAAACTTCCTGAGCTCTTTGTTTATTGCATGTCTATCCATCTTTTAAAGCCCAATTCAAAAACCACAATCTTTGAAACTTCCCCTCATTCCCTACCCCCAGGACACTACCCTATACCATAGGAAGTGGTCTTCCCCTTTGTGTCATATATAAGAAAATTAATAACAACAACTTCTATTTAAATATTAGGTTTACGTTGCATTTCCATCTCAACTCCATGATAAAGTACCAGTGCTATTATCCACATTTTGCAAATGAGTTAACTGAGGTACAGCAAAATGAAGTAACTTGCCCATGATTTTATAGGATCAAGTGGGCTACTTTGCCGCAATTCTTTTAAAGACAGAGTAGAGCTACATTGACCATTATTTTTGCACAGTAGATCATAGTTTATGTTCTACTATTCTTAATGTTAGAATAGAAAAAAAAACATGAAAAGGTAGATCAAGTCCTTGGCTAAGAATTAGGAAGTTCTGATTTCAAATCCAACCTCTAATAAATACTAGCTGTATGACCCTGGGAAAATAATTTAACCTCTGTGCCTCAGGAAGTTCCCTGGGATTTTGCCACGACATCACATGCAAATTGTGATCTGTGTTGGTAGAGGGAGTTCTCACCCCAGGAGTTCTCCACAGTAATACAATACCACATGGTTCAGGAATCACTTGCACTCAACTACCACTAAAGGCACCACCACCCTAGAGTTTGCAAAGCAGGTTTCTTTCCATAATCTTTTTTGCTTATCAGGACAACTCTGACGGATAAACAGAGAAGGAATTGTTATGCCAATTCTACTGATTACAAACCTGCTGTAAGGAGATCTACTCATCTAAATTCATATTGGTAATAATTGGTTGTGTTCATCCTTCATTTTCAAAGATCATGACACGGAGAAATGATGACATGACTTGCACTTGACTTTGTTTTGAATGAGGCAGGGCTGTGCAAGGTCACCTGCCTCATTTTCTCCTCTTGAGCCATCTGGATCTAGTGACCACATATTCATCAGAATAACTGGAGATGGCCCAGGAGGCAATGGGAGACTTTGACCTTTTAGGCTAAGGCCTTTTCAGGTACTCTCTTGAAGTGAGGTAATGCCCATTCAGGAAATAGGCCTCTTTAAAAAGTAGTCAGGGGGGATAGCTCTTTTAATAGAAAAGAAAAAAAAAGTTAAATAGATAAATCATGCTGGGAGGGGCAGGAGTCTCAAGGTTGTTGTTTGGAAGAGAAAAGGAAGGAAGGAAGGAAGGAAGGAAGGAAGGAAGGAAGGAAGGAAGGAAGGAAGGAAGGAAGGAAGGAAGGAAGGAAGGAAAGGAAGGAAGGAAGGAAGGAAGGAAGGAAGGAAGGAAGGAAGGAAGGAAGGAAGGAAGGAAGGAAGGAAGGAAGAGAAGGAAGGGGAGAGGGCTAGGTTGAGAGAGAGAATGAACTGAGTTACCCAAGCTAGTTGGGTCCCAATTCAGGCAGTTCAGTCTACTCACAGGTTGTGTTCATCCTTCATTTTCGAAGAGGTAGTAAGTGGTAATGTGGTAAAGCCAAGATTCAAATCTAAATCCTCTGATTTTTAAATCTAATGCTTATGCTGCTATTTATCAATCCACATGCTTTTATTAAGCACCTGTTATATGCCAAGGAACTATAGTTTCAAATATGAACAGTCTGTCTACAAGGAGCTGGCATTCTATTGTGGAAGACAAAACATAGGCAACTATCTATATATAAAATAATTATGAAATGATTTTAAAGGGAAAGGCATTAGTAGTTTGGCGGAATCAACAAAGGCCTCATGCAAGAAGGTGACATTTCAGATGAACTTTGAACAAAAGAAGGAATTCTAAGAAAGGAATGCATTCTAGGCATGGAGGAAAGCCTATGCATGATCAGAGAGATGGGGGATTCAAGATAGGACATAGGATACTGTCTCCAGTATCTCCAGTATACATGGAGCATAAAGTAAAGAGAGGAATATAATACAAAATAAGGCTGGCAAAATAGGCTGGAGTGATGTTTTGAAAGACTTTTAATACCCAGCAGACCCTAGAAATAATGGTTGGTTGATTACTGTCCTTCATTCTCAAAGAGAACCAAAATGATATCACTACCTTGGGAGTCAAGGTTCAGTGGGTCTGACTTTGGCTGATCAGACCTGTACAAACTCAGAAAGTTCTGCCACAAGTCAGGTACAAATAAGTCTACATATGGATGATGTCTTTTGCCTCCCCTATAAATTGGATTTAAGTGAGGCAGACTTATGCGAAGTTGTCAGCCTCATTCTCTCTTCTAGAGTCATCAAAGTCCAGCGACAAGACAAAAGTTAAGATGATTCCTGATGGATCTGGAGGTAATGGATGACCTTGGCATCTTAATGTCTAACCAAGTTGTAAGTTCTCCACAGCTCCTGCTTCAGCCACCTTCGTGGCCACTGGAACTAATTGTTCTCATCAGCTGATTCCACCAGAGGAAATCTTCACATGCTTGAAATAGATGCTCCCCTAAATTACTTATGGGTTTGAGACTCTTCCACCTTGTTTAACCCATCTGCTGAATGATTGATCAGGGTGCAACACATGCTACAACTTCTTGGAACCACAGGTGAGAATTGGATGAATCAGGTGAAAACAAAAGGAGAAAAGCAGCCTGAAAAGAGCTCAGCATCCCTCAAACCAGAGGTAATAGTCTTTTCTGAACTCCTACATCCCCTAGAGATAATAGAGAGCCACTGGAATTTATGGTATAGAAAAGAGGCATAATCAGACAAGCATTGTAGGTAAATCACTTTGGCAACTGTGTAGAGGATAGAAAAGGTAGAGACTCAAGGCTATCATTTAGATTGCTTGTAAACATTTAAGCAGGTATGTAACAACCAGGTCATTTTACATTTAGGAGAAGTATCAGCTTTCTTACAAAGAAATGATGACCCCCTCTGGGGTGCTGCCACCACCTTTTAGTCTTCCACCAATCCCTGAATGTGGGAGAGAACTATTTGATAATGCCCTTGTCCTAGGGGACAGAAGGCAAATTCTCACTGTTCTCTGTTTGTACTTACCAATAATGCTTCATTGAACCAAGACATCCCAATAAATAGCTGGGATTTCAAACCAGCCTTGGATCTGAAAGCTAAGAATTGCTAAGCAGGACTTTGTAACTTTGGAAATACACACATATACACACACGCACACACACATATACACACATACACACACATGCACACACACATGCACATACACACATGCGCGTGCACACATGCACACACACATGCACACACATTCTTTTCGATTTTTAAATCTGCTCTTTTTGATTCCCAGATGAACTCCCAAAACTAGTTAATTCAAACTTTCTCTTCTCAAACACTTGAGCCCATTTCATTCCCAATCTCATGTTAAGCAGATAACTTTACCTTCCACTCCATTGAGAAAACCAAAGATTTCTGATAAAAATATGGAATACAGACTTCCCTTAACCCCACTTCAGCTCTAGTCATAATCATCAAGATTAGCCCCAAAGAAGGAAGGAGAAAATGTATCTACCTCCCTTATTTAGAGATGGGAGGCACTATGGGTGTGAAATAACATGTAACGAAGGAATGAAGTACTTAAAATGTGCCAAACTGTGCTAAGCACTGGGGAAACAAGCATAAAAATAAAGACAATTTCTTGTCCAAAGGAGCTTATAAGCTATCATTTTTGATTGATGTATTGGTTTGTTTTCCTAACTTACTTTTTTCTCTTGGGGGGCAGGGTGGAGAGTAGATAGGGCTATAGTTGGACCTGGGTGATTTGTAAAGTAGTCTTAAGAAAGGGAAAAGGACTGTACCTGAAATTTTTATTGCTATAGAGATCTCCTAAATGAGGAAATTTCTACCAATGCAGGTCAATATCTCTGAAACTAGTCTTAGAGAGTTGCCTAGAGAACTGAGAGGTTAAATAACTTGCCCTGGGTCGAACAGCCAGTATATTATTAGGCACAGGACTTGAAGTCAGGCTGGAAGTCCAGTTCTCTATCCATTCCACCATGAAGAAGATAAAAAAACAACAAAAAAATAACTTTTTAAAAAAAATCTGCAGTAACATCAAGGCTAACATTTCTGCCTAGGTTTGATAGATTTTTCTAATCTATCCCAAACCAATCTAAGAAAGCTTATTTTCCACTATTCCCCAACATAAAGCCTCTGCTCTAGTCAGGCAAGTGTCCTGACTGATTCATAAATATGCTATACATCTTGGCTTTGATATTTCCTAGCTGTGTGACTGTAATTAAGTCCCTTCATCTCTTTGAGCCACAGGTTTTTTCATTTATCTGTATAATGGGTATAATAGTACTTGTACTACCTAACTGTCAGGGCCTTGGTGAGGAAGGCACATAAAACTGTAGAAATGTTGTTCCAACCTGAGTGTTTCATTCACACCAAAACCTATAAAGTAGTAAAATGTCTCTTCGTCTCCGGTGATATAAATCCTGCCCATCTCTCAAGGTTTACCTCAAGCACAAACATTTCCCCCGACCACATCATCAACCCTCTGCTAATCTCTTTTCTTCTCTGAATTCCTACTGCATCTACAATTTATACTATAATATTGTCTTTATTTTCTTATAATTATTTCCTATTCTTTCATCCAACAAACATTTGAATGCTTCTAATAATAATTGGCATCTATATGGTGTTCCAGTGTTTGCAAAGAACCTTGCCTCATTTGATCCCATTGATGCCAGGGGGCTAGGATTTGCTGGTTATACACATTCAAGTCCCATGTTTCTGGAAGTGATGGTGTGATGGGATCTGGACCATGAATTTTCCCATACATTTCAGTAGCCCAGATCACTGATGCCTCTGCCCATCTGGCCCAACCCAGCCCATCTTGATTACTTAATTAGCTTAATTGATACTCTTTAATCCCATCCAGATTTTCTCACTTTTTGTATATAAATATCAGTCCCATCCTCATCAAACTGATAGATTCACTAGGAAATCTGCCCTCTTCTATTGGCACTACAATAGCAAATTTCACTAAGAATCTGGGCCACTTCAATTAACATCACAAATAAACCTGACTACTTTGAATGAAGAAGGCTTGAGTGGCTGAATACTTTCTAGGCAGATTCCCTCCCTTCCCCCTCACCCTGAAATTTTGGGGTTACCAGCACTCCAAACTGCAACAGAAGTCTTTGATCTTCAGATTTTCAAGTGTTATTCCCCCTCAGAAAGTATGACAACTTTTTCCTATGGTCCCCTCTGTGGCTTCGATCTCTCCTTCTCTCCTTGCAGTTCCTTATCATCCTCCTAATGAGCTTCCACCCTTGAGCAAAGGGTATAATTACCAGTATCATGAACTCTTTCAGATGAGAAAACTGTATCCAGAAAGATTGGGTCTTCCTCATCATTACTCAGGGTCAAAGGTAGGATTTGAACCCATGCTTTCCTGACATCAAGTCCAGGACTCTATTTGCATCTAAGGTATAGAAGTATTATTCTAATATTATTTCTTCATGTCACAACACAGACATATATATATATAGTATATATAGTGTGTATATATAGTATATATATACTATATATATAATATATAGGTATAGAAGTATTATTCTAATATTATTCTAATTATTCTAATAATATTCTAATATTATTTCTTCATGTCACAAGACAGACTATATATATAATATTATTTCTTCATGTCACAACACAGACTATATAAATATATATATACATTATATATATATGACTTCATGGAAAGGGATATGTCATAAAGGTGAATTAACTAGCTCTGCTGTCAACAGAAGCATATAGCAGGTGGGTACAGAGAATCTTCTACCATGTGCATGCCTGGAGCAATAATAGCACGTTGATGATGGAGGAGAAATTTCATCTGCGGAGGGAGAAGTGAGCACAAATTAATCTAATCTGAACTTCCAGTGACTTTTCTGATATCAAAGTTACTCAAATCTTGGACAATAAAATAGGTAACAACTAAGTCAAGCGATAAGACATTTGGCCACGGTGGCTCACTGCTTTATTATTGTTATATAGTATTTTGGCTCACTGCTTTATTATTGTTATATAGTATTTTATTTTTTATTTTTCTAATTACAAATGAAGACAATTATAAATTTTTTTTTAAATTTGATTCAAATTTTTCTCTCTCCTTTCCCTTTCCTCCTCCCTAAAATGGTGAGCAATTTGATATAGGTTACATATGTGCAATCATGTAAAACATATTAATCACTTTATGAAAGAAGAAACAGACCAAAAGGGAAAAAAGCATAAAAACAAAAAGTAAAAATAGTGTGCTCCAATCTGACTCCATCAGTTCTTTCTCTGGAAGTGGATTGTACTTTTCATTGTAGGTTCTCCTGCATTCTCTTGCATCATTGTATTGCTGAGAAGAGCTAAGTCATTCATGGTTGAGCATTACACATGGTTGGGCAGCTCACTTCTTAGAGGACAAGCTTCAGATCATAGCTGAACAGGAACTCAGACATGATCCAGTCCAACCCTTAAATCTTGTAGGTGAGGAAGCTACAGTACAGTGAGTCAGAGAGTTTGCCCTGTCTTTTCCAGGACCCTAAGGATGAGGCTGGTGACTCTGCACGGCCCTCCCTCACTTAAATCCAATTCACTTGCAAGTCATGGCATCAGCTTCCTGATGTCATGGTCCTTTTTGAGAGCAAAGGACAAACAATAGTAACCAGGAGCACTAGATTTGGAATCAAAGGGCATGGATTCAAGTCACAGCTCTGCCATGACTCTGACATTGAGCAAGTGTCTTAAGCTCCCTGGGCCTTAGTTTTCTCATCTGTAAAGTGAAGGGTTTGGACAAAATGGTCCTTAAGTCCTTTCCTGCTCTAAACATGTACTCCACAAATGCAAAGAAACTCCATGCTGATTTATTTAGATTACTTTATTCATACTGTTAAGCCTTCTTGCCGATGACACTTTGTGCCTGAAACTCTCTTTTTCATACTTAACCTTCCTATATTCCCTCTTTCCTTCCCTTGGCAACCCTAGCAACACCATTCCTTCATGAAGCTTTCTTTGGCTCTATAAAGAAAGAGAGACAACCCTCTTTCCTTTAACCCACTCTGTCAATAAAAATATGCCTCCCATAGGCTTCACTTCCCCCTCTGCTCATCTGCTTTTGTCTCTGCCTTTGGTGTTGGCATCTCATCACCAATGTCATCCGTCAAATGTGCCTATTAGCAGTGCAATTTGCAACTACCTGACTGACACCTTTGAAAATTCAACACATCTTTTTCTAATCACCCACACAATTTTCACCAGCCTTCCCACGCATACCAACGTTAAAGTGGAGATATATATCTTCACTGATGGCAGCAAGAAACTGTGCTCTGAAGAGGAAGGATGCCAGGGACAGGGTACATTCCCCATTTCCAAAAATTCGCTCAAATGCTTGACTACATAAGCATAATATCTTAAATTGGGAAGGGACCTTGGCAATCATCTAATTCAATCGGAATTATGAATCCCTATGGATATTCCTTAGGGGCTCTGAATTTCTTTGTTTTTGTCCTAACCCTGGGGGTTTTACTATTATATTAAACTTCCTAATCTTATATTAATAATATATGTAATATTAATATGACATAGAAAGGCAGCATGGCATAGTAGATAGAGTGTTAGATTGAAAACAGGAAGACATGGGTTCAAATCCTACCTACCTACGTAACTAAGTTTTCATGGCAAATCCCTTAACCTCTCTGGACCTCATATTCTCTCTAAAATGCTTCTTTTAAGTTATAGATGATATATGACCTTCATTGGCATAGAGAGTTTCCATGCCAATGAAATCAAAGACTTTTGCAGGAGTCAGGAGGACCCGAGTTCAAATCTCACCTCAGACACTTAACACTTACTAGCTGTGTGACCATGGGCAAGTCATTTATCCCCAATTGCCTCATCCTGGGCCAACTCCAGTTATCCTGATGAATATCTGGTCACTGGAGTCAGACAGCTCTGATAAAAGTGACCTGCAAAGCCCTCACTCACTCAAAAGAAAGTCAAGTGCAAGACATGTCATTATTTGTCTGATGGCATGGTCTTCTTTGACAACAAAGGATGAACACATACACCTCATATGCTAATGTTATATGCTGTGCTACTCTACTTCATATCACATTAATCTTCCTATACCTTTGGTGGTTCCCAACTGCCTTATCACATGATGTCAAAACTCTTCACCTAATAATCAGTTCGCTCCATGATTGTGCTATAATATAACTTTACAACTTCATCTCTCACTTTCCCCTCATTCACCCAATACTGGAACTAACTGAATGAATGAGTACGTACTAAGCACTTAATTACATACTTAATCACTTATTAATCAAATATGCCAGACACTATGCTAAAAACTAGGGGCATAAATACGATCAAGTAAGAAAATCCCCACCTCCTTAGTGGTATAATTCACTAGAATCAATCAACTAGTGTTTATTAATCCCCATTCATATAATTCCAACTCAACTTTCAATTCAACAAACAAAGATTAAGTATCTATTGGGTACAGATGCCATGCTTAGAACTGGACAAATCATAAAGTTTAGACAAGACAGACAGTTCCAGCCCTCAGGAACACCATAGTCCGATATGGTAATATAACCCCAATAACTATTTTACATGACTAGTTTATTAGTGAGGCAGAGAACAAGGTGACCCAAGGCACAGTTCAAATGCTTTAAATATTTCCAAACACCCCCCCCCAGGTAGAAATAATATTTTCCTTCTTTTGGGAAGCAATATTACATAATTTCTGAACTTGGAATCAGGCATATTTGGAATTTACTATCCGGATGGTGCTGGGTGAGTTCTTTTCTCTTCTCCTACCCTTAGTTTCTTCATCTGTAATATAGATACCTCTAGCATCTTACAAGACTATTGTAAAATAGATGTCAATTTCTTTGCAAACCAGAAAGTACCAGGTAAAAGTTAGCTCTGAATTAATATAAGAATTTTTATCCCCTATCTTCCACTTTCACATTTTATCCTGTAATGTACTTATTTGTATATACCTTTTAGCTACCCTAGTACACTTCAAGATCCATGCTGTTCAAGGGAACAATTCATTCATATGTGTATGCCCTTAGTGCCTACCACACTGTTTCGAGAAGGCTCTTATTAAATATCTGTAAGCAGGTACATAAGTAAGGAAGGAAAGAAGGTAGGAGAGAGTAAGGAAAAAGAGAAGAAATGAGTTCAGATAAAAATAGGTTAATCTGTTTCTCGGGGATAGAAACTTTACTTAACAAATGAATCTTTTTCTCATTCCTGACTATATTCACATATACTCTCTTAAGATTGCTTTAAATTCATGGATGTATTCAACAAACATTTAAGTGCCTAATAATAACAGCTGGCATTTATTTGGTGCTTCAAATTTTGCAAAGCACTTTATATGCTCTAATTCAGGGGTGGGGAACCTGTGGCCTTGAGGCCACACATGGCCCTCTAGGTCTTCAAGTGTGGCTCTTTGAGTCCAAGTTTTACAGAACAAATCCTTTTATTAAAAATTCTTTATTATTCCTCACCCCTTCTTTACCTCATTTGAGCTTCATACCAACCCCTGGAGATAAGTATTACAGGTACCACCAGATGAAAAAACTAAGGCTCAAGGGATTGTATTGTACCCATTATTACACAGGTGTTAAGGATCAGAAGCATTATTTGCACCCAGGTTTCCTCCTCACAAGGCTAGCTTACTTTCAATTGTGCTACAATATCGTATGCCACATCTAAGGCATATGTATGTTAGTATTATCTTCTCAACTGACCTATAAGCTTTTTTAGAACAGGACTGATACATCCTTCTCCCTCTCCCTCTCTCTATTCTTTTTCTTTATCTCTCACAATATCCAGAGCAGTGCTTGCCATGTAGCAGAAACAAATATTTATTGGTAACTTGATCTTTCTGCTAAGTTAAGTGCAAACAATGATCAGTAAGACATTGTCCTTACCAGCAGGGATCTTTCATGACAACTTCATCTCCAGGGAAAGTAATGTGAGAATTCTGAAACCCCAAGTTCCCTGGAATGCTAAGGTCCCTTCCTTTCTAACATTACAAGTATTGCTTTAAACATTTTCTCTTTGGCTAAGAGCTTATAATAGAGGAAGACTTCTGCAGCCAGTTCAACTAAGACTGAATTGCACAAATCAATCAATCAATATTTATTAAGCACCTATTATATACCTGATACTATGCTCCCATACAGAGGATACAGATGGGCTTTGTAGGAAACCAGGGATTCTAAGAGGCAGAGGTACTGAGGACAATGGTGTTTCAGGCATGAGAGGGTGAGAGAACTTAAGTATGAAGCCAGAGATGAAAGGTGGAATGTTATACATGAGAAAGTGCAAGAAAGCTTGTTTTGCTGGATCATAGAATACGTGAAGGAGAGTCATGTATTACAAGCCTGGAAAAATAATATGTAACAAGTTTGTGAGGATGTTTAATTCCAACAAAAAAGTTTATAATTGTTCCTAGATGAAATAAATAGGCAGTGGAGTTTCTTGAGCAAGTGAGTGAAATGGTCAGACTTGTGCTTCAAGAAAATTACTTTGACATTTGTGTGAAGGATAACCTGGAGCGGAGAGACATTTGATGTAGGAAGTTCAATTTGTAGGCTATTGTAATAGTCTAAGTAAGAAGTGATGAAGATCTGAATTCAGATGCTGGTTGTGTGAAAGGAGAAAAGACAATAGAGACAGAGATGCTATGGAGGAAGAATCAGTAAGACTTGCAAAGCGATTGGTTACATGGAGAGTGAAGAGTTGACTGTGAGCAGGAGGTTATGAATATGAATAACTAGAAAGATGGTGATGCCTTCAAAGAAACAGGGAGATACAGAAGAGGAAGAGGACGTTTACCAAGCAGTTGGCTATTCAGGAGGCAAGCCGAGTAGAGAAAATAGGGATAGTCATCTAAAGTCTTAAGTTGGGAATAATAACTAAAGCCAGGGGAACTGGTGAAGCCTGTTTATAAAAACAGAATTAATCAATAAGCACCTAGCATATGCCAGGCAATGGGCTAAGCACTGCAAAAACAAAAAGAGGCAAAGGGCAGTCCCTGCTCTCAAGGAACTTGCAATCTAATAGAGGAGATAACTGCGAACAAATACATACAAACAAGCTATATGCATTATAAAAGAAAATAATTAATAGAGGGAAGGCAGTAGAATTAAGAAGGGTTGAGACAAGCCTTCTATAAAAGGTAAGATATTAGTTAGGACTTTAAAAAAAGCATATAAGTCAGTAGGCAGAGTTAAGGAAAGAAAACATTCCAAGCATTGGGGTATAGGTAGAGAAAATGCCTGGAGCCAAGAGATGGAGTATCTTGTTTGTGGAACCAGGAAGCCATAGTCACTAGAGCAAGATTCTGTGCTGGGGACTAAAGTGTGGGAAAACTGGAAGGGTAGGAGGGGGCTAGGTCATGAATGGCTATAAATATCGTAGGATTTTATATTTGATCTGGAGGCAATTGAGAACCACTGGAGTTTAGTGCATAGGGAGGTAACAGTCACCCCTGTGCTTTTGGAAAATGACTTTTGAAGCTGAATGAAGGAGAGATTAGAGTGAGAAGAGACAGGAGTGCAATGCTAATAAGATTAAAGATTTTCCCCACCCATTAAGGGGAGTTTGATTAGGGGAGATTTGTAGGAAGGCCCACACCTTTTGTTAATGAGGTGCTGATTCTCAAGGGTTGTGATGCCCTTGGCTCTGAAAAGTGTATAAATACTCTGAGGTGAGGTTTTACTTTGGAGCTTATTCATTAGAAGTGTTTGTTTGACTTTGAAAACCCAAATGTTGGTGCTTCTCTCTAGTAACTATGTGTGTTTGATCAGACGGTTATCTGTTGGTTGATCTTTATTTCTTTTTTTGTATTTTCTCCAAAGTGCAGGGTGCTGACTTTTTTCCTTGAACTAAGTGAACGATATATGTGCTTGATTAAAGTGATTGTTGACCCCTCAAAAGTTGCTTTCCTTTTAGAAATGCAGATCTAAGAACTTGTGATAGCAGACCCTCCTCTGCTTGTTGGGGTCCTTGCTTTTACAATGAGACAGGTAGATTCAACAAGAAGCTATTGAAACCCTGTAGGAGGGGTGATGAGGGTCTGCACTCAGGTAGTAGTGTCAGGTGAGAAAAGGGAGAATAATTGAGAGATGATGCAAAGGTGAAATCGACAGGACTTGGCAACAGGGAAGTGAGAGAGAGAGAGGAATCAAAGATGACACAAAGGTTTTGAGCCTTAAAGACTTAGAGAGTACTCTGCTATAAAAGCAAATTTATCAGAGGGGGAGGACTTAAGGAGAAAGAATAGGGTTGAGGGTAGGGCCTTGTGTTACACTCTTAGAACCAGTGTAGGAATGACACAGAAAAAGTCTAAGAAGAAATAGACTGATAAGAAGATAATCAAGTGAGACAACTGTGTCACATAAACCCAGAGAAGAAGGAGCATTTAGGCAGGGAGAGTAGTCACCAGATTCAAATGCAGAGAGGTCAGTGGGATACAGATGGGGGAAAAGGCCATTGACTTTATCAATCAAAAGAGCATTTGTAATTTGGAAAAAGAAGCTTGTGTTAAATGATAAAGTTGGGGGCCAGATTGCAAGGGGTTGAGAAATGAGTGAGAGGAGAGGAAGTAGAAGAAATGAGTGTCAACAGCTGTTTCTAAAAGTTTGACTTTGAAAAAAGAAAAGAGATATAGAATGATAGTTTAATGGGCTATTGGGATTAAATGAGAGTGGAGAAGATCTGCAGGGAATGACCCACATAAAAAGAAACTAAAATTAGAGAAAAAGGAAGTGATAGTGGGGTCAATCTGCCTGAGAGGACAAGTGATAGTGTTACAAGAGAGGGGTTAGCTTTGGCAAAGAGAAGGACCATTTATTGAATAAAGGGGGATGGAATGGAAAATGACATTAAGAGATTTTCAGCTATAGAGAAAGAATAGGGAGCTCACAGTGAATGGCCTTTATTTTCTCCATTATGTATGAGATGAGATTTTCTGCTAAAAAAAAAAATGGAAGCAGGGATGGTTCGGGAAGCTTGATGAGAGAATAGATGGTTTGGAACAACTGCTGTAGGGAGTGCAATAGAAAATCCACAAGGGAGGCGTATTAAAGGATTTACTTGCTACAGGGCTCAGTTGAGATTAAATAAGTTCAATTTGTGATAGATCTGAGTAGGTCTGATGGTTTGAGTCAGGCAGGCAAGCATGAAGTCGATAAGCATTTGTTACCTTTACTATGTGTCAGGGGATACAAATAAAAGTAAAAAGACAATTAATTCTTACCCTCAAGTAGCTTATATTCTAAGGGAGGAAGACTGCCCATAAAAGGGAAGCTGAAGAAGTAGAGGGGGATGGGAGATAGGGAAGTACTAGAGAATGAGTGGTGGTTGGTTTGAACTTTTCCAAAGCATAAAGATTCTGGGTTTTAAGAACTCACTAATGTAAAAAAGGGCTTGTAAATGCTGAACCAGGGAATCATTTAGGCATAGTAGCTAATTCCAGAAAATAATTGGTAAGGAATCAATCAATTAATCCATTAATAAACATTTATTAAGTTTCTATTTGCCAGGCACTGTGCTAAAGGAGGCAAGGTATTAATCACATTACTTTTCCTCTCAGATCTGTCTGTGCTTGGAGAGCTTTGAACATTACAATTGGGAGGAGAAGAGAGAAGGCAAAAAAACCAAGGCTGACTTTTCAGACATATTGAGCCTGTCCTCACAGAGAAAAGAGCCTGTTATCATGACCATATGAAACATTTATCTATAAGTATTTCAGAACCTGAGGGCTCATCCCTTTATACAATTGGGCTAAACCCTAGTAAGCTAAGCAAGCATTGAGCAGAGGAGCACAAGGCTGAGACCAAGTACATGTGGGTGTTATATGACAATTTCATCACTGCCCTGCTATATTACTTTAAGTAAAAGGTCTCCCACTCTTTAATGCCCCATTTTGTTAGTACCCCTTGTTAGCGGGCATTAAGAATTCATGACTCACAAGGCTGTCATGAGGATGAATGAGGCAACATTCAGGGAGGATTCAAGCTAAATCGAAGAGAAGAAGCTATGTAGATTTCAGGTGGTGTTCCTTTCATAACACTGTAAATTTCACCTCTTGAACACCTACTATTGTATCAGGGCCAAATAATCCAGAGATACACAGTTGTCTTCCCCAGGGTTGGATATAGGACCTCTTCACTATTTGTAGTTCTCTTTTGCCTGGGAGAACTAGGATTTTTAAATATTGCAAATAAATTAAAGGCTACTAGAAAGGTTTAATCATTTTTGCACAGGGCTCCCCTCTGTCGATGAGGTCTCTCAAGAGGGTAGAAAACTTTGAGTCTTTTTTTATTTGCTTCTTATAAGCTTCTGCCAAATATTCTGTCTGGAAGGAAGATGTTGTCGCTCAGTCATTTTCAGTCATGTCTACTCTACATGACCCCTTCTGGGGCTTTCTTGGCAAAGAAATTGAAGTGGTTTTCCATTTTCTTCTCTGACTCATTTTACAAACGAGGAAACTGAGGCAAACAGTGTTAAGTGACTTGTTCAGGGTCATGTAGCCAGTAAGTATCTGAGATCAGATTTGAACTCAGGAAGATGAGTCTTCCTGACTCCAGGTCCAGCGCTCTATCCACTGAGCCTCCTAACTGTCCTATAAAGGCAATAGGGAGAAGGAATTTAAGGACAAACAAAAATATAATATATGATGCACTGTGCAGTGGAAAACACAGAATTTGGAGTAAGAAAACCTGCATTTGACTTGGGGAAGCTTCTCTGAGCTTCAGTTTCCTTGACTGTAAAATGAGGATGATAATACTTGACCTCACAGGGATATAAAAAAGACTTAGCAAAGGCTGAGCACAGTCTGGCACATAGTGAGTATCTAATAAATGAACGCTGCTAAGATCATTCATGAGACCACAGATTTAGAGCTAGAAGGGATCCTAGGGGTCACTGAGTGCAAATTATTTGGTTTTACTGATGAGTCAACTGAGGCCAAGAGGGGTTCATTTTTATTTTACCCAAAGCCCAGAATTTTAATCTTGAGCATCTCCTGTTCTTCTTAGACTTACTTCCTTTGAAGTATTTTCATCCATTTAAAATCTTATCTATCATCTGAATCTTTGAAATATGCTTTCTTTAAAATATGGAGTATGTAATGGTAATTTAAAATGGAAAGATCTTTCTCATTAATTAATAGGCCCATATGATCTGCTTGGATCACCTGGATTTCAATATAAAAAAAGGGAAGTTAAGACTCCTCTTCTTTCCTTGCTATCCTTTCCACACAGATACACACACACACACACACACACACACACACACACACACACACACACAGGAAGACTTACTGGAGACTCACCTCAAGATGAAGACTTCAAGGCTTGCAACATCAATGATCATCAGACCTCCTCAGGACACAGGAGAGAACAGTATCTTCCAATACTACTCATTTGGATATGTCCACCCTTTTATGGACACCCTTTCCTTTACTAGGATAGACACTGACAAGACTCTCATTTAGAACAGTATTTGTTACAAAATGGTAGAAAAACAGAGACAGAAGTGACTGCTCATGATTTTCTGTTCACCCCTGGTCCAAACTTGAATTGCACTGGTTTAGGGAGGTCCTTCTACAAATGAAGATCAACAAATATTCTGCAATTTGTATTCTTAGGGAGCTATTAAGGGCAGAGATGCCAAACATATGAACATGTGTCCCAAACCAAACTAAAATAAAATAGGGAAATATTTAACAAAACAAATAAAAATGTAATAAAATATAGACAATAGTATATCTTAAAACTAAGTTAGTACACAGTCCAAAGAGTTCTTTACATGTAGTGTAGTAGCCCTCATTTCTACTTGACTTTGACACCACCCATCTAGGATATTGAGAAGTTAAGTGACTTGCCCAGGGTCACCTAGCTAGTAGATGTCAGATATGAACATAAATCTTCCTAACAACAAGGGTAACTTTCTATTCACTCCACTATGCCTCTTCTCTTCACATCTACAAACTTAATATGGCATTAATTCAGCAATGGGAATAAAATTGGTTTATTAACTTCTTCAACTTGAAGCTATTATGGTTCAAATCACATCACTACACTCCCTCCCTCTATTTCCAACAGCATAATGGAATTCTGAAGTATCCTGTGATTTCATTCTATATTGCCTAAATACACCATTAGCCAGGGATTATCCTCCATAACTTTGTCTAGACTATAGCCTACACAGAATTCAGAAATCTTTCTTAGTACACCAAAGTCCATTTTTAGAACTTTTAGATCCTTCATAGGCTATTGATGCATCATTCTATTAATCTTTTTAAGTTTCGAGATTTTTAATTTTACTTTTTTAATTAGCTGAAAAGGATCTTCCAGATCATTTTACCAGAAAGATAGACACATAGATACATAGATAACTGGATAGATGAGATAGACAAATGGATAAATGATAGAGACAGATGATATAGATACATAAATAAGAAAAATAGATGATAGGCAGACAGATAGACCAGAAAAATCCATTTTGTAGATAAGGAGATTAAGCCCTAGGGAGGTAAAAGACCTTGACCAAGCTCATATAAGCAGTAAATAGTAAAAGTGTAATTCCAAATCAATTTCCACCACCCCATGATGACTCATGAAAAGTTCCATGTTTTCTCCTCAATTCATTCATCCAGAAGCTTAGGTTTTTAATAGCCAGAACATCCAAAGAGCTTTCTCCATGGGGAAACTCCACTCTTTTGAAAGCTGCTTTTAGTCTTCACACATTATCAAAGACATATCATCAATCCAATGTTTCATGGATAACAAATAATCCCATAGGTCAGGACCATTCCCTTCCCTGCTGCTTCAACCTCAGCCTCTTAGTTCTAAGGGTTGGTAATTCATTGGTCAGGAGAAAGCAAACAAACAGACTAGAAGTAAATGATCAGTAGGAGTCTTTGTCCCCTTGTGAGGGGATGTTGCCTAATAAAAAACACAGCAAGCAATTAATGGCACCCAGGGTGTTTCTTCATTCATTTATTTATTTATTTTTACAGCTGTAGTGCAGTTGAGTGACTGCATTGGAAAATGGGACATCCTTGGGGATTAATGGGCAATTTTCTGTCAGAGTGCAGGGTGCACTCTTGTAGAAAAGTGACAAAAGGAACTGAGTTCCCAGTGGATTTCATTTAATAAGTCATTTTGCTCTGCATATTTTGGAGGAAACTTGGAGATCACCACCTGCCAAGGAGTTTTCTCTCATTTATTTTCCTTTAAACATTAAAAGTCCAAGAGAAAACACCATATTGTAGACTAGATACAGAGAATCCAAAATGACCAATTACAGCAGGCTGGCCTACAGGCTTTACAAGGTGTAAAACATCGCATGAGGGGATTTTTGCGATTGCTTTCATTTAAGTTTGTTAGACAAGTAAGCTCCAGCAATGTAGGTAATTAGACTTCGTTTAAATCAGTCACAACTGATTAATGTGAATCATTTCACTGTTCTTGCTTAAGTATCTCTAAGCAGGTATTCTCTTAAAAAGCATAAAGATTCTGAAGAGACTTGTCAGATTAGAGAAATGTAATTATGGCCATGAAAAATATGTCATAGTCAGAAACCAAAAGGAAGTTTTTGTTATATATGGTATTCACAGTAAAGAAATCTTTGTGTTCCACTGACATTTAAAAATACTATTCTTCCTCCTTCTATTACTTCCTCCCCTTACCAAGAAATAAAACATGATTAACCAAAATCAATCATTTATTTTAATTACATGTAAAAGCCTGATCCAAAACTCAAATGAGATTAGTGAGGATGAAAATGGAATTTCAACACATTAATATAAAAAACACCAGAACTTTAAATATACTTTTATGTAAAGATGTAATATCCCCTTCTAGAATATGTGTCTTGAAGATAATACTGTTTAATTTTTGTTTTTGTGCCTAGCACATAGTAGGTGCTTAATAAATGCTGGCTGATTGCTTAATTGATATAGAGATATAGCAATTCTCTACTTCAAAGTTGATTCTTTGCTTTATACATTTTTTTTTTACAAGCATGATTTAGCTGGCATATCATTTTATCAAACTTCCCAAAATCGTTGTGAGGTAGAGATGAGCAAGTATTATCATCATATTTCCTGGTTAAACTGAAATCACTAAAAAAAAGTCACAAAATTATAGGGTGTTGTTAAAGCTGTAAGCTGCCTTAGAGGCTATATTTTAAAGAGTGTGACAATGAAGCTGAAATTAGGAAAGGGAATGACCCAAGGTCACAAAGACTGCTGGTATCAATCAATCAGGGATTTACCTAAATGTAGAGAAAAAAAAAAAACAGTCCTTGCCCTCATGGAGCTTACATGCTAAAGGGAGAGAAAACATATGTAAATCAGAAAATACAAGGTAGAGAAAAGAGATCAAAAAGTAATATAGCTGATACTAATGCTGATTACTTGTATAACTTTTGGCAAGCAACCTCTTTTCTGGGTCTCAATTTCCTTATCTGAAAAGTAGGACTGTTGGACCAGATATGTGCTGAGGTCCTTTCCATCTCTAAATCTTTGAGACTATGAGCCTGCCATGCCTATTATTCCCATGGATCTTGAATTAAGCTAAGCCTCTCTGTTCCACATGCCTACTAAAATAGTACTACGGTTTCTGGCTCAAAAGTTAAAATCCATTTGAATAATAATATTTTCAAATTAAACTTGAGAAACCCCAATTACAAATACATAGAAGACAATTCATTACTATATTTTTAGAGAAGGCATTTATGCAAAAAATCTAATTCCTGAACTATTCAAATTGAACTAACCTATTTAAATGAAACATATGAATCAGCAAAAAAAACAAAAAACAAAAAACCAAGAAATAACAGAAACAGAGGCACAAAGGCATAGGTAAACTTGTTACCAAATACTAATCATGAATCCTTCATATCACTTCCATTGTGACACTTTTTAGACAAAACTTTTTTCATGGAATTATGTGAATTTTAATAAAGCACTAAAGCGATTTAATAGTGTCTGATGATGATTCCAACCAGATATCTCTTTCATCTTTCTCTCTTCTTTGACAACTTCTTACTCTTTATCTTTTCCTCCTCCTCCCTTCTTAAACTCTCTATGCTTCAGTTCCCTGATCTGTAAAATCTAATGTTGAATTAGATGATCACCAAAGTTCTTTTCTGCATAAAAAATAATAAGACTTTAATATAAACCCTTCAAGAAAATCCATCATAATCTGGCTTCAACCTACCTTCCTAAATTTATTAGGCATTAATTTATAGGTGGACACTTTATAAATGTGTTTGTTAATTGCTATATGATACACACATATGAGAGGGGAAGGGAGGAAGAATGAATGAGAGAGAGAGAGAGAGAGAGAGAGAGAGAGAGAGAGAGAGAGAGAATGTGTTGACAGGATTTTTCATTTTAAGGTATCTTTTCCCCAATCTACCCCTCTTCTAAACTTCCTTATTGCCAACCATCCCACCACTAGCCTGAAAAGCGCTAAGGTTCACTAATTCTATTTCATTTTTGAAACCTTACTCCAGCTCATCCCACAAAGTCAGTCAGTTGCCAAATCCTGTTGTTTCTACCTCCACAATATATCTAAAATCCATCCCTTTCTCTCTGTCCACAAGGTCACCTCCCTAATGCATGCCTTCACTACTTCAGACCTGGACCATTGCCAGACTGATAACTATGTTTACTGCATCAAATCCAATTCACTGTCCATACATAGGAGACAAAGTGAATTTCCTCCAATGCAGGTCTAATAATGTCATTTCCCTCCCTTACTCAATAAATTGAAGAGACTACCCTATCACTTCCAGAATCAAACATAAGCTCCTCTGTTTTTACTCAAAGTTCTTCACAAGCTTTACATAATTTAACCTTTCCCATCTTTTTACACATTTCTTCCCTACACTTAATCTATGTCCCAGCCAAACTGACTTTATTACTATTTCTCACACAAGACACTCTCTCTCTTTAACTTTCCCTCATATAAGAAAAGCATGCATCTTGGTAAATTAGAATTAGCAGCTTGGTAAAAAAAAAAATACTGGAGGAAATAATACCTTAAAAAACAGAATTTGACAAATGATAAAAGAGCACAAAAATTCACTGATGATAAGGACCTCTTAAGAAGCAGAATTAAACAAATGGAAAAAGAAGCACAAATGCTCACTGAAGAAAAATTCCTTAAAAATTAGAATTGGGCAAATGCAAATAAAGCCTCCCTGAGACATCAAGAAGCAATAGAACAAAGGCAAAAGAAGCGGGGAAAAGAGAAAATGTTAACTCATTAAAAAAACTGGAAAATAGATCCAGGAGAGACAAACTAAGAAGTATTGGACAGTCTGAAGGCTATGATCAAAAAAAGAGCCTAAATATTATGTTTCAGAAAATTATGAACAAAATTACTTCCGATGGCTTAGATTCAGAGGGTAAAATAGACATTGAAAGAATCTACCAATCACTGCCTGAAAGAGATCACAAAATGAAAATTCCCAGGAATGTTTTGGGCAAACTCTAGAGCTCCACATCCAGAGTATAATCCTTCAGGGGAATAATTGATATTTAATGAAATAGAGGACTTTCAATCATTCTTGATGAAAAGACCAGAGCTGAAAAAAATTTGACATTAAAAACAAGACTCAAGAAGTGGTGTAATCATAAGAGACTCAATAAAGTTAAACAGTTTACATTTCTATATGGAAAGATGATACATGTAACTCTTAAGAACTTTATCATTATTAGGACAGTTAGAGAGAGTCTATATGGAGAAAGGGCATGAGTGTGAGTTGATTATGTTGGCATGATCTCCACCTCAAAACTGAAGAAGTGAGAAAGAGGGATGGATTTGGAGAAGGAGGAAGGAAAAAAAGAATGGGAAATTTTTCTCACATATTGAGTAGGCATGCAAGGAAGATCTTCTATATTAGAAGGGGAAATGGGATGGGAGTAGCAGGCAATGCTTGAACCTCACTCTCATCTGAACTGTTTCAAAAAGAAAAGAATATATATGTAGGTATGCATATACATACGTGAGTGTGCATATATTAGGCTAGATTATGTGTGTGCATATATATACATATGTCAGGCTAGATTAAGGAAGAGAGTGATAAGAAATAAAACAGAGGAAGGACAGGAGACAGAGAGAGAGAGAGAGAGAGAGAGAGACAGAGACAGAGACAGAGACAGAGACAGAGAGCGAGCGAGAGAGAGAGAGAGAGAAGAAAATAAGATGGAGGAAAATATACCGTAATCAAAGCTGTGAATGTGATGAATTCACCCATAAAACAAAGCTGATAGTAGAATGGATTAGAACCCAGAATCCAACAATATATTTTTTTAAAAGACACACATGAAACAGAAAGGCACACACACACAGAGTTAAAATAAAGGGCTACAGTAGAATCTAAGTAAAGTAAAAAAAAAAAAGGCAGGAGTAGCAATCATGATCTTAGACAAAGAAAAAGTGAAAATAGACCTCATTAAAAAGAAATAATGAGGAAAAATACATTTTGCTAAAAAGTACCATAGATATTGAAGTAATATCAAAAATTTTACAGCAAGTTTCTCTGACGAAGACCTCATTTCTCAAAGACATAAGGAACCGAGTCAAATTTACAAAATAAGAGCCACTCCACAATTGAAAAATGTTCAAAGGATACGAATGGGCAATTTTCAGAAAAAGAAATCAAAGCAACATATGGAAAAATGCTCTAAATCACTACTGATTAGAGAAAGGCAAATTAAAACTCTGAGGTACCATCTCACACCTATTAGAAATTACAAATGCTTGAGGAAATAAGAAGTATACTGAGTTATGAGCTGATCTAGCTATTCAAGAAAGCAATAAGGAACTATACCCAAAGGGCTATAAACTGTGCATATCCACCCAGCAATACCACTATTAGGTCTGTACTCCAAAGAGATTAAAGAAAAAGGAAAAGGACCTATAATATACACAAATTTTAATAGCAGTTCTTTGTGATGGCAAAAAATTGGAAAATGAGAGGATGTTCATCAATCAGGGAATGACTGAAAAAGTTGTGGCATATGATTGTGATAAAGTACTAGTGTGCCATAACAAATGATGAGGGGATTAGTTTCTGAAAAAAATGGCAAAACTTTATGAACTGGTGCAAAGTGAAGTGAGAAGAATCAGCAGATCATTATGATAGTAACAGCAATGCTGTAATGATCAACTCTGAAAGGATTGGCTACTCTGATCAATACAATGGTCTAAAACAATTCCAAAGGACTTATGATAAAAAAATTCTTTTTGTTTTTTTTCAAAATGTGAATAATATGAAATATATTTTGCATGATTTCTCATGTACAAGTGTACCATTTTGCTTGCCTTCTCAGTAGTTAGAGGAGAATAAGAGGGACAGAATTTAGAGTTCAAAAATTCAAAACAAAAGTATGTCAAATAACTTTTTTTTAAAAATTTCTTGATGTTCCCAGTCGTTATCACCTTTCCTCACCCATAGTTACTTTGCATCTATTTTATATATACTTATGTATGCACGCGTTTGTCACTCCTGATAAAACATAAGCTCCACGAGGGAAGGGACTACTTCCTTTTGGTTTTTGTCTCCTCAGTGCCTAACAGTATCTGACAGTAACAGATACTTAACAAATGTTTATCGATTGGTTTCAAATTAAATCCTTCACAAACGAAACACATTTTCTAAATTTGCTTATAACATTTCCCAGATTTTTCCCAGAAGTAGTTTTCGTTATTGTTGTTGAGACAAAGGTAGGGGATATTATCTAATAACGATCTTCTGATGTGAGTATATATCGACACCTTGGACAGGCAGTATTGCATAAAGGAAACAGAGCTGCTCTTAGATCCAAGAAGACTTGTGTTCAAGTCCATCCGTGAAACATAAGGATTGTGTTACCCCCAAGAAAGTCACTTAACCACTCAATTCTCTGTAGCGACTCTCTAAGACCACAAATTGCAGATGAGGTGCTCATCTCTACTGGTAGAGGGAATTCACTCATTCTGGAGATCCTATTCCATGAAATCACAGGTACAGTCTTGATCTCTCTTCCTGTTGACAGAATGGTATAAAAACATCCCCACAACAGCCACCCCTTCCCCGCTACACTTACTCCCATGGTTACATAGCTATTAACCCTAGTGTTCCTTTGGCTAATTGCAATTCCAAAAGGCTCTAATATTCATGTAAATGAACTAGACCTAATAAAACTTCTATGTGTTTCAGTTGTAGTGGCCTATTTGAAAATTCTATTAGAAACAGCTTTAGAATTTTAAATTTTAGTGTACAGAAAAGAGAGCAATGAAATTCCTTTCAAATATCTACAATATTACTTTAAAAGTCATTCCTCAATCTTGTAAAAAAAAAAAATTTCCTTCTCCCTCTTCCTCGTCCAGAATGTATATTCAAGGCGAAAAACCACTTCAAATGTATCATTATTAATAACTAATATTGCATTGCCATAGCATGATAATTATATTTAGGTTGTATTTAGATGCTAATGGAAGAATATCCCTCAGTGTTAACTACTATGAAAACATTTCTTTATATTCTTTGAAAATGCCTTTGGAAAAGAAATAGATCTCTCCCTTTCAAACATTAAGAAAAGTAAATACACATCTTCTAGGAAAGACTTCAATAGTTCTCTGATCTCACCGAAATGAGTATTCACTTCAATCAGTCACTTAGTTAATAAACATTTATTAAGTACCTACTTTGTGCCAGGCACTGTGATAAAAGCTGAGGATACAAAGAAAGGCAAAAGAAAGTCCTTGGGGAAACAACATGAAAGCAATTATGTACAAACAAGATATATACGTTATAAATTGGAGATAATCAAAGGAAGATGATAGTATTAGCGGGGATTGGGAAAGATTTTTTTGTAAAAGGTAAGATTGCAGCTGGGACTAAAAGGAAGCCAGGATAGTCTGGCAGTAGAAATGATGGAGATAATTCTAGGTATGGGGTACAGCCTGTGAAAAAGGCCAGAGTTGGGAAAGGGGATGTCTTGTTCAAGGAACAGCAAAGAAACCAGAGTTACTGGGCCACAGATTACACATGGAGGAAAAGTAGGTCTCAGTAGACTAGAAAGGGGTATGGAGAGCAGTGCACTTCACAAAATGCTTTGAACACCAAGCTGAGAATTTTCTATTTGATCCTGGATGTCACTGTAATTTATTGATATAGTTTATTAAATGGGGAGAGGGAGTTGATATGGTTAGACCTGGATAACCATACTGAAAACTGAGTATAAGGTGGATTGGGGTGGGGAGAGATTCATGGCATGGAGACCAACAAATAGGCTGTTGCAATAGTCCAGGTATAAGGTGATAAAGGACTGCAAGAGGGTGGTGGCAGTGCCAGATGAGAGATAGAGGCATATTGAGAGATGTTAGGAAGATAAACTTGATGGACCTTGGCAATAGATTGGTTGGGGGGGAGGCAGTGAAAGGGAGTAAAAAGTCAAGGATGATACCTTAGTTGCAAACTTAGGTATTTGACAGGATGATGGTATCCTTGACAATAACAGGAAAGAAAAATGAATGGTTTAGGAGGGAAATGAGTTCAGTTTTGGACATATTAAGTTTAAGATGTCAACAGGACATCCAATTTGAGAGGTTAGGTCTAGATAGGTAGAATTGAAATGATAATTGAATCCATGAGAGATGATGGGATCACCAGGTAAAATTTCAAATTTCAAGAAGAGAAGTGGGATGGGGGCAGGTAGGTGGCACAGTGGATAGAGCACTGGTTCAAATCCAGCCTCAGACATATTATTAGCTGTGTAACCCTGGACAAGTCACTTAATGCCCATTGCCTCCAGATAGAAAAGGAAGAGGAAGGATGCTCACAGTTATAGAGTATATCTGGGATAAAGATACACCAAAAGAGACTAAGAAGTAACTTAGGTAGGAAGAGAATCAGGTGGAAGCAATGTCCTGAAACTCTAGAGAGAAGAGAATATCCAGGAGAAGGTAATCAATAGTAACAGTGATACAGATTGTAACTCATTCATTCTTACCCAACCTCTGTAATTCTTGTCTACACCCCCACAGTAATTTCTCTACAAAGGTTTTACCCAACATTCATTTCTCTAGGTCTCTTGACATTGTGTGAATACTGATGACGGACACAGGGTTTCCAGCGGTTATCTATTACTTTCAGTTTATAACCAATAGATCCTTTTTTTTAGTATAGCTCTCCAGTGATATACAGATTCACCTGAACAATTCTTCATTGGTAATGTATTGCAGCTTACCCACAATGGATCTTACCTCTTACCTTTGAGTGCAGAAGTTCCTATAACTGGATAAGCTCAGGAAGCTCTTCATGACTTGGCTTCTTCTTTTCCTTTCTAGTTTTCTGATACATCACTCCTCCATACATGGGATTTATGGTCCTACCATACTGACCTACTTGATGTTCTGCATATACAACTCTCCACCTCTCATTTTCATGTCAATTCCCTGTCTATCCCTAGTATCTACAATAAACTTTCTCTTCATTTCTGTATCTTGGAATCCTTTTGCAGAGCATCCCTACAACATTCTAAAGTGCTCTAGGTAATAAATACATAATACTATATCAACACAAAACCAGCTTTTTATGCAAAAGTGAAGTAAAATTCCATCATAACCCTGAAATTAGAGGCAACAGGATTCCCAGAAGCCTTATAATATTAAAAAATATTATTCCAGATTCTTACTATATGCGGTAATTAGGTTTGGTAAATCAAGATAGGACTTGACTTTGAATCTGCAAGTCACTTTACTGCTCTACTGCTCGGGACCTCAGTTTCCTTGTCTGCAACATTTAGAGCTGGAATAATGAACCCTAAGATCTTTGATCCTCTGACATATAATGCGACCTATGCTATAATGGAATCTATGTGATTTGTTCATAACAGGTAAAGCACAAAATAGAAAAACTATTAGACTCAAAGTAAGGAAACCTGAAATCAAACCTATGCTTGACCACTTACTATGAACTTTGGGTGAATCACTTTAAGCTTCAGTTTCCTCATCTGTATTAACGATGGGGTGGAGAAGGATGGAAAACAGCACTTAGTCCAGTCAGGGTGATCTGGAAGCTTAAATTTGATCATGAATATAAAGTTGCTTTGTAAATCATAAAACTTTATACAAAAATGAATTATTAGGACTATATGATAGTAAAATTCTAGTACAAAACACATTAAAAATAAAGAAATTTCAGTTGTCATCTCTCTTTAGTCCCAGGCTGTTGGGGTGTGATCATTTGCTTTCTGAGTTTTATTCCTCATTTGATGGCAGTCTCCCTGAGCCAGCATTTCTCCATCTGTACATGTGAATAAAAATATTTACCATTACCTGTCTCACAGGGGTATTTGGGAGGATTAATGTTTTATGTTTGTAAACAACTTCAATATATTCACATAAAAATTGTTATACAAATCCAATGTGTTTGCCTTCTTGGAACAAAGAACGTGATGCCATTTTGTCAGGGGAGAGTTTTTCCACAAAAAGAACACAACTTCTTCTAACTCTCATTGGCTCTAGGGATTGGTATCATTATAGTGCTTACTGAAGGAGAGACAATAGTAAGAGTGCCTGCTGAGGGCATGGCACCCAGCTGGGAGGTTCTATTGTTATTTTGGTTGGGAAAGAGGGGAAAGGGGGTTTATTTGAAAATAATTCAAATTCACCAAAGGACAAATTGGACATTGATCAAATAGGAGAGGGAGGCATGTAAACACAGCAATCCTGATGTCATTGCTCAATAAATTGCTTACCTTCGGAAGATGCATAAACTCCTTCAAGATGCTGGAATATCCAGACTACTTTAGCCAGCAGCTACACAAACAAAGCATTTGGGGAATAAAACATAAGTGAATCCTGTAAGAACTAGCTGTTTTGAAAATAGCCAGTCAATAACATTTCTTTGCAGGGGATTGAATTCGCCTAGTTGTTTTCATAATAACTGGGTGCTGAAGTTCACCATTGTTCCATTTAAACACACCTAAAATCAACCATTTGGACTGAATTGGTTTATTGTTTGATGAAGTGAATAGTTGCAATCAGTCAAAATGGTGGAACAAGCTATGTGTATAACCATAGTTTATCTATGTTCCCCATGACTACTTACAATCCAAGTACTTTTAAACTGGGTTGGCTTACTGGTAGGCCCCACACAAAAGAATAAAAAAATCCCCTTATCTCAAATTATTTCTTCCCCCCCACAAAACTAAACTGAAGGGAGATTTGTTCTATAGAATGGTTAGAGTATAACAGAACTACAACTAAGGAGGAGGTGACTTGGGTAAACCTTGGAACAAATGTAGGGCATGGAAATTTACAATAATGATTCTAAAAGGTGGAGAATTTTTTTTAAAAAGTCATTATATTTTGACAACACTTTCATTCCTTCGGCAGAGTAGATGTAAGTGAACAAGGAGAGTTAAACTGGGAAGCCACTAGGGATCAAACTTCCTCCCTCAGCAGCTACACACTAAGTGGGCTCACCTCTGCCCCGGGTTTCCTGGACAGGGACTTCCCAGGCAGTGGCCTTACAGTGCCATGGGGTTTTCACTCATTGGAGGCCCGAGTCCTAGGATATCTTTCTCCATTCCTAGGACAATGTCTGGAGTCTCTCTTTTCAATAGGGTTTATGTCACAATCTCTATCACCTACTGCCTACTGCTATCCTGACTAATTTGAGTTAAATAGCTTCTTCTAAGGAATGGTTTGTGAGGCTTGCCATGTGTACCAAAAGTGTTAGTTATAGCTCTGGAGCTGAATCATTCTTTCTGAATCTGATTGAGGTGATATGAAACCTGATGTTATTCCCAAAAAGCACTCTGAATAATCCATCTAGTTTATGTGACCATGTGCAAGCCACTTAACCTCTTTGAGACTCATTTCCCACAACTATAAAATGAACTAGGTGATTGCTATTGTCCCCTCCACCTCAAATATTCTATAAATATTTAATTTCTACACCTCATTCAACACCCCCTGGCAAGATAGGTCCAGTAAACATGATGAATCAGAAGACACAGTACAAATATATGAAAAGAGCCAACATTCATATTAATCTGTCAATACTGTCATCTTCAAATTTAATATGAGGAACAACCTTGTATAATATTTTTCCTCATTATCTGGACCTCTGGTTTATTGAGACCTTTCTGGTCAATTAATATAGCTTCAAGTGAGACCTCCAGAACCTCTTGTATATCTTTATGTATGTTACAGCTTTTATTTATATGGGAGATGGAATGAAGTAGCCTTGCTGTTTCAAATTACACACTGAAAAGAAAATAGAAATATATATGGGATAGGTATCTCTAGATTTTCTAGGTTTTCATATGTATGAATTATGTTTAGACCTAACTGATCTAGACATATGTATATATAGTGTATATATATGAATATATATGCATACACATATACATATACCACATAGACATATGAGTGTATGTATATGTGATATCCCAAAAGTCTTGATGAAGTTTTGAGTTTCAATATCTCAAACATATCATATACTATTATATTGTATATTAATAATATATTATGTCTCAGAACCCATTTGCATGGAAGGCTCCTCTTTGGGGGGGATTGTTTATTTAATATTCCCTGCTTGCCTGAGGAAAAAGTTGGTAAGAACTTGGAAGAAGAGAGATCCTGGTCTTCTAGCTTCCAGCTTCAGGAAAGAAAATATGTGACTCCAGGTTCTCTTCAGGTCCTTGAAGACAAAGAAAAACTGGGAAGAACCCAACATGTACAGGAATTAGCCCTAAGATCCCATTCCTATCCTTAACTTGCTACCCTAGAGACTTCAAAGAATTTCCACTTGGGTGAGATCTGGAAATTTTCTCTTGGTTGAACTAAGGTATTTTGCTCCCAGTGGGAAAACTAATTCATTCAGTGTATAATCTGGTATATATTTTCATTTGTATACTCTTTTTTTTTCTGTTTGCTATTGGCTTATTTGAATGGTATTCTTTTCTATTTGCCATATGTGTTCATTATGAGACTAGTATCTGACAAGAAAGGGTCAAGCTTTAGAAATAGTTTGGGGAAATCTTCCCCCTTTAAGGGATAGCAGTCAAGAACTCAGCTTGAACCTAAAAGTTATTTCCCTAGACAAACAATTTAGGGTGATAGACAGATATAATTCTAACTCAGTACCTTTTTTTCTGAGGGGAATAGAGTGTCTTTCCCCTTTAACTCCAACCTCCTGCTAGCCTCTTAGCAAGAATCAGTCTCCTTCAGAGAAGAATAGGTGAGGGAGACTCTAGAAATATATTCATGACTCCCTTCAAGCCACATCTGAAAAGATCTATGGGCACACATAACCTGCTTAGACAAAATACTGCTTACAATTTTATAAAAAAAATATACGTGTGTCCATGTGCATGTATTTATAAATATAGACAGATGAGATGAAGGTAGATGTCAATATGGATATATATACTCCCTACAAGTATTTCCTTTAACAAGAACAACAAAAAAAGAATGGGTACCTCTATTTTAACCCAACTGGAAATACAGGAGTTACTCATGGACAATGTCCCACTTCAATCAGCATGGGAATTTTGACATATCTATTTCTGATCTGGATTGGTTCATCCTTCCTTAGGCAATCTAGTGTTCTCCCTTCTCCCAAGGGCTCATCAGATTAATGCCAACTTTAATTCAGACACCTGTGATTAGACCACTTCAACTTAGAACTGATGAACTAAAGAGATCTGCCATTTTCAGTTTCCCTGGCAGCAGGAATTACAAGCATATGCCACGACACCCTTTTTCTGACTGACAGGAATTTGAATATCAATGAACAGCCAATTCCCTAAGAGTCTTCTTCCCTCATCACATGAAGCAGCACCAATTCCCAGTCCAAGTCCCTTGTTCCAAAGTCTAGTACTACTAGACTCAGATAGGAACCCTAAAAACTCACCCGATATAAGTGGTTGGGATACCCCCTTTCCATCCAGGGTCCAGGTAGTGCATAATTCCCACACAGGGTGCCAGAAGACAAGATCCATTTCTAGTCTCCTTGACTTTTCTCTATTGTGAGTGTACCTTCAATAAAGCTGGCTTGTTGTACTATCATGTTGTGTGCTCCATTTTTCTTTGTACTGGACCTTCTCATCCAGAACCTTCCTTAATCAGCACCATGACAGTACTGTAGGTATTGTTTTCTTTAAAGTTGAGAAAACTAAGACTGAGAGGTTAATTGTTCATAGTAAATGTTAGAGGTAGGATCTGAACCCAGGTCCTCTTTACTCCAAGTCCAGCACTCCATTCACTATGCCATTCTGCCTCTCCAAAATAAATAAGTTTTTACTGCATCATAACATATTTAACCAATATATCATTTACTGAAAACTATCTACATAAAGTTATTTCCTTGTTTTTCCTTTCTATCAGGGGGAAAAAAATCATGGATTTAGTCTTGGCCCCTCCCAGGTATCTTTTGCTCCCAATTTCTTATGCTTTTGTATCAAATCAAATTAACTAGTTGAATACTGACATACCACAAATCAATAGTAGACTCAAATCCTTAAATATTCATGTGTTGGAGACCTCTTGGGGAAAGCATTCAGGAGTATAGATTAGATTTCCTGTCAGGACATTTGGAGATAAATTCACTTCAGTCCCTGGGTTTTTCCTCTCTATCTCGTTCCCAAACCTCCACAATTCCTTCACACATGATCAAATACTGACTGGACCAGAGAACACTGCACTGGGCAAATATTTGATTTACAAATAAGAGGTTAGAAAGAAGGTATAGAAATGTCCATAAACCCTGTGCTTTGCTATAGTCAATTATTAAGGTACATACAGATAAATTGGGTTTAAAAATATTCTCAGGTGACTGAAATTTAATGGAGTCTGATAGAAAAGGAACAGATTTAGTTAAAAATGTGGAGAGAACAAGTGACCTGGGTTCTAAGCCTGGATCTGCATTCACTAACTTTGAACAACTCATTTCCCTCTTTTCAGTCTGTTTCTGTATCTGTAAAATGAGAATTTTAAACTAGATTCTGTCTAAGGGTACCTTCTAGCTGCATCCTTCTGCCATTCTGGAATTCTAGGCAAAAGATAGTTTGATATGAATAATTCTATCCTGACAAAAGGCACAGCTTTTGAAACCTCAGGACAAACCCAACCTACATGACCCTTCTCTCCCCACAGAACACTTTTATCCACCCCCTCTTTACTCAGTCAACATTTCTAGCTTTCTCCAAAACTAGACCCACAGGCATCGTGCTTCTCTTATGCAACATTTTATTTTGTTCCTAATGCATTTATCAGGTAACTTTGTATATTTTGCCTATCTTTGTATTTCATCCCCCTCCTAATCTACAAACTGCAAGACATTATGAATGTACCTTATCTAAATTTTAGATCTCTTCCAAGGCCAGGCACAGTGTTCTGCATACAGGAAGCACTTAATAGATATTTGTTGAATGAATGAGTCTTTAAAAAAAAATTACTATTCTGCCCTAAATAAAAGGACTTTTATAATAAACTTAATCTGTTATGTTCTCTCTCCTTCACAAACTGGGAGGAGCAGGGTAATTTGAATGTTTAATTGTATAATTATTTGATATTGCATTATTTTACTTCTTAGTGTATGTTCATCAAAGCAAGGGTAGATATGGACTGAGCCCAACTCAGTTTTGATGATTCTTTCTGTGGCTCAATAGAGAGGGTACTGGAATTGGGGTAGGAAGACTTAAGTTCAAATCCAGTCTCAGGCACTCATTAGTTTTGTGATCCTGGACAATCGTTTAACCTTTCTGTCTCAGCCCTCTCATCTGTTTAATAAAAAAAGGGTAATACATGTCTCCAGGGTTGTTGTGAAGGTCAAATGAGATATTATTTGTAAAGGATTTGAAAATCTTAAAGTACTATATAAATGCTGGCTATTATTATGTAACTTAATACTCCACCTACACAAATAACTCCCTTACCATTTCCTTCCCCCCTTTATCCCAGTGAATTGAGCATCTAATCCTGATCACCTTAGCAATAGGAACAAATTAATTTAAAAAGTAGTTTGTGATCAACTGCTACATGCTCTTTTCCTACATAAAAACTTCAGGTCTTCCTTAGGTGCCATTAGAAGTAAACTTCCCTGAAAATGAATTGTTCTCAACCAATTATCATACAACACCCAATGAAAATTCCCATGTGAAGAGTGCCATGGTCTAGGCTCTTTCCAACATGTTGACTCAGATATTCTGGTTAAGAAGTTAGTTGCACTATAAAAGTCTTCCTTTGTTATTTCACATGTCTATGACTATTTTTATCTCCTAAATTAGACTATTAATTTCTTAATGGTAAAAATTATATGATCTATTTTCTTTGTGTCTCCCACCCCCACTCTTGCCACAACCATATATTATAGCATTCTTCAAGCATTAGATGCTTGGTAAACACTGTTGCCTAAATGATACAAGAGTTGAAGACCTAGTATATATAAACACTTCCCAAAGGAGCTTACTACTGTCTATAGTTTAAAGCAGTGGTGGGGATACTGTGGCCCTCTACATCCTCAAATGCAGCCCTTTGACTGAATCCAACCTTAACAGAACAAATTCTAGAGGCCTCATGGCCACAGGTTCCTCACCCCTGGTTTAAAGGATTTTTGTCAATATCACTACCATAAGACTAATGCCAAGATGTATCCCTTTCATCCATTTATTCATTCATTCATCCAACAATCATTTATCAAGAATTGTTTTTAAAAATCCTCACTAGAACCTACCATCCTCTCTAGTTATTGCCTCGTTTCTCTCCTCTTTTTCTCAGCCAAACCCCTAGGAAAACATTGTTTACACTCACCGACTCCATTTCTTATCCTCTCACTTTCCAATCATCACTCAACTCAAAATACTCTCTCTAAACTTAGCAATGACCTCTTATTTTCCAAATCTAATAACAGCTACTCAATCATTCTTCTGGTCCTTTCTGTAGCATTTTATACTTCTGTTTATCCTCTCCTCCCGAAGATTTTGTAATATTGCTTTTCTTTTGGTCTTTCTCCTACCTGTCTGAGAATTCCTTAGCCTCATCTGCTGACTTATCATCCATATCCTGTTTCCTAGCTCTCTGTAGGTATGTCTCCCAAGGTTCGACGATACTCTCTTCCCTTTTCTCTCTATACTCTTTCTCAGTGATCTCACCAGTTCCAATGGCTTTAATGATCATTTCTCTGTTGATGACAACGAGATCTATATATCTTACCTTACTCTCTTCTGAGCACCAGTCTTGCATTTAAAAAAGAGAGATAATAAGTTCTTCAGATGTCTTCTAACAGAAGACAGGTGACCACTTGTTGGGCATATTTTAATAGGTACTCCTTTCATGTATAGGCTGGACTGAATGACTGCTGGTGTCCCTTTCATCTTTCAAACTCTGAGATTCTGTGATTTCACATATAAGACCCAGCTTCATCTCTTTCTCATACTTGATTTGGAACATAGTTCATTCTTCTTCTGCAATGTCTGTCCAAGACATATAAACATACTGATACTCTAGCTCAATGAGCTGTTGAGTCAAGAGGCACACCATTTTCTGTATGAAAAGGATATTACATTCTACATTTTTTTCCAGAGTAGATGGTTACAACTATTTCTTTATAATACTATTGATTTTGCTGAGGAGACTTAATAATGTTCTGGGATTCAATGTAATTTAGATCATAGATATTTATGAATGGAAACATTTGGAGAACCTAACCATCAATAGTGAATTTTTCTTTTATTTTGACTCCATATGGGGAAGCCCCAGTGTTATTGGTAAACCCCTTAGCTAGATCTGTGTATCCTTATTTGACACCTGACTTCAGCCGATGATCATATATAATCCTCTTTGTAGTCACAGATGTTATATTCTTGTATAATTCGAATGCATACATGGGAGATACATTGTCTGAAGAGAGCCTCCAAGGCATCATTTTCTTTTATGAAATCAAAACCTTTTTCAAAATTTCCTAGAAAGGTAAAAGAATAAAAATAAGTTTTTAAATACAATTTCTAATATTTTTAAGAAGAGGGTTGCACTCCTGGGCCCAAGAGCAATGAGATGGAGGATTATATATTACAGTCTTCATGACCTCTCAAATCTCTCCAAAATAGGAATTATGTGCAAGAGGTAGCTGTCCCCATGATCTACAAAACCCAAAACATTAAGAAAATAATGATCCAATGAATCAGCAACAGAGAAGGCTCATCCCTACCTGTTCATTTAGCACCCTTTCCCCTACCAGCCACCATACTCTGGCAGAACTGTACAACCCAGCTCACTAGCTTACAACATGACTCATCTTCCCTCCCACCCCTCAATCTTACACTGCACTACAGAGGCAGAAGTATAGGCAGCAGGAAGCTTGCTATCCCTGGGATAATAACCTTACAGCATACTGTGCTGCAACAGTGCTCAGCTAGAGAACTGAGGAACATAGGCAGGGCACTAGCATGTGTAGAGCTCCAGCAGGCTTGAAGAAAGGGAAACCAACATCTGGATGAAGTCAATTCTCTCCCCCTAGAAGTCACCTGGGTCAGAGATTGAGACCAGTATAAAATTAATTCTCCAGTAGCTAGGAGGAGGCCAAGACAGTTTTGAGAAACAATCCTCAGAAAAACTGCAATCAAAAGGGAAGGAGTCAGAAAGTGAGCAATATGAGGATAGAGGGAAAAATATTATATTTTTAAAGATCTCAGAAAGCAGACAACTGTTCTTGTCTCACTTTGTCTCTCCTTGAAAACAGAAAAACCAGCAGAGCCAAAAGATAAACTAAACTGAAGGAAATATATCCTCCCAAATATTTTGAGAACAATCATCTCTGAATAAATTTTTCAAGTAAAATTAATCAACACCTGATAAGACAAGAGAACACAGATCCACAGCACGATGTTTCTAAATGGTTCAAGAGAGAAATAAAAACTGTGAAAAGAGAATTTATGTCCTGCCTGGCAGAAATAATTGGCAGAATAACAGACAAACAAACTTGAATCCACAGTAGTAAATCTTGTTAAATAAAAAATAGAGAACAATGATTGGGAATGCAAATACACAGAAGTGAAACACAATTTGGAAGAGAAAGGGACTTTGGTTTTTAAAGGTAGGGATTGGAAGGAGAGGGAGATCCTGGTATTCCCACTGATTCTAGTGACTCAATATGTCATGAGAGTGCCTCTGAGTTTTTGAAGATAGTGATAAAAAAAATATAGGTTCTGTCAGGGCCCACCAAGCTTAAAAGATTTTGATTATAAACCAACTAGTGAATAGTGTAACTTTTGTCACAGCACCAACCTAAATGATGTTCATCACAAGAAGGTAGACCAGAAGGTAGACACATTTTTTTTTTTTGCAATAGCAATTCATCAGATTTTTAAATAATGTATATCAGAATTACATGTTTTATTGGTCAAGAGGGAATCTATATGGAAAAGAGCATGGATCCCTGAAATATTGGAGTATTGGTTCAGAATAAAGTGTAGCTCTGTCTAGGCTTCAGGTAAGCCAAAATAGTCTTACAGTACTATAAAAGGTAATAATAGGAATATAGGAATCACAACCATACCAGTCCTGTTTATATTTTCTAATACCACAAGTATCCTATTAATGTAACATCAAACTTCAAGAAATGGATGCTGGGCAGAAGTTCCAAAGAGACAAATTTGGATTTCGTGTCAGGAAAAGCTTCTTAAACATAAGCTATCTAGAAATATAATGATCTACCTTCATAAGTGATAGGTTCCCCGTCACTGGAATATCTTTAAGCAAAGCCTTGATGACTGTTTGGAAGCTATGTTGTAGAAAGGAGTCTTTGTTTTTTTCAGCATGAGCTGATCCGAACGGCCTTTGAGGATCTGTCCATCTCTGAGATTCTGCAACTTGGCTTAAATCCAAAAGCAACCTACTTATTACCTACCAAGTTGTAGACTTGAAATACTTTTTGTCAACTTTCCAGAGAAATGGGGAATTATCAAGACGTCCCTAAAAATCCTACCAGGGGAATTATAGAAATTTTTCAACTCTTTTATATCACATTAAGCAATGTGGCATAATAGTAAATGGCACTGGGTTTAGAATCAAAGGACCTAAGTTCAAATCTTAGCTTCTTCCATATGTATCTGTTTCTTAAAAAGGAAGAAGTTGGGCTACATGATCTCAAAGGTCTCTTCCAAATAAGCAAAGAACCAGGTTTACCTGCCCCATTTCAAAAATTCCATAAACTAATCATCAGTTCAGTAAGATTAAGTCAATTGCCTGGGATCACGTAGCTAGCAAATCCCTAAGATATGATTCAAAGCCAAGTCTTCTTGATTTTAAGTTCAATACTTGATCCACTATCACATATTTCCTCTATCAGGTTGCTGCAAAGATTACCTCTCTCTTTGGTTTATAATGCAACAATAAAAGGAGAGGAGAAATAGAAGGAAAGGAAAGAAATAAGCATTTATTAAAAGCCTATCATATGCCAGGCATAATATTTCATATGAAATATTATTTCATATTTTATCCTCATAACAACCCTGGAAGGTAGTTTCTTTTATATCATTCTCATCTTTACTGTTGAGGAAGCTAAAGGAAACAGGTTAAATGACTTGCCTAGGGTCACATGGCCACTAAGCATCTGAGGTCCCATTTGAACTCAGGTCTTCCTGACTCAACGCCCAGCACTCTATTAACTTTACCATCTAGATGTCTAGGAGAGGAGACAGAGAGCAACAGAAGAGAAAGGGAAGAGAGAGAAGAGATCCCAAGCACAAACTCAAGGGGCTGAAAAATATATTCTTGTTTGACCAAATGGAAGACAAATTTCAATTTTTAACTTGATGAAAATAAGAAGATAAGATGAAATGAGCACATTCCATTGTAGAGAAATTAGGCTTCCACATAAAACAGGACATGACTATCATTAGTAAGTAAGCATAACCTATCCCTCCAGTAAAAGTTCAATGATTCATTGTATGTGGCATTAACTAAAATCAAAGAATGCCCTGAAAACATATTTTTCAGTCTGAGTTAGCTGACATCATTATAACATAGGGTTTGATATGAAAGGTTGTAGGGCGTTTAGTAGATTGTAAATACAATATGAGTTTAAAAAGTGACATGATCGTCATATTAGCCTGGGCTGTATGTTTTAAAGTACATCTTCCAAAATGAAGGGGGTAATGACCCCACTCTACTGTACCCTGGTCAGACCAAATCAGAATATTGTGTTCAATTTGTGCTTGCCCATTTTATAAGGGGCATTGATAATATGTATGTATGAAGTATGTGTGGAGTATCTATGAAGGCAAGTGACCAGGATGTAAGGGTCCTTAAGATCATGCTCTTCAAGGAGACTAGAGAAGCTAAGCCTGAAGAGGAGAAAAAAAGAAGTTATATGAGAGATACCTTCAAGTATTTGATGGGTTGTCATGTGGAAAATAAATTATGCTTATTCACCTTGATTTCAAAGCAGAAAAGAGTGGGAGTTGCAGAGAGAAAATTTCACCTCCATCTCAGGAAAAACTTAACAATTAGAATTATTCAAAAATAGACTATGCCCAAAGTACTTTTTTCTCACCTTTTTTTGCAATAAAAAAGGCATTACACTTTATACTTTAATTGTTTCTGGACTGGAAAATGGTTAAGAAAAAGAAAGAATCCCATTTGACAGCATATGTAACATTCAACATCTATAGCTCACCACCTCTCTCTGAAAAGGATTAAGGTATGTTTCATCATTCATTCTCCAGGACCAAAATTAGTCATTTCATTAATGTTTAATTCAGCTTTTACCGTCATTATTATTTACACTATTGAGTCATCACACACATTGTTCTCCTTCTTTGCTTCTTTACTCTCCACCAATTAATCCAAGTCAGCATTTATTCAACCAACATGCATTTGAGAACTGATAATCTGCCAGTCACTCTTTTAGGTACTGAAGACACAAAGGCAGAAAGTTAAGCCTGAAATTAATTCCCTGCCCTCAAGGACCTTATATTCTACTTTGGAGGGAGAGGAATAGGGAGACAAGTTCATAGAAAAAAATTAGTACATATGATTTAATACAAAGTAATTTGAGTGCAGGGTATTAAAATTTTAAGTGGATCCAAAAAGACCTCAGGGATTCCAAGAGAGTGCATGGAGTGCATGCAAACATGATGACCGATTTGTGGAAAGGTACAAAAATGGGATGTGGATGTCATGTTCGGGAAACAGAGGCGGGTTAGTTTGGTTGGAACTTGGATTACTGAATAAAGAATTGAAATTCTTTATATAAAATAAGTTCACTCTAATTGATATGAGGACTAGGAACTGAAATGCAGGCCCCTGAGAATTTAACCGCTCTGTGAACTTTATGACTCAGCTCAAGCTAACAGACCTAGATAGTGATTCTAGGAACTAGCCCCTCCTGGAATTGTTTATGCAAGGGGATCTGGCTACTCCCCTCCTGCATAATCTTGTCAAAACATCAAAGAGCAGTCTGTTTCTTGCACCTAGCCATAACACTCCACTCAAATAGTGGATTAATTGACTTATTTCCCACGTTAAGTCACGTATGTGCCCCATGTGCAGAATCCTATTGCTAAGACTAGTTGGCTGAGTGCCTTCTTTGTTTAAAGACCTATATTAGCTAGCAAGTCTCAGAGCCTCTTTGGAATCTCACCCATGGAGACGACGATCTGCCTGGGACCTTCCCGTTCGGGACTCAAAGGCTGTGAACCAGGATTCCCCAGCCGTGACTGTTAGAGTTGGTGCTCCCCTGAATCGGTGATGTTTTCTTTACCTATTTCTATTATTCTTCTTATATTGTGTATACTTCTTGTTATTGTGTATACTTCTTGTTACTTGTGGTATTTGGTGTCTTTGTAAGCAACCTATTTCTTGTATACCTGGCAGTTGGAGCCCTGCCTTCTCCCGCATTCTTCTAACCTTTGTATTTTCCTTTTTACTCTGGCAGGGTGATGATTTGTATTTTTTCCCCTGATACAGATGTTCAGATTTCCTTCTTACTCTGGCAGGGTGATGATTTTTACTTTTTCCCCTGATACAGATGTTGTTCAGCTCTCCCTCAGATTTCTCTATCTTTCCATTTTCTTAGTATTATATAATTGTACATAATTAAATTTTACTTTTATTTTTAACTGCTGTGTCCAAGTGTCATTTACATGAGTGAATCCGAACCATAATAAATTCTCAAAACAATTACTCAGGGAAGTAATGAGAAATTAGTTTAGAATCAGAAGGGGCCAGGTTGTGAAGGGTTTTAAATGGAAGATGGAAGAGATTTTATTTTGTCCTAGAGGCACTAGGGAGTCAACGAAAATTTCTTGAGCAGCGAAGTGACATAGTTAGACCTGTGCTTTAAAGAAGTCTGATTTGGATAAGCAGGATAATCTCAGAAAAACATGGAAAGACTTACATGAACTGATGCAAAGTAAAATGATCAGGACCAGAAGAACATTGTATACAATAACAACAATATTGTATGATGATGAACTATGAATGAATTAGTGATTCTCAGCAATTCAATGATCCAAGACAGTTCTGAAGGAATTATGATTAAAGGTGTTGTCCATTTCCAGAGAAAGAACTGGTGAAGCCTGAATGCAGATTGAAGATAGTTTTCTTTGCTTTCTTTATTTTTATTAAGTTTTTTAATCTGTTTTCTTTCACAGCATGACTTAAATGAAAATTTCTTTTGAATGACCACACATGTAAAACTTTTGTCAAATTGCTTGCCTTCTCATGGGAGGTAGGCAGAGAAGGAGTGAGTGAAAGAATCTGGAACTAAAAAGTTGAAAGAATGTTAAAAAAAATGTTTTTCATGTAATTGGGAAAAAAATAAAATATTAATTTTTTTTTTAAAAAGTCTAATTTGGCAACTGTTGCAAATGGATTAGACAGGGAAGAAACTTAAGAAGGAGGAAGACATTGCTTTCTTATTTACTTTGTATCCCCAGTACCTAGCATATAGCAAGCAATTAATAAATGCTTATTGAATTGAATTCAATGGATTTGAGCTACTCATACAGGTTCAACACTAATGGGCAAATAGATGATCTTAAAATCCTCATGCAATTTATATAAACTCTAACTAACACATAACTGCAGAAGTAAGAACATGAACTCACTTCTCATAGTATAAGAATAACACAGGAACATGTCATTATGTAGTGAATTATATAAAATAATTTGCTAAATGCTCTAAATCAACTAAATTCAGTCTTTGGCAAACTGACAAGAATTTCTTATTGATAAGCATTTACTTATGAAACAAGTACCTAAACAATTTAATCATATTTTAATCACCAGAGGATTGAGTGCCAAGGAAACTGCCTAAAATAATTTAGAAAGATTTTTTTTCCCCTAATGATAAAATTATTGTTGTCACATAAACTTGAAAGTAACCATACCAAATAATTAGGTTACATAAAAAATAAATATATATTCTTCAGTTACAAAAAGGGGAAAATTTTAAATGAGATGAACCATTATAATTTATGGACTACTTTATTTATAGTATTTTAAATTAAAAGGCAAATTCCAAAAGAAATTACAGTTCCTCCTTTCATTTAAATTTGTGATTTAGAAGTCAACCATTGCATCACAATAGAACTACATTGTATAAGGAGTCAAACCTTGCCCCAAACTTGATCTAATATGTCTCCTTATAGTGTGGAGATGAACTCGAATTCTTAGAAGTTGTGCCAGGGGAATTGGGTCTGATGAGGAACCTTTTGCTTGTTATCCAAAGAGTAGCATGAGGAAATTCAAAGAGTGATTAGCAAATTAGCCACCGGATGTCAATCAGTAAGTCAATAAACATTTATCAGTTGATTACCATGTGGCAGGCACTGTGTTAAGTGCTAGAGATTTTTTTTTAAAGGCAAAAACTCATATTCTAGAACAGGGAGTCAATGCAAAAATTATGTACGTAAAAGATATATACAGAATAAATGAAAAGTAATATCAAAGGGGAGGTACTAACAATGTGGAGAAGTAAGAGGACACAACAGCTCACAAAAGCTCTCTATTAAGTTAAATCTTAAAGAAACATTTTTTTAATCCACAATGAGGAAGTGAGTACCATATGAAAAAAACATAGATCCTTTAAATGAATTAAATCAAAGACTACTATACATATTGTAAGGGAAAGAAGACCTGAATTTCAATTCTGGCCTCTCTCTCTGTTACCTATATGACACTGGACAAGTCTCTTCCCCTCTCTTTGCTTCCAAGTTGCTATCTCTAGAAAATAAGGTCATTTGACTAGATGACTTTTAAGGTTCCATTTTGCTCTACCATTCTATGATTCAATTCTCAAATAAATCTTCAACCACTCATATTTTGAAAATGTCTTCAGATGCTCTTCCAGTATTGTCTTTGTGACAGTCTGCCTGTCCTCCCAGTACTAGATCCTGTATTGATAATGCATTTTTACTTATTGTTAATGTAATTTTGTTTCTCAATGGGAAGATCTTTCTCCTCCATTAATAGGCCCATGTGACCTGCTTAAGTCACATGGAAATCTGAGTCACATGTGTCATCACATGGAACAGGAAAGGGTTGAGCAGGCATGGTGGAACAGGAAGAGGTGGATCCAGAGCACAGTTGAGAGGAAATTGGTCAGACTAGTCAGAGTGGGAAGAACAGAGGAAGCAGGCAGCTGGCTGTGAGTGCAAGAAGGAAATTTTGCTTAGGGGAGCCTGTTTGCAGGATAATCTGTATGGACTTCTTGGTTACTATGTTGAATTTGTCTTTCTGGTGTCTGAATAAATGCTTTGGTTCTGTCTTCCATATGGAGAGTCTGTTGTATTTCACAATTATGCCAACATATTCGTGGCCACTGTAGGCACTGTCAGTATTTCATTGGTGTTACAGATCCTCACACGGTTCAACCATACTCTTGAGCTGCTTCTACAGTCCATCTCTCTCATCTAAATTTCTTCTATAATTCCCCAGAGTCAGAGGTATAAAGCCAGCCCTTTTGTCCAAGTGTTATTATCAGGTCATCTTCAAGTTTCTTTTGTTTTACATTGACAGCAAAAATTATTAATTTACACTGGGCTATCTCAAGATATAATTTAAAACATAATGGGAAATACTTTGAAAATTTCAAATAATTGGTATCCAACTAACCATCATCCTCAATTAACTGAAATGTCTTCTTGACCCTGCACTTTAAGTCCCAAGTGCAAATGACACATAAACAAGCTAACACCTAGAAAGCCCTGATTAGATGGTCATGTTCATCCTTCGTTGCTGAAGAAGACCATGCCATCAGAGAAATGATGACATGACTTGCACTTGACTTTGCTTTGAGTGAGGGAGGGCTGTGCAGGTCACCAGCCTCAAGATGGTAAAAGTTTAACAAATAGTTCAGGACAGAGAGAAACACATATATACAGCACACTTTTCAATTTATTCTGCATTAGCAGTTCCAATCATTTTCTTAAGTCTGGACAATCAACAAAAAATAAATCAAGCTGTGATTTGCAGAGTTTGCTGACTTCTAAAGTGTAAATACACTGAATATTTAACAATTAGCTCTCTTGAGTTGGTACAAGATGGCTCCAGCACATCTCTGCCTGAGATACACATCACTCCAATCTCCCATACATTCTACCTCCATATCCATGAGAAGGAAAGACAGAACAAAGGAGAAAGAGAAGAAGGAAGGAAGGAAGGAAGGAAGGAAGGAAGGAAGGAAGGAAGGAAGGAAGGAAGGAAGGAAGGAAGGAAGGAAGGAAGGAAGGAAGGAAGGAAGGGGAAGGAATGTGTCTGTATGTGCGACAGAGAGAGAGAGTTTATTAAGCTCTTATGCGGTGTCAGTCACTGTACTAGACATTGAGCAAACAAATAAAGATAAAAGCAAGACAGTCCCTATCCTCAAATATATCAATTTTGCGATAAAAATGTGATATTACCTCAGGAAGACCAAGTAAAATAGCACTATTTTTCCCTCTCCGAGAGTAGATTTTATTCACACAAAGGAAAGAATTAACACTACCAGAAGGTACCATTTTATGTAATTCTACATTGTTATATCTACTCTATCAGGGAAAAAAAACCTCACATTAAAAAAAAAAATGAATCAATGATGGATGCTCCTGGGTCCTGCATGCATATTTTTTTTTTTTTTTGCGTTATGCCAATGTGAAATAAATTTTAACTCTGTGTGCACCAGTTTCACCCCTTCTGGCTCTTTCTATTGTTCCAGCATTATCAGCCTCACACATGTTTACCTCAGGGATATTTAGAAAACCATAATTGACTTTTGCAGGGGGAAAAAATGCTGTAGGCAAGGTTTAAATCATTTGGGTCTGCTCTCTCAGTGAAAATAAATAACCATGTAAGAGAATGTTAGCCTGATCAAATATGAAAATTACAATATGGGGAGAATCTTCCCGTTCCCTCCTAGCTTTCTTATAGAATATTGGGCTCACAGGGTAGGATACTGACCTGGAAAATGCCATGGAAAAGATTATGATCTATCCATCTATGCCCTAACGAGGATACTTAATTGATATTTAATCTTGCTACACTGTCTCCAGGCAACAGCTTAATAACAACATCATTTCTGTCCTAATGCCCGACCCAGTTGCAAACTGATAAAAGTTTGTGATACATAGTGGGAAGTTATTAATACGAGGTGTATGTAGTGAAGTAACCTAAGATAAATTTGAAGTTTGCCAGCAGATAATTGCATCCTGCTATCCAGATCTCTTCATCCCCAGGTCACCAAACAATAGTGGCATGTGTCCACGTACTGGACCTTTTATAAAAGTAAATATAACTTTATTAGGCCAAATACTTCATTGACCAAAGACAACTACATAGTTATTGGATTAAGTTAGATTGATTCCTGCCCCGCTGCAACAAAAGGATCAAGGAAGGCAGTGCAGGGTTATGGAGCTCTGGACTTGGAATCAAGAAGACCTAGCATCAAATTCTGTCTCAGATATTCACTGCTATGCAACAACAGAAAAATCATTTCATCTTTCAGTGACTCCCAACAACTATGGTACATATAGGGTTGTTATGAAACTCAAATAAGATAATGTATATAATATACTTTGGAAACTTTAAAGCACAATATAAATATCCATGCTGGTCTCTCCATCTTGAGTGACTTTCCTCTTTTTCCCTACCTTTCAAAATCCTGCTTAGTCTTTAAGGTCCAGTCTATATGCTACCTTCTCCATGAAGGCTTCCTGCCCATCCAATTAGATGTAAATCCTGAACACCTATCTCTCATTATAACTACTCACCTTTTCATTATTCCATATTGCCTTGACACATTCATTATCTTTTATGTGTTCTTACGCACATATATATCTACATATGTACATATATGTGTATATATGCATATATATATTTACACACACTACAGGATCCAAACTAATATAGGCACTTATATCATTTACTTCTTTGCATCTCTACCCATAGTACCAAGGACAGAGCCTTATCTAAAGGAATCATTCAGTCTTTAAAAACGTTGATTGATTCTCAAGACATTGCAACAAGCCCCCAGTCAAAGATGTGACTGAAATTCTACTCTTTCTAAAACCACGCCACTAATTGTTCTAAGTTCATTCCAATAGAACTATAGCTAGATATCAAAACATGGTGATTATGTTGGGCCTCCTACTTTGGGATGCTTTTTATTTCTAGATTTGGAAAAGAATAGGGAGGCAGTCATTGGAGGAATAGTTCGATCACTAAGCTTGTACTAAAAAAAGTTGATGCCATCTATAACGTCATAGTCCATCCTTTCTACATACTTGCACACACATATTACAGATTGCTTTTTTATGCCTTTTTTCTTCTTCAAGATTATTTTCCATATTTATTTTGACCAACCTCTTAATTTAGTCTTCTCAGAGATCCATGATCTCTTGCATGTATATATTTCCTCCACCGGCTCAGATTGTAACTCCTCCATACCTTCACTTCCTATGATTCTGTTCCTATCTATAATCCTCCAATAAGCATTGATCCAACACCCTTAAAGATTTCCTCTGCATTTTTTAATATTTAATTAGTTTGGCTCCCAGGTAGCATCCAGACTGACTGTTATTCTTCTTTACACACAATTGGCCCATGTTATTTTCCGGTCACACATGTCCTTGATCATATCTTTCATACCAAAAATCATAAGATCATAGATCAAAAACAGGAAGAGATCTTAGAGGTCATTTAGTTCAATCTTTTCTTTTTATAAATGAGGAAACTGAGTCCCAGAGTTAAGTGGCTCACACAATTAATAAGTGAAGAACAGATATTTTAACTCCAACCCTGTAACTTCAAGTTTAAGGCTTGCATTGTATGTTCATGTCCAATATGGTAGAGCCTATTTGGACCCACCATGAATCTTCTCTTTATCCACTGGGTTATCTATGGTCTAGATCTTCTCTTCATTATAATATTCCATCATTTGCAGCTATATAGCAATAACAGAAAAATACTGTAATTTATTTTAAAAGTTTTGAAGATAGGATGTAACTGGGGATCAGTGAAAGTCCCGTCTCTCAAATATAATCCAGCCTTATATGTATCTCCTTTTTGACACCGAACCACTTCATTGTCCATCTGCAGGCCTTTACCCAAATATGGATGCTAACTAACTCAGCTGTCTGGTCATTCATCTCAACATATTAACTGGGAAAGTATGCACTTTTCATCTTGATTTTACCTGGATAAAACATGAAGGGATTGAGGCAGATTACACAAACTTTCTATAGGTCACACTCCTAGGTGGACAGCCTTAATCTGACCTCCCCACCCTTTTTGAACAACTCTGACTTCTAGAAACCATTCTTGGGTACCTTTCTTCTCTGTCTGCTCACCCACAGAGTATTTCCTATATAAGCATGCCTGACTAGGCTCCTGAACTAGCTAACATGGATTTTCCTGCTTTTCTACTGCTGAACAACCTTGTCCCTAAATAGCCATTCCCACAACAGGCTGCAGGCTTCTTCAAGAACTTCCTTCTTCCAGGGACTGAAGACCATACTATGCCCAAACACTTCTCTTAATTAAAAAAGCTTCTACTTATTCAGTCCCAGCATGTTGTCACGATGTATGCTTACAGAGCTGTAGCAAGAACGTAGCAAATTAGGGCAGTTGTCCTAGACCACATGCTTTAAAATGCTCCTCATTTCTGGCTCAGGGGAGTAAATCCAGGAGGCAGTCTTTAGCGAGCTGGGCTTGGAGTCAGAAAGACTTGAGTTCAAATTCTGCCTATGACGCTTACTAGTTGGGTGACTGGGCAAGATACTTAGCTTCTCTTGCCTCAGTTTTCTCATCTATAAACTCAGAGGGTCAAACTCAATGACCTTTAAAATCCCTTCCAGCTCTAAATCTATGATCGTTGGAGGAAGTTTAGCTGGTCTGACTGAGGATAAAAAAGTAAAATAAAATAATTTTTAGAAGCCCTGAGGCTATCCATATTCTCCAGTCCATAATAATCAACTCAGTCAACTGGAAATTATTAAGCACCTATTCTGTGCCAGGCACTGTGCTAAATGCAGCAGAGAGACTCTCATTACTAAGGTAGAAACCCTTCTTATAAACACATTCAAAGGCTTTAGATTTTAATGAGCTCTGATTGAAGAAAGTGAAAAAGTAAAGGGAACAAAATGTATATGAGGATAGTACAATATGAGGGGGAAAACCTAGCCTTAAAAACAGATCAATCAGATGTAGTTATTCACATGACAAAAGTATTTTTCACTTCACAGAAGGATCCATCACATGGTCCCCCCAAGTAGTAAGCTTTCCCACTACATATGATTCAATTTACCAAAATTTAATTGATTTACAGATGGCATTTTCAGGGACACACTTATTTCTTTAAGTGACTATATTTTTTTATACCAAGTTGCTAATTTCTACGGTCAATTCCTGAGTGGCAATACTTTTGATAAAAGATGATTTATGGCATCTCAAAACCCTTCAAAGTAGAAGTTCTGTAATATGTGAAAATGGTCTTTCTCCTAGTCAGTAAAATGAGGGGGAATGGGCTGATAATAATAGCAAACATAATAATAGCTAGCATTTATACAGAGCTTTAAAGTTTACCAGATGCTTTTATCTCATTTTATCCTTACAACACATCTGAAAGGTAGGTGTTACTATCCCCAGTATACAGAGGAAGAAACCAAGATAGAGAGAGGTTAAATGACTTACCCTAGATCATACAACTTGTAAGTGTCTGAAGCTAGATTTGAAATCAGGACTTCCTAATTCCAGGTCCAGGTCACTATATGCTGTGCCACTTAGCAGAGCTGCTGCTGCTGCTCTCTACCTTAGCTTTTGGTTTTGATATTAACTATAATTGCCTAGACTGGGCAGCTAGGTAGTGCTGTGGATAGAGCACCAGTGCAGGAGTCAGGAGGACCTGAGTTCAAATCTCACCTCAGACACTTGACACTCACTAACTGTGTGACCTTGGGCAAGTCACTTAACCCCAATTGCCTCATCCTGGGTCATCTCCAGTTATCTTGATGAGTATCCGGTCACTGGATTCAGATGGCTCTGGAGGAGAAGTGAGGCTGGTGACCTGCACAGCCCTCCCTCACTCAAAACAAAGTCAAGTGCAAGTCATGGCATCATTTCTCTGATGGCATGGTCTTCTTGGGCAATGAAGAACACACAGTACAAATGCCTAGATATAACACTAGCCTATGGAAGTGTCCCTGAGATTAATATTTCTGTTTTCTATAAGTTACCAGGCAGGTACAATGGATAAGAGTAGGCCTATTGGCTGAAAGTTGCTAAGCCTGCTTTGAACCAATGTCTTGCTCAGACATCTTTGTTGGTGTTTGCTGGCTGACCTTGCTGAGTTGTGTGCTGTTAAACTAGTCCAAAGCAGCCTTGTGGTCAACTGTTCCTGGAAAACATCCTGTTTCTATGTCCATCTGTTCTGGGTAAAGACTATGCATTCTTTTTCCTGACTCCCCCCTGAACCTCACCTTTGTGGTTTTCAAGCATAAATCTTGCCTGCCTCCCCTAAGCTGTGGGCTCCTTTGTGCGTTCCAAGGAAGGGGTGAGGCATGTTGTCACTAGTATATGATTTTCCCCCTAATAAAACTTTTCTGCTTTCAATCCAACTTGGACTCCTCTGTATTTTCAGGGGTGCATTTCACTAAATTGACAAACCTTATCCCAGGCGTTTCTCAGATCTTTTCTCCCCTTGGACCTCACAGACTACTTTACTTGTACATCATTGGTTTAAATACAATTAAATCCAGAAGCAAGTTGGAGATCATCTATTCCAAACCTGATGTTTTACCAATGAGGACCCTGAGGATCAGAGAAGTTAAGTAACCTGTCCAATATCACACAGGAAGTTAGTGGCAGAAGTCGATCTTAAAGCCAGGTCTTCTGAGTACAAAGCCATGGTATTTACTAGACTACATTACTTTTTCTCTCTTACCACGTAAGATTTTACACTAGGATTATTTAAGTAGGTATCATATCCCTAAAGTGTCCATTGCATGGAGGCAAAAATTATGTCTTATCTAAGTTTTCCATATTCCCCAAAAAAGGAACCCTATATGTAATAGATGTTTATGACAAGTTTACTGGGAGCTAGGTGACACAGTGGATTGAGTGCTGACCCTAGAGTGAGAAGGACCTGAGTTCAAATCCAGCCTCAGACAATTCCTAATTGTGTGACCCTGGGCAAGTCACTTAACCCTGTTTGCCTCAGTTTCCTCATTTGTAAAAATCTCCAATATTTTTACCAAGAAAATCCCAAATGGGGTCATAGAGAGTCAGACAAAAATGAAGCAAATGAACAAAAGCAGGTTTATTGAATTGAATTGTGCTACAGAGCTTCACATTCATTTCATTTTGACTTAAAGAACCAAGATGTAAAATTCCCTCCAAATTTTTCCATACCACCTGGTATGTAGGTGCTTAATACCCAGTGTGGGCTTTCTCTAGTAGGGTGACAATAAGCATCTTGACAACTCCTGTTAGAATAGCAACCTTAACCTTTATGTTTTGGTTTTTTTTTTACTTATGCTCTCTAGGCCTCAATGTCCTCATTTGTAAAATGTCAGGGGTGAAAGAAATGATATCCAAGGTCATTTCTGGGTCTAAGATTCACTGTACGAGTCAATGAAGTACATGATGTCAAAGAGGGGAAGGAAATTAATATAGTATAGCAAATGGTAGTTCAATAGTCTCCTGGCTTGGTCTCTCTGCCTTACATCTCTCTTCCAATAAGATGCCAAAGAGACTTTCCCAAAGACAAGATCTGATCATGTCACAAATCTACTCAGTCAGCTCCAGTGAATTCCTATTACCTCCTAATATAAAAGCCTCTGTTCAACATTAAAAAGCCCTTCACAACCTAGAGCATTCCTACCTTTCCAGTCTTCTTACCCTTTCCTCCCTTCCAATGATGTATGATCCAGATTCCAGTTATTCTGGCCAACTTGCTGCTCCTCAAACACACCACTCTATTTCAAAGCTCTGTCTTTTCACTGGCTGTTCCCCTGGGCCTAGAGTCCTCTTCTTCATAATCTCCATCAAGACCAAACCGAAGGTCTGCAGAGCCATTGCGCTGACTTCATTGTTGTATGCCGATGAAACCTGGATGGAGTACTAGCGCTATGTCAGGAAACCGAATTCCTTTCATTTGAATTGTCTTAGGAAGATTCTGAAGAGCATCTGACAGGATAAGGTACCAGATACTGAGGTCCTTTCTCAAGTTGAACTTGAGAACCAAGCATTCAAACTCTACTGTAGAGAGCCCAATAGGCTGTACATATTCAAATGTCAAATATACATTTGTCTAAAAGTCTATTTTATGGAGAACTCACACAAGGTAAGTGCTTTCAATAAGATCAGAAGAAATGATACAAGGAAATTCTCAAGGTGTCTGAAGAATTTGGAATCAACATGAGCCATGGGAGACACTGGCACAGTATTGCCCAACATGGTATGTCTGCATCAAAGAAGATGCTAAGCAAAGCAGAATTACAATAGCTCGAAAGAAATGTAAGATATGTACATTTAGATGCATTTCCACTCCAAGTGTTCATATGAAACACATAATTGTGCCCAGTCTGTGGTAGAGCCTTCTAAGCTCGTATTGGTCTGATCAGCCACGCTTAGACTCACTTTATCTTGACCCCAACTTAGTGCTATCATTTTGGTCCTCTTTGAGAAAAACTGGCCACAAGCAACCAATCCTAATGGCTTGAGAGACAAAAGAATCTCAGTATTACTAAGGACTTTAGGAGTAATAAAGTGCTTTCCTCATAACATGGTAGACAGTATAAGAATAATTATCCCCTTCTTTACAGGTAAGGAAACTAAAGAAAGAGATGTTAAGTGACTCTCCCAAGTCACTGAATAAATGATACAGCAAAGATTTGATTGTCGATCTCTTTGGACACAAAATCTTTCCATTAATAATAATAATAGTGAACATTTATATAGTTTTCTATGTGCCAAGTAGTATAGTAAGTGATTTACAATTATCTTCTTTGATCCTTATAACAATACTGCAAAATGGGTACTATTATCACCCCCATTTTACAGATGAAGAAACTGAGACAGAGGTTAAATGACATGGCTAGGGTCCCACAGCTAGTATCTAAGGCCACATTTGAACTCAGGTCTTCCTGACTCCTGGCCCAACACTCTATCCACTGAGCTATCTAGCTGCCCAGAGCTTATTCTAATTGATACTCATATAGGTTAAATGGTTTGTCCAGGGTCATATACCCAGTACATAGGATAGTGGCAACTTAAGCATGGTTCTCCAGTTCAAAGTCTTTCTACTACACCATGCTGCCCTTCGATTTGGAACTTCAAGGCATCCATGGTGATTGCTGGGAAGAAGAAACATCAGTTTTAGTAGGAAACAATCAAGACTCAGTGACTGAGTTGGGGATAGTGGTGAGGGTAAAAGCGGGAAGGCTCTCTAAAGAAAAGTGTCAAAAGTGCTAAGAGCAAAAGATTCTGAGTATAGTGACCACAACCAGGGAAGGAGGCAGACTATGAATTCAACATGACAAGCATAGCACCAGTCCTTTCCAACCTAGAAATGGTCATAGTTAATTACACCCTCAACACCTGTGAAGCATGAAGGCTGTTTTGAAAATTTAATTCAATTAATCATGCATTTATTAATTGCCTCATATATACAAGGTACTATGCCAGATATTGGGGGGAAATAAAAGTCCCAGTCTTCAAGGATCACACAGAAGGATATGTGTACACACACATGAGTATTAGGTAATTTCAAGAAGGAAAGGGCACTAACAGTTTTTTCAGAGATGTCAGTCACTTTCTGTGGCCATAAATCTCTAGGGTGTGACCCTACCATATTAAAAAGTAATTGAGAAATGTTTGATAAATAAAAATACAATGCAATATAGATAACATTCATTTGTGGTTTTTCTCAGTCAACAGGAGACCCTGAGGGATTCATTTCTATTTGAGTTTTACACCAAGACTCTTATGGCATTAGGAAAGGTTTGTCAACTATCACTGTGTCTATAATATATCAGGTATATGTTGGGCTAGGTCTACAAAGACAGGCAAAAGATAGTTCCTACAACTCACAGTCTAATAAAGGAAACAATATGGAAGCAGTTAAGATTTATACAGGATAAATTGGAGATAATCTCAGGGGAAAAGCACTAAGCTTAAGGTGGACTGGGAAAGGCTTCTTACAGAAGATGAGACTTCAGCTGAAACTTAAAAGGAATTCAGGGAAGCTAGTAGACAGAGCCAGGGATGGAGAGAATTATAGTAACTCTGGGGGACAGACAGCAAAAACTCTTGATTGGAAGATGGAATATCAAGTGCAAAGAAGTCAGTGTCATTAGATGATAGAGTATTTGGAGAGGTGTAAGATACAAGAACACAGGGCAAGTAGAATGGTTTTAGATTACGGAGAACTTTGAAGTCAAACAGTGGATTTTATACTAGAGCCTAGAAATAAGGCTCATATTTGATCTGAGATGAGGCTTAAAGGTACCTGGGGACTCTTAAGAGACAGAAGTTAGGAGGGAGTATATTTCAGTCATGCAGGACAGAGACAGAAAATGGAATGTTGAGTTCAGGAAACAGCTGTTAAACTAGTTTGGCAAGAGCCTAGAGTTGATTAATGCTTGAAAGGTAGATTGGAACTGTATTGTCTTGAAATAGCAGAGTGGGAAGTTTGTGCTTTATCATAGAGGCAATAAGATTCAAAGATTTCGAGAAGAGTAGTATTACAAGAAAATTATTCCCACTAAGTTCATGAGACACTTAATACTGTCACAACACAGAGATTCCAGAAGTTAGAAATCAGGTTTTCTTCTGCCCAAGCACAGATTCAAAGCCTAGAAAAATAAGAGTGAAGCTTGATTAAGGTTCTGACAAAGCTTTTCAGAGTAAAATTATGTCAGAGAGAGAGAGAAATATTTTTCTTTACATACAGCAATCTCATGTATTCTTTTAGGCCACAAAAGTTTTTTTAAAAAAAGAATCATAATCTTTTTTATTATTAATGCCAAAAAGGTTGAACAAACAGTTCAAAATTTAGTAAATTAATTAAACAAACTAAATTACAGATTTGAGCACTGACTTTATAAAACTCTATATCACAAAGAAGGTGGCACAGTGGATAGAGTGCTATGCTTGGAGTCAGGAAGACCTGCATTCGAATGTGACATCAGAAATTTCCTATGTGGGGGGGCGGAGCCAAGATGGCGGAGTAGAAAGACGCACGTTTACGAGCTCCGAAACCAAATCCCATAGAATTAATGTAAAAAGAGTCCCCCATAGCTTCTGGGTGAATACAAGGTGTGCAGAAGCAGAGTGGAAGAGATTTCCGTTCCAGGGAGCCCTGAAGACCCGTCCCCAGGGTCCGGCGCGCCCCGGAAAGTAAACCCGACCCCCAGTGCTGCCCTGGCCGAGGCCGCAGAGAAGCTGATCCAAGCAGGCTTCAGAGACGGAAGCTCCAGCAGCCGGGAAAGTCCCTCCGCCCACAGAAGCTACAGGTCAGTGAGAAAGAAAGCCGGGCTGAAGGAGAGGGGAAGCGGGGCGTCTCCGTGACTCGGGCCCCCTCGGGAGGAAGCGGCGGCGGGGATGGGGGCAGGAAGCGGCGGAGGTGGAGGTGTGGGCGGCGGCTGAGGCGGCAGCGGCCCAAGACTCAGGAATCCCCCAACAGCAGGCAGGATCTTCATTATGGAAGATTCCCGCATAAAACCGGACGGAGCTGAGCCTGGGAGACGGCCCTGCCCCCACCCCGCTGTTACTGAAGGCTTCTGCTTAAAGCCCCCAAGGGAGCGGGATTTGGGAGGTGGGCCCCCCACCCCGCCCCCACCCGTTCCATTCCTGAAAGTCTCTGCATAAAGCCCCCGAGGGATCAGTCTCGGAGGCAGCCCTGGCCCCACCCCAGCACCTGAACTAAAGCTCACTGATTGACAGCCAGCAGGAGGAAAGCCCATTTAAATCTCAGAGGCCAAGCACTAGCTGGGCGGATCCAGGTGGGGGTGGAAAGGAATCTCAGAAGTCAAGTAACTGGCTGGGAAAATACCTAGAAAAGGGAAGAAAAATAAGACTTTAGAGAGTTTTTTCCAACAAATGGAAATGATCCCGACCTTCGGATCTGACGAAGATGAGGACGTATTCTTGCCATCAGGGAAAGACGTGGAGGGCGGGGCCTCAGTACCCCAGACACCCCAGGGGGGTGGTGGGTGGGCTCAGGCCCTGGAACAGCTCAAAAAGGATTTTGAAAAGCAAGTTAGACAGGTGGAGGAAAAACTGGGAAGAGAAATGTCAGAGATGCAACAAAAGTATGAAAAACAGGTCAATACCTTGGTAAAGGAGACCCAAAAAAATGCTGAGGAAATTAACACCTTGAAAAATAGGCTCACCCAATTGGCAAAGGAGGTTCAAAAAGCCAATGAGGAGAAGAATGCTTTCAAAAGCAGAATGAGCCAAATGGAAAAAGAGGCTCAAAAGCTCACTGAATTTAATAGCTCTCTCAAAATTAGAATGGAACAGATGGAGTCTAATGACTTTATGAGAAACCAAGAAATCACCAAACAAAACCAAAAGAACGAAAAAATGGAAGAGAATGTGAAATATCTCATGGGAAAAACAACTGACCTGGAAAATAGATCCAGGACAGACAATTTAAAAATTATGGGACTACCTGAAAGTCATGATCAAAAAAAGAGCCTAAACATCATCTTCCATGAAATTATCAAGGAAAACTGCCCTGACATTCTAGAACCAGAGGACAAAATAAGTATTGAAAGAATCCATCGATCACCACCTGAAAGAGATCCAAAAAGAGAAACTCCTAGGAACATTGTGGCCAAATTCCAGAACTCCCAGCTCAAGGAAAAAATCTTGCAAGCAGCTAGAAAGAAACAATTGAAGTATTGTGGAAATACAATCAGGATAACCCAAGATCTAGCAGCTTCTACATTAAGGGATCGAAGGGCGTGGAATAGGATATTCCAGAAGGCAAAGGAACTAGGACTCAAACCAAGAATCACCTACCCAGCTAAACTGAGTATAATACTTCAAGGGAAAATATTGTCTTTCAATGAAACAGAGGACTTTCAATCATTCTTGATGAAAAAACCAGAGCTGAAAAGAAAATTTGACTTTCAAACACAAGAATGAGAAGAAGCATGAAAAAGTAAACAGCAAAGAGAAGTCTTAAGGGACTTACCATGAGTGAACTGTTTACATTCCTACATGGAAAGACAATATTTGTAACTCTTAAAACTTTTCAGTATCTGGGTAGTTGGTGGGACCACATATACACATGTACACGCATGCACACACATACACACATGCACACACATACAGAGATAGAGAGCACAGATTGAACTGAATAGGATGGGACCATACCTTAAAAGAAACTAGGGTAAATGGTGAGAGAGAAATGTAAGGGGAGGGAAAGGGAAGGGGGTAACTATATGTCATTTAAGAGGCAGGTAGGAGTTTTTCTTAGTGGAGGGAAAAAGAGGAGAGCTGAGAAAAAACAAAACAAAAAAAAAAAAAACAAGAAGTTTACCCTCATCACATTTGACTAAACGAAGGAGTGAAATGCACACTCATTTTGGTATGAAAACCTATCTTACAATATAAGAAAGTGGGGGAGAAAGAGATATTGCAAGGGGGGGGTGATGGAAGGGAGGGCAAAGGGAGGAGGGAGCAATTTGAAGTCAACACTTGGGGAGGGACAGGATCAAAAGATAGAAGAGAAACAATGAGGGGCAGGTTAGGAGGGATGGTAATCCAGTTAGTCTTACACAACACGACTATCAGGGAGGTCATTGGCAAAACTACACAGATATGGCCTATATTGAATTGCCTGCTGTCCCAAAGGGAATGGGTGGGGAGGGAGGGATGAGGAGAATTTGGGACTCAAAGTTTTAGGAACAAATGTTTAGTATTGTTGTTGCAACTAGGAAAGAAGACATACAGTTAATGAGGAATAGAAAGTCATCTGGCCCTACAGGAGAAAAGAGAAGATGGAGACAAGAGAAGGGAGAGATGACAGAAGAGAGGGCAGATTGCAGATAGGGAAAATTAGATTGCTTGGGGTATTGGGGTGGGGGAGGGGATAAAAGGGGAGAAAATTTGGAACCCAAAAATTTGTGAAAATGAATGTAAAAAATTTAAATAAATAAATACATTTAAAAAAAAAAAGAAAGAAATTTCCCATGTGACCTGGGCAAGTCACTTAATCCTGTTTGCCTCAGCTTCCTAACTTGTAAAATGAATTGGAGAAGGAAATGGAAAACCACTACAGTATCTTCATCAAAAAAACCCAAAATGGGACATGACTAAAAGCTGAAGAAGAATATTTAAAGAATTCACAAAGGACTAATAACTGTCACAGATGTCAAAAATCCTTCTATAAATAAAGTTAGTTAAATCCCCTTGGGAAGGTTTAATTTAAAATTTGTAGATGCCATATTCTCTTACTCTTCTTTTTTTGGTTTCTTATCTCAAAAATATTCAAAAGTCTTCTCTTAATACTGTCATCTATGTATCAAGTTTTAGCCAAATTAGATTACTATTAACCAACCTCGCTGGAGAAAGATTTCAGTCAGTCCAATAACTAGGAGAAATTATCCTGAACCCTAAATAATAAAAATTAATAAAAGGAAATCAAAATTTCTCATGACAGTAGTAACATGGTGAGCACTGTGCCTTAGGAAGATTCTTTTGATAGCTGGGTAAAGGGTAGATAGGAGAGAAGAAAAATTAAAAGTAGAGAGATTAATTGCAATAGTTCAAGTGTGAGGTAATGCAAGACTGAACCAGGACAATAGCTCTGTTTGTGGGGGTAGGAAGGGGATGGATGCTAGAGATGTCAGCACATCTCTCTTGGCAACTGATTGAATATAGGGAATAAGAGCGGCCAAAGATAAGGATGGCTCAAAAATTACCAACCTGGGTGACAAGAAGGATGATTAGACCTCTGAAAGAAAAATAGGAAAGTTTCCTAGGAATTAATGTACCAAAACCCACAAGATTTACAAAAATAAAACCACAAAAAAAATCCTTATAAAAATAAAGGAAGTCAAATAATTGGAGAGTTGCTGTCATGTCTGGGCCATGCCAATATGATGACAGTTATATTAGTCAAATTAATTATAGATGTAGTGCTACATCCATAGAATTACCAAAGTGATACTTCTTAAACTAGAGAATACCAATAAGACGCATTTGGAAAAATAAAAGGACAAGAATCTCAAGAGGAATAATGACAAAAGGTATTGATGAAAGGGGCACAGCATTATCAGATCTTAAATTATATTATGAAGCACTAATCATCAAAACTGTTTAAAAATAGTAAGTAAAAATGTAGTGAAGGCTAATGATAGCACATGTGTGTATAAGGCTTTCAGCTTTGCGAAGCCCTTTATACATCCTATCTCATTGAATCTTCACAAAAATTCTGTGAGGTAGGTACAATTTTTATTCCCATTTTACAAATGAGGAAATCGAGGATTAAAGATAGGTGCCTGGAGAAGAACATTTAAGTAGAAGAGTAAAATAGATAAAATAGCAACAAAAAATAGAAGCAATCAAAAATAATACTGCATTGGATAAAAAACATAAATTACTAGGCCACAGACTCAGTTTTTGATTAGAACTTGTAGGAAAACTGGAAAGTAGTTTGGCAGAAGTTGAGCTTAGACCAACATCTTACACCATGAACCACAACGAGTTCAAACAGAATATGTGACATTAATATAAAAGGTCACGTATCTAGAAAATCAAATAGATGTGTATCAGCTACATTTCAGAACTATAGCTTTAAGTAATAGAAACACCAAAAAAGGTCCCAGAGAAGAAAGAATAAGGCTTTCTTCAGGGAAGACAGATGGCAAGTAATAGGACAAAATATTGCATATCCATTGTCAGATACTGTTTCCATATTGGAAATTTTAACTTAGTTGTTTTTCTTTATTTTAAGGAAGGGCTTAATCTTGGTGTGTGTATGAGTGAGGGGGGTGATAACAGCTGTGATACAAAGCAAAAGGCATTAATAAAATGAAACTTTTTAAAAACAAATGTTTGAAGGAGGAGGGGTGAATTTAAGGGAGAAGATAATGTGATAAATTTATATTATATGTTGAGTTTGAAATTAATGCCACCATCCAGGGGAATATGCCCAACAAACAGGTGGCGATGCAGGACTAGAATTCAAGGAAGAGGCTAGAACTGGATCTATAGGGTTCAGTACCATGTGTACGGTTTATGTAATAATTGAACAAACGGGAAGAGATGAAGTCACTATGACAGAGGTTGTAAAGGAAGAAAAATAGACAGGACAGAGGAGGCATGGAGGAGATAGAGGCAAAACTAGGAGATAGCATTGTCATTTAAGACAAAGGAGAGACTACCCAGGTGAAAAGACTACTCAACAGCAACATCTAAGAGCTATAAAGTGGTCAAGGAAGATGAAAACTGAGAAAAGGAGCTTTTAAATTAAGAGGTTCCTTGTAACTTTGTATTAGCAGTTTCACTAGAGAGATAGGGTCCAAAACCAAGTTAAAAGGAATTGAGAAGTGAGTGGGAAATGAGATAACGGGAACAATGAGCATAGGTTACTTGCTAGGAGTTTGTGTGCGAAGTGGGGGAAATATTGAAAGACAGTGTGATTGGACCTCCATCCAAGCCTGGGGCATTTTGCACACTCCTGCATATGTGGAGAGAGAGGTGACTCCTAATTGGCAGAGAGGATGTTGAGTGAGAGCCTACATAACTGCCATGAGGGGCTTTCTGGATTGGTGCCAGAGCTTCTTAGGAGGGAGAAACAGAAAAAGAATTCACAGATATGTAGGGGAACCTGGCTCCTCAATATGTCCCTGATTTCTAGCACGCCTCCCTAGAGACTACAAAAACCTACCTCCTTGGATGAGATTAGACCTTTTGTCTTGATTTGATCTGAGACAGCACATCCTCACCCACCTCACCCCCTAGAATCTGATATTTTCTAACATGTAGATCAATTTCTATTCTCCATTTTGTTTGGATTTTTGCTATCTTTGATTAAAGAGTGTTTGGTAGAAAGGAGGCAAGTTGATGAGTAGTAGCTAAAGGTGACCTGCCTCTTTCCCTACCCCTTCTCCTCCTCCCCACCAAGTGACAAAGGAAACAGTTTTTCTTCTCATCTCAAATTCATACCTTTAGACTAACTAGGTCAGAGATTTTTGAGGGAGCAATAGAAATATTTCTGACCCAACTGGAAACAGGAAAAGCACCTATCCATGGTCCTTTTCCTGCTCCCCTTAAGACAGAGAGCAATAATCTATTCATGCCACTGTCAAACTGTACCTATACATTTAGATAACCCAAGTGTCATAAACATATCTTACAAAAACTTGAGAAAATCTGATTTAAGAGGACCTAGGCTCAAATGTTTTTTGATTTTTTTTAAATCAAATCATTTAACCTGGTTAGGCCTGTTTCTTTATCGGTAAAAGGGTAATAACTATCCTTGTCCTATGTACTTCACAGAGTTGTGGAAGGACACAAAGTTTCCCTCTCCAATGAAATCACAAAACCAAGCCAAAAAAACCCTTACTATTTACTGTCATTACCTGTTCTCATTTTAATCATTTTCCTATTGTATATTTATCAATGTTCAGTGGGAAAAGGATGATGAAGAATCACCAAAAAATAGTTTTCTGAACTTTAGGACGTATTCAATCTTGACCCACATCCCCTTTACCCTTTTGGATTGCCCTTTTTGGGGGTTTTTGGAATGACCCTTCTGCTATCATACCCCCAAATGAATGCATCCCAGATTTCCTCCAAACCTCTGCTTCAGATGCTTGCCAGCTCCTTGTCAAAGGAAGCTCTTGCTGTAGTGAGAGAACAAATTGCATTCTTCTCCTCCTTCTTTGTAAACTCATTAAAAACAACAAAGACAACACAGGAAATCAGCTTGAAAAAGATACTGAGTGATGGGAGGACTGACCTCCCCATCTAGTAGGGGCAGTACTAGCAGACTGGGGGACAGACATTCTGATTTGCTCGACCCCCACTTTTTCTCCTTCCAAGGTTGTCAAGCACTCACACTTGCTTTGAGATTTCCACCTAATGAAAGGAGCAGGTGGAGAGCCAGAGGAATCTGCCATCCTTGCATGCCAAACAATGGAGGCTTCTCTTCAGGAAGAATACTGTTATCCTACACATATCTTTCCTAAGCTCTACAGGTATTTTTTCATCATTTCTCTCTTTCTTTCTTTCTTTCTTTCTTTCTTTCTTTCTTTCTTTCTTTCTTTCTTTCTTTCTTTCTTTCTTTCTTCTTTTTCTTCCTCTTCCTCTTCTTCCTCTTCCTCCTCTTCCTCTTCCTCCTCCTCCTCCTCCTTTTTCCATTCTCCTCCCAATTCGGGCTCTGCTGCTGTTTGAAGAAGAGGAAGGAAGAGAAAGAGGAGGGTGGGGAGTGGAAGGGTGGCTAGATTAGTCCCCAAGACAATGACCTTCCCCTGCTCACCCTGTCCTCAGAGACATCACTTTCAAAGTTGTGGCTGCAAAGATGGTTTTACAAGACTTGAAGTGCAGACCCCCGTTTGTGTCTGTTACTTTTCCTTTTCCTAAGAACTGCCCCATTTGTTCCAGCCGAGCATTTGTAGTCCTAATTGTTTCTATGTTAAACCTGCGGCCACATTTGTTTTAACTAATATTAAACTTAACTGGATGCTTGGATTCAAGAGTGGGGAGGGAGGATCAGGGAGCATTTCAAATGTTCTTTCTTTTAAAGGAGGAGGCCTGCGGGTGGAAGCAAAGATGATGTTCCAAACATAAAGCACCTAGCTCACTGATGCAGTGTTTGAAGAAAATATGTTGGGCCAGGGTGGCGGGGAGAGATGCCAGAATCAGTTGCAGTTAATAGAGGAACTCAGGAGCTATAAGAACCAGGACTTTGTCAGTCTCTGACTATGTGAGTGACATCAAAATGACTATAGAATTCCAGCTCTAAGGAAATGGTCCCTGGAGCTTAGGATGGAAAATGGGAGCAGGGAATTAGACATTTTGGGGAATCAAAGTATCCTGTGGCAAGGTGAAGATACAGAAACAAGAGAGAAATTTAGATAGGAAGGCTGCTACTCCAAAGAGGCATTATGTGAAATCTAGAGGTCCTGATATTAGAGGTCAACTTTCTACTCATTAGGATTTCCCCAAGGCCTAGTATTGGAACAAATCAAAAGAGTGACAAGCAAATCATAGAATGTCAGGGTTGGAAGGGACTTTACAATATAGAACATAGAATGTCAGAGCTGAAGTCTTTTAAAATGAAGAATACCTGATGTCAGAGTCAGACTTTGAGATTCAGGTAGGCAGACAACAAAGCATTTAACGTGCACCAAGCACCGTACTAAGTAAACACTAGTGTTGAAACGAAAAGCCAAAAATAGTCCCTACCCTCAAACAGCTTATACACCAATGGGAAAAGAAAGAAAACAAGTAAATGAATAGGTAATTGCAAAATTCAAAGTAGATGGAAGGAAATCTTGGAGGGAAAGGTTCTCATAGCTGGAAAGGTAAGGTGGAGGGCAACGGAAAAGACTTCCTGTAGAAGTTGGGATTTAAGCTGAGTACTAAAGAAAGTCATGGAAAACAAACACAAAGGAGAGAAGGAAGATCATTCCAGGTATAGGGGACAGTCCCTGCAAAAGCACAGAAGCAGGAGATGGACTGTCATGCTCTATAGAAAATAGGTCAGCAAAAATGGAAGAAGAGAAAGGTAAGGTCAGGTTATGAAAAGCTTTAAATGGCAAGGACTTTGCATTCAGTTAGAGGCAGTTAGGTGGTATAGCGGAGAGCTGGGTCTAAAATCAGAAGATCTGAGTTCAAATCACGCATTAGCTATGTGATCTAACTTCTGTTTGCATCAGTTTCCTCAACTATAAAATACGGATAATAATACACCTACCTAAGAGGGATGTTGTGAGAATTAAATGAGGTATTTGCGAAGCACTTAGTACAATTCCTGGCATATAGTTAATAATATATGTTATAGTTAGAAGCATATAGCTATATACTGATTCTCCTCCCCCTTTCTCCCAGTTGAGGAAATAAATTCATAGACTCATTAGTTGTATTATCAAGTTTACCATCCAATGCTTCCTGCTCTTACTCTGATTCTTATTCCACATCCATATACCATTTCCCTCTAATAACAATTACAATACTTTCCAAATGTAATTTTAGGAACTGACATTCACTGCTTTAAGGTTTTCAATGTGCCTATTTTGATGGCAACTGTCAATCTGCCCCTTATTTAGATGGGAACATTTTTAATTTAAATTTATTACAGTTATTGTCATAACATTATTGATTATGATATAATCTAAAAACAAACTGAGGAGGGAGAATCCAGATGGCAGAAAATAGACAGGGACCCATTTGAACTCTCCCAAAATTTCCTTCCAAACAAATTCAAAAATAAATCCAATTTTGGAACAGTAAAGCCAACAAAAGATCAGAGTTAGATAATTTTCTAGGAGGTATGCAGGAGAGGTTTTTTAACATCGGGTAGGCATGGGCCCAGAAGGTGGACCCACAGTGAGCTTTAGAGGTGGCTGCCGCAGCACCAGTAGTTACTGTTTTCAAAAGAGAAACCCCCTCTGACTTTTTTAAAAGTCATATGAAAAAATATTCCAAATCACTAACATGAATTTAAAATTAAATACAATTAAAATAATTTGGAAGTAAGAGGGTTGAACAAGTGGTCATAAAGAGACTACAGGAAACCCACTGTTGGTGCTAGGTACAGCTGGTGCTGATGGGCACCTCTATTGTTGATAAGCAGTTCTGGGTCACAGTTCCAGGATAGAAAGGAGTGCTTGACCAGTCACAAAGATTCAGGGTCCCTAGTGAGTTTCAGGGCCAAAAGGAATACTAGTTCTTCTGGCTGCAGAGGAGCAAGAGCCTTTCCTGGGTAAAAACCACAGCACAGACCAGGAGAGCAGTGACCACATCTCTCTCCCAGAATAACACAGCCTTCGAAGCACCAAAAACTTTCAGACCCTCAGAACTATCTTTGAACAACAGCATTAAAAAAAAAACAAAAAAAAAAAACCACACCTGAAGTTTGGCACAGTGATTCCACAACCCCAGATGTACAGAGCCCAACTTTAAAATAAACTTCAAAGTCAAGCAATAGTCTTGGAAAATGAGCAAACAATAAAAAAAGAACTTGACCATAAAACTTCACTGGAAGTTAACCATAAGACTTTGATAGAAAGACCAAGACATAAACTTAGAAAATATCTATACAAAAACAGCTAGAAGCAAACCCTCAAAGAAAAATGCTAATTGGAAATGCAAACACTCCTGCAAAAGTGTAGGGAAGGTGGTTTTGAGGTCATTCTGGTTCTTTGTAATTTTGCAACATTTTGCATATTTGTAGTTGTTCTTATATTTGAATTTTTGTAATTATTCTGCATAGCTTTTTCTTGGTTAATATAAATCTATACTTTTTTATATTTGTCATATTTATCATTTTTTATAGTCCAGTAATGCCTTATATTCAGATACCACAACTTGTTTAGCTGTTTCCCATTTGTTAAGTATCCACTTTTATTCAAGTTCTTTACTATGATACAGGAAAAAAAAATCCTGCTATAAATATTTTGGTGCATTTAATGCCTTTTTTCAAGATCACTGACTTTCTTTGGGCATTTACCTAGCAATGGATCTCTAGATCAAAGAGTATGAATATTTTAGCCACTCTTTTTTTGGCATAATTCCAAATTGCTTCTGAAATGATTTTGCTATTTCACAGCTTTACCAGTAGCATTTTAGCGTTCCACACCTTTTGTTTAGCATTAACTATTTTATCACTTAAAAAGTGATGTAATGTGCAGTATTTGATACCCATGAATTTCTTATCCTTTTCAAAGAAGAAGGAAGAGAGGGGAATGTGTCATCAATTTTTTTGGAGTTAAACTTTTCTATTTGAATTTTGCATTTATTTTTACTGTTTTTCAGTTAGTTCTATTTCCATTGACATATCATATGACTACTTACTTTATATGAATATCAGTTCATATAAGTCTTTTCACGTTTTTGTATTCATCATATTCTTTTATTCTTGCTGCTCAGTAGTATTCCATTAGGTTTGTGTACCCACAAGTTTGTTTACCCATTACCTAACTGAAGATCTACCTTGGTAACACAAAAGTGTTACAAATATTTTGATGGTTATAAGGCTTTTTTTATCATTGATCTCTTTAGCATGATCTTCTGACAGAGGAATCTCTGGTCACTTTCTTTGTTTAATTTCAAAATTTCTTTCCAGAATAGTTGGACAACAACTCAACCAATAACTTGTGTTTATCCTTCCACAACCCCTGAAGCATGGATTGTTCTTATCTTTTGACATCTTTGCCAATTTGTTGAATGTGAGTTGTTTCAAATTATTTCAATTATATTTAATTATAAATTCTTGTTAGTGATTTGGAATATTTTTTCATATGGCTTTTAAAAATAAATCTTCATTGATTAAAAAAAAAATGCTAATTGGATCTGAGGCCAGCAAGAATTCCCAGAAGCTGTTTGTCTTGTTTTTTAAAGAGGTAATAATGGTAGAAAAAAAAACTGGGGAAAGAAGTGAAAGTGGTGCAAAAAAAAATCATGAAGAGAGAACTAATAACTTGGCAAAAGAGACACAAAAAAATGAAGAAAATAACAAAAAATGACTTGAAAAATTTTTTTTGAATAAAACAGAATTGACCTACTAGATGATTGCAAAAAAAAGATGATACATGTAAATGCTAATAATTTTATGGTTATTAGGGTAGTGTGGAAGAATCTGCAATGACAGAGAGCATGGGTATGAATAGATTGTGTTGGTATGATCTACAGAAAAATAATGTAGGGTGAGAGAAAAGGAGGCAATGGGAGAAAGAGGGAAAGAGAGCAGTAGAATGGGACAGATTTTCTTACATAAAAAAGATGGACAAGACTGAGCTTTTATAGTGGGGTGGCAGGTAATACTTGAACCTCACTCTCTTCAGAACTTGTTCAAAGAGGAATACACATACATGTACACAAATAGGTGTGTATACATATGCATACATAAACATGCTCAGTTGCATATAGAAATCTATCTTACCCATCAGGAAACTATGAGAGAAGGTGATAAGATATATTGGAGGATAAAGATATAAGGTAGAGTGGGTTACAGGAGGCAGTGGTCAGAAACAAGATAGAATTTTGCAGAGGAACAGGAGAGAGACAGATGCAAGAGGTACAGAGACAGCGAGAGACAGAGAAAGAAAGGATAAACAGGAAAATGGGATGGAGGGAAAGGCATAGTTAGTGATCATAACTGAGAGAGTGAATGGGATGAGATAACCCATAGAATAGAAGTCAATATCAGAGTGGATTAGAAATCAGAATTTAAAATATGTTGTATTCAAGAGAAACACTTGGGACAGAAAGACACACACAGAATTAAAACAAAGGGGTAGAGCAGAGTATATTATGCTTCGGTTTAAGTACAAAGGTCAAGGGTAGCAATAATAATCTCAGAGAAAGCAAAAGCAAAATAAGAGCAAACAGAAATAATCAGGGAAACTACATTTTGCTAAAAGGCACCGTAGATGATGAAGTGATAGCAAAAAAACTTTACAGCAAGTTTCTCTGACAAAGCCCTCATTTCTCAACTATATAGGCAACTGATTCAAATTCATAAAAACAAGAGTTATTCTCCAATTGATAAAACTGTGAGTACTCTTTGATCTAGAAACATCACTACTGGATCTATACCTCAAAAAACTCAAAGACAAAGGAAAAGCACAAAAATATTTATAGCTTTTTGTGACGACAAAGAATTGGACATTGAGGATGTGCTCATAAGGTGGGAAATGGCTGAATAAGTTGTGGTATATTATTATGATAGAATATTATTGTGCTATTAAAAAGACAAGTGGGGTAGTTTCACACAACAAAAAATGGCAAAGTGCAAAGTGAAGTGAGAAGAACCAGGGAGATAATGGTACACAGTAACAGTAATGTTGTAATGATGATCATCTGTGAAAGACTTGGCTAGTCTGATCAATACAATGATCCAAGACAATTCCAGAGAGTTCATGATGAAAAAATTCTATCCACCTCCAGAAAGAGAACTGATGAATGATGAGTGCAAATTGAAGTATAATTTTCTCACTCTATTTTTTACAATATGAATAATATGAAAATATGTTTTACATGACTTCACATGTATAATGATATCATATAGTTTCCCTTTTTTAATGGGTGAGGGAGGGCTGAGAGGAAGAAAGAGAATACAGAGCTCAAAATTTAAAGAGAAAATAAGGTTTAAATCATCTTTATATCTGAAACATAATTTGGAAGAAATAGTGACTAATTGGGGGAATTACTAAGAATTTAATTATAGCAACCAGAATTTTTAAGCAATCAATGAAAGATATATTAAAAATACTAAGAAGCAAATATAAAGTATCAAAAGCAGTTAACTGCTCAGAACATAGAGAATATGCTGCTAATAATATCAATATTTTAAACTTGATATTCTCAAAATGCATATATTTTTGTATTATAAACCGGAAATGTGGATAAGATGTCAAAAGAGAATTCTTAAATTCAGCAATGTTGTTTTGTCACTGACTTCAGATCAAAAAACTTAAATGTTACTACTATTAATGTTGTTCATACTACAAGCCCATGACTGACTTTGAGGGCAACATCATCAATCCCACCCCATTTACCTATAAAGTAATATCTTTTAACAATGCATGAGGTTCTTGGCCACATGATACTGTCTCACAGGTAACTGCTGTGATTGAGACATCTCCAGTCAACAATAAACATTTTACTTTCAAGTGACCAGTAAACAAATTGTTAAGTCATTCAATGATAGCAGAGAGGGAAATTCCCAATTGTTGCTTGGACTGGCTACAGGGACAGGCTCCTGCAGTCCCTGTTGACCTGCAAGTTAGACACTGGGCTGCAGAGCAGGAGTCCTGCATTCTATTTCTGTGGGGTAGATAGGACTTCAAGTTGCTGTGAATGGGATCAAGTCCTTGGCAGTAGGGTGGCAGGAGATATTCATGATTCCTGTGTTTTCCTAATCTCTAATCAATGGATAGGTGGAGACCCCTAGAGGCTGTGACAAAATGGGAGTCCCAGAAGCTGTGACAAGATTAGGGGTGCAGTGATGTCACCAGGTAGGATGGAGTTCTGAGAGATAGGATCACGTCTAGGGTATGGGGGAAGGAAGCTGGGAAAAACAAGTGAATTTTAAAATTATTACAAAATTCATGTGTTCATGTGAGATATACAGATTTATCAATGAAGATTTATTCTCATGGGTAGAGATGTGCTTATGTATTTGTTTCTTGTCCAATCAATGCAGGTGAAGATTTTTCATAGTATCCAGAGCCATCCTTTCCTAATAAGGTTCAGGAACCATCCCTTAGTATTCCTTATTGCCAAATGCCCCATTCCTAGCTAATTTTATTTCTTCTACCTTGGGGAAAAAAGGAAGCAACATGATCATTACTCATAGTCTTTTCCATAAGAAGTATTATGATTTAAAACATTGAACTGTACAGAGCCAAAATGGATGTCTAAATACAGATTGCTATTGCAGTCTTCTTGAGCCCTTCAGTTAAAATTCTGAGCAGCTTGAGTTTACCATGTTAGTTAAAAATTAAATAGCTTAAAACTGCACTAATGCTTTGGGGATGTCCTTTTATTATTTCAATTTGAATTTTATTCACTCTAACCCTGTAAGGTAGATACTATATGTATTATTAACCCCATGTTAGCGGAGTTGGCCACAATGAAGAGCAGTTTATAAAGGATTTAATGTCTATCCACATTGAGCAAATTAATTTTTTGAGAGATGTATAGAACATAGAAACAAGGATCATAGAGTCAAAAATGGTGGGGACTGTGGAAGCCATGTAGTCCAACCCCATCACTTGACAAATGAGGAAACTGAGATCCAAAAAGGTTAAGTACATTGCTTAGGTTTACTCAAAAAGCTAGTGTCCAAGTTAGTGTTTGAACTCAGATTGTCTTCTGACTCCAAATCTAGTGCTTCATCCACTATGTCTTGCCAATTCTCAGGTAAGCAAAGATGTATACAAAATTTGGTGTAGTCCTATAAAAAAAGTATCAGGTATGCTAAAACATAGAATGATCTAAGATGGATGGTGACTGCCAAGAATAACAAAAAAGACCATTTTTAGCTGTTTGAGGTAAAAGAATGATTGAAGGAGCAACATGACATAAGTGGAAGCTGATATATGATAGCGAGAAGACAAACTAAATTTAATTAATATTTTACTGCTTTTTCTCTACCAAACAGATTATTCATTAGAGTGAGATGTGAACAAAAAATGTTTAATGAAGAGTTAAAGTCCTAGAAATGATGATACTTGAAACTGAACTTGATTCAATGAAAATAGGCCACAAATTCTGAAAGAATGATATCTAAGTCCTGAAAGAATTTTCAGGTGTGATTACTCAATTTTGGTCAATGATCCTTGAAAAATTGTGTACAAGGAAGGCAAGCTAGAGGCCTAGAAAAGTACAAATTTCCTGCTGAAAAGAAACATTTTGAATCTGCAAAGAACAGACCGGGTTTTATTTAATTTTCTAGCAAAATACTGAGAATTTTTACCAAAGGGATATTTTATCATGACTAAAAGCCATAAGGACACCAATTCAACAAATGTTTATTAGTTTCCTACCATGCACGAAGAATTATGTTGGGTGCCACTGATATAAAGATAAAAGCAACAGTGCTGAAGAAATTTGCATACTACTGGCAGTGAGGATTGCAAACAATATGTACATAAACATAAACAGAACAAACATGAAGTAATTTTTGACAGTCATACTAAAAATGGAAAGAATTGGTTAAAAAAAAAACACCTTGCCACACTGTGTATGGTGACACCTGGGCTGTGATTTGAAGGAAGCTAGGAATTCTATGAGATGAAGATGAGGAGGGAATATATCCCTGACCTGGGGAGACAGTCTTACAAAGACACAGAAATAAGCAATGGAATGTTGCATAGAGAGAAGATATGTCAATCTTTCCGAAATAAAGGAAATGAGGGAGAAATAGTTTGGAGCAAGATTTTAAAGGTCTTTAAATGCCAAAAATGTGTACATTTTTTCCCTGGAGGTAATAAATTCAATAATTTCATGAGAGAAATTCAGACCTCTACTTTTAGAATATTAATTCAGCAGTTATATGGAAGATGAATTGGCAAGTAGAGAAACTAAAAGTAGGGATACCAGTTAGGAAGCTCTTACAATAGTCCAAGGAAAAATAGGTGATATACATACGTATTTGAGTTGTGGCTGTGTGAGTGGAGATGAAGGACAAATAAAATAAATATTGTATATGTAGAATGGACAAGATATGTCAGCTGATTTGATATAGGAGGTGAGAGAGAAGAAGAAGTGAGGGTGTTTTAGGGTTGCAAAGCTGGATGATTATAAAGATAATGGCTCATTGAACAAATGTAGGAAACAGGTACAGGGTTGGTTTTGGTTTTGGTTTTCTTGGATGGGGTAGAGAAAGAATGGGAGTCGGGAAAACACAAGAGTTTTATTTTAAATGTACATTTAAGATGCCTACGAATGATTCAGGTAGATACTCTGGTAAACCAGCCAGTGACGAAGTCTTAAATATCAACAGAGATATGTGGATTGGACATGTAGACTTAGTAATTATCTGCAAAGAGATCATCACTTAACTCATGGAAACTTATGAGATTGCTAAGAAAAAAAGCACAGATGGAAAGAAGAAAAAACATGACAGAGCCCTTCAGTACAGCTACACAAAGGCAAGGAGGAGGACATTGAAAGGACAGGTTCTCTGACTTCAGAACAAGTTCTTTTTTCTATTATACCTTGCAGGACAGACATAGAATTAGACAAAATAATGACAACATTCATATAGGAGTTGAAAAGGTCATCAATATTCATGGATATGCAAGAATGTCTGTTATCATTCAATATAGCACTAAAAATGTTAGCTCTAACAATAAAAGGAAAAAAAAATTTGAAGGGATAAAACATAGGCAAAAAAGAAAAATTATAAATTTTGTAGATGATATGATTATTTGCTTAGAGAAACCTAGAGAGTCAACTAAAAAAGTAAGTGAAAATATTAACTTTAGCAAAATATCAGGGTATAAAATAAGCCTGTATAAACTATCACCAATTTGGCATATTACCAACAAAATTCAACAGGAAGAAATACAAAGAAAAATGCCAGGCAGATTGGTAGATAGAATACTGGACCTGGAGTTAAGAAGACCTGAGTTCAAAATTGACATCAGACACTTATTAGCTATGACCCTACACAGTGACTTTGCTTAACCTCTATTTACTTTACCTCTATTTACTCATCTATAAAATGAGGGTACTAATAGCACCCATCTCCTGTGAGGACCAAATGAGATAAAAAATGTTAAAGCACTTAGCACAGTTTAGGGTAAATAATAGGTGCTACATAAATATTAGCTATTAATAGCTAATATAGTAGTTATTATTAAAATAACTACAGAAAATATAAGGAATTTGGGAGGCTACCTGCCAAGACATACACAGGGACTAAATAAATACAACAACAAATGCTATTTACGAAAATAATGGCTGATCTAAATAATTCAAAGTATTACTTGCTCGTGGATAGGCTGAGCCAATATAAAGAAAATTACAATACTGCCAAAATTAATTTATTTATTCATTGCCATACCAATAGAAATGCCTAAGTATTATTTTATAGAACTAAAGAAAGCAATAAGAAAATTCATCTGGAAGAGCAAAATTGTCAAGAATCACAATGAAATTAATGAAAAAATCAGGAAGGGATGTTACCTGCAACCAGTTCTCAAACTATGCTACAAAGTAATCATCATCAAAATTGTTTGGCATTGCATAAGTGCCAAAGAGAACAAATTAGCTACCTAATATATGGAAGCAAAAGGTACAGCAAACCAGTGTTTGCTAAACCTGAAGATCCAGCTCCTGAGACAAGAAGTCTTTATTTGACAAAATAAAAATTTTTTTTAGAAAAATGGAAAGCAGTCTGGCAGAAAATAGGTCTAGATGAAAGCCTCACACCATATACTATGATAATTTCCAAATGGGTACAAAATTTAGAAATAAATGATGGCATCATAAACAAAATAGAAAAGAAAGGAAGAAATGACCTGTCAGATATATGGATAGGGAGAGAGTTCATGACCAAACCAGAAATAAAGAGGAGCACAGAAGAGAAAATGAACAATTTTGATTGCATAAAATTAAAAAGGTTTTGTACAAACAAAATCAATGCAGCTAACAGTAGAAAATGAGCAGGTAAGTATAAAAAATCTTTACAGATATATCTCTGATAAATGTCTTCTTCCTAAGCTGTATAGGAAACTGATTCAAATTTATAGAAATAAAAGCCATTCCCCAAATGGCAGATGATCAAAGCATACGAACAAACTGTCTTCAGAAAACAAAATTCAAGCTATCAATAGATTTTGAAAAAATTCTCTTAATCACTAATAATTAGAAAAATCCTAATTAAGTTAACTCTAAGATTCTACCTCGCCCAGCAATTTTCAAAGTTGACAAAATGGGAGGGGGGAGTTATATACTGGAGAGGCTTTGGAAAAGGGGGTACATTAAGGCACTGTTATCAGGCTTATAAACTGGTCCAGCCATTCTAGAAAACATTTTGAAACTATGCCAGAAAAGCTATTAAGCTATGAATACCCATTGATCCAGTGATACCACTAATAGATCTAAACCCCAAAGAGATTAAAAAGGAAAATAACCTATATATACAAAAATATTTATAGCAGCTTTTTTATGGCAGCAAAGAATTGGAAACTAAGATGATGTCCTTCAATTGGGGAATGGTTGACCAAGTTATGGTTTATAAATGTGATGAAATACTGTTGTATTGTAGGCAATGACGAAGGGGATGGCTTCAGAAAAACCTGGGAACACTTGTATGAAGTGAAGCAGAATAAAGTGAACAGAGCTGGAAGAACAATTTATACAATAACAAGACAGCTTTGAAAGATTTAAAACTCTGATCGTCACAATGACCAACCATGATGGCAGAGGACTAGTGATGAAATGCAGTGCCCACCCCAATAATAGAGAAGTTAGACTCAGAATGCAGATTGTTTTACTTGACTATATATGTTTGAAACAACATGATTCTTGCTTTCTAAAGTGATAAGTGTGGGGAGAAAGAGGCAGGGAAAGAAAGAAGGAAATGAATATATATTAAGGGCTTACTAATGTGTCAAGCACTGTGCTCAAAGAGCTTGCACTATCATTGGGAGAAAGAACACACAAGAAGGTAGCCAAAGAGCAAAGGGTGGGAGGAACATGAAGGTAACTGGCACAGTGGCATGGTTTTGAAGTCCTGAAAGTCAAAAGCACTACTGGGAGGAGAAAAAAGTTTGATCTGAGCATCACAAAATGGAGGCTCCAGGAGGAACTCACCAATGGGGGAAGGACCTTGTTAAGGGAAATTCCAGGTTGAAAAACTGCAGGTGCTCCAGGGTAAAAAGTCAGGTTTAAGGGAAGTTTCCAAATGACATAGTCAGATATACATGAAATATTGTGATCAGTTTCCAATGTCATTTGTTTTAGGATGGGCATTGACAAGATAGAGTACATCCAAAAGAAATTTGCCAGGACGTTGAGAGGACTCCAGACCATGCTATATATGAGTCATATAAATCGCTCAATCAGCCAACCAGCATTTATTAAGAATCTACTATGTGCCAGGACTATAAGGATGTGAGGTATTTAGGCTGGAGGGAAAATAAAAAGACTTAGTATGGACAGAATGAGGTTTTTTTTTCAATTATCTGAAATATGGCCATGCGGAAAAGGGATTAGACTTATTCTGCTTGGGCCCAGAGATCAGCTAGGAGCAATTGATACGAATAGCAGAAAGATAGAATTGAGTTCCCTGTGAGGAAAAACTTAGAAAGTATTAGGTTGTCTAAAAGTCAAATGGGCTGCCTCAGTTAATTGGTTCCTCTTCACTAGAGATATTCGGAAGCTGTGTGAACACTTGTCAAGGAGGTAATAGGTTCCTCCTCTTCCAGCAAAGGCTATGTAACTGTTTTGTCAGACTTTGTTCTAGCTGGGATCTTTTTGGGGGATTTGTCTAGAGGTTGAACTACACAGCCACTGAGGTCCCTTCAACCTCTGAAATTCTGTGATTTAATAGATGGTAATATAGCACAAAAATAAGATTACTTTATTCCTATATTTCTAAGTGGGGCTTTTTGTATTTTAGTATTTTTTTAACATTTTTAATTTAAAGATTTGAGTTCCTAATTCTTTCCTTCCTCCCTCTCCCTCTTCCCTGAGAGGGTAAGCAATCAGATATAGGTTACACATGTGCAATTATGGGTAACATTTCCATAGTAGTCATTTTGCACAAGAAGACTTGACTAAAAGAACAAATGAAAAAGTGAAAAATAGCATGCTTCAATCTGTATTTAAACAATATTAGTTATCTCTCTGAAAATGGATAGTATGCTTCATCATTTGTCCTTTGAGATTGTCTTAAATCATTGCATTGCTGAGAATAGCTGTCATTCACAGTTCTTTATCAAACAATAATGCTATTACTTTGTACAATGTTCTCCCAGTTCTCTTTCATTTGACTGTGAATCAGTTCATGTAAGTCTTTCCAGGTTTTTTTTCTGAAAACATCCTGCTTATCATTTCTTATAGTAAAATAATATGCCATTATAATCGCATACCACAGGTTGTTTAACCATTCCCAAATTGATGGGTATCTCTTCAATTTCCAATGCTTAACCACCACAAAAAGAGCTGCTATAAATATTTTTGAACAGGTAGGTCCTTTTCTCTTTTCTTTTTGAATGTCTTTGGGATATAGACCTACCAGTGGTTTTGCTGGATTAAAAGGTATGCACAGTTTAATAGCCCTTTTGGGCATAGGTCCAAATTGCTCTCCAGGATGGTTGGATCAATTCACAACTCTACCAACAATGTATTATTTTTCCAATTTTCTGACATCTTCACCAACATTTATCATTTTCCTGTTTTGTCATGTTAGCCAATCTGATAGGGTTCAGAGTTGTTTTAATTTGCATTTCTCTAATCTATTATGATTTAGAGCATTTTTTCATATAACTATAGAGGGCTTGAATGTCTTCATCTGAAAACAGCATGTTCATATCCTTTGACCATCTATCAATTGTAGAATGACTTTTATTCTTATAAATTTAACTCAGTTCTCTATAATTTTGGAAATGAGATCTTTATCAGTGACACTGGTTGTTAAAATTCTTTCCTAGATTCCTCCTTCCCTTCTAATCTTGGTTTCATTGGCTTTGTTGTGCAAAACCTTTCTAATTTAAGGTAATCAAAATTATGCATTTAGTATTTCATGATGGGCTCTATCTCTTGTTTGGTCATAAATTCTTCCATTCTAGATAGATCTGACAAGTACACTGTTCCTTGTTCTCCTCATTTGTTTATAAATATCACCCTTTATGTCTAAAGCATGTATCTATTTTTACTTTATCTTGGTATATAATGTAAGATGTCGGTCTATGACTAGTTTCTGACATATTATTTTCCAGTTTTTCAGCAATTTTTGTCAAATGGTGCGTTCTTATTCCAGAAGCTGCAGTCTTTGGGTTTATCAAAAACTAGATTACTATAGACCCTATAGTGTCTTGTGTAACACTCTATTTCTTAACCAGTATCAAGTAGCTATATAAAGTAGCTGCTTTATAATATCAATTTTAGATTTGGTGCAGCTAGACCACCTTCCATGGCATTTCTTTTCATTAATTCCCTTGATATTGTAAACCTTTTGTTCTTCCAGACGAATTTTGATATTATTTTTTTAATTCTATAAAATGATTTTTGGTAATTTGATTGGCATGGCACTAAATAAATTAACTTAGGTAGAAGAGTCATTTGCATTATATTAGCTCAGCCTATCCATGAGCAACTGATTTTTTTTCCAATTATTTAGATCCAACTTTATTTTTGTGAAGAGTGTTTTATAATTGTGTTCATATATTTCCTGGGTTTGTCTTGGCAGGGAGATCCCCAAACTTTATATCGTCTATAGTTACTTTAAATGGAATTTCCCTTTCTAGCTCTAGCTGTTGGACTTTTTTAGTAATATATAGAAATGCCTATGATTTATGTGGGTTTATTTTCTATCCTGCAACTTTGCTAAAGCTGTTAATTATTCTACAACTTCTTCATTTTATTGACCAGAAAAATAACACTCACAGGTGAAGCAATCTGCCCAAAATCACACAGGCAGAAAAAATCCAGCACCTATCCCACTACCCCATGTTGCCCATTCTGGACTAGCAACCAGCCATAAGGCAAATAAGTTACTGCTATTCCCATCTTACAGAATAGCCAGGGAATAACCTAAGGGACTCACTCAATGCCACAGATAGTTGCTAATTTAAGAAGTGGGACCTACTTTCTCATACAGTATTCTTTCTACTAGGCAACTATAGCTCCTCATTTCTAACTATCCTTTGTCTTAGCCTAAGCATTTTTCCCAGAAGCATGAAAAAGTCACTAATCCTTCCCTGGACTGCCTTTCCTCTCTCATCTCCTATCTATTTCTCTCTACTCCACTCCCACCCAATTATTATGTACTCTATAGCATCACAGCCACATCACATTTCTGAGCTTTCATTTCTCCATTGTCAAAATGAGGTCAGACTCTCGATGATTCTACCAGCTCTTTGACTTTTTGTGAGATTGCTATAAGATCCAAGGAACACTGAATGACTCCTACTTACCTCCACTTTTCCTCTCTGATCTTTTCACTGCCTTGTCCACAAAGCGCTTGATGTTTTTCCTCCTTCACACACTTCCTTTCTTTTTCTCACTGTGGCCCATTACCTTCCTATTAGTCTGTTTTATATGCTGTGATTTTTGAATTAAATGAGTTCCTTCCTGATCTTTGATGACTTCTGAGATTCCTTCAAGCTTTAAATCTACTATCCTGTGATTCTGGAATCTTCCCTAATCCACAGTCAATGAAATTAAGGGAAAATTATAATATATTCACAACATTCTTCTTTCTGTAATATTTCACCAAATATCTTTATCATTATTATATTTATTGATTACATAGCTATATACCATCTCATATTATAAGTGACAAATGACGAAGACCTTGAGAGAAAATATGTACACTAATGAACTGCTGATAGATAGTGAACTGGTCCAACCATTCTGGAGAATAATTTGGAACAATGTCCAAAGGGTTATAAACCTATGCATATCCTTTGACCCAGCAATACCACTATCACAGAGATTAAAGGAAAAGGACCTATATGTATAAAAATATTTGTATCAGCTCTTTTTGTGGTGGCAAAGAATTGAAAATCAAAAGGATGTTCATCAATTGAGGAATGACTGAACAAGTTATGGCATATGATTATGATGGAATACTATATGTAACAAGAAATGATGAGGTGGTGGTTTCAAAAACATGCGACAAGAACCATATGAACTGATGCAAAGTGAAGTGAGAAGAACTGGGAGATCACTTTACACAGTAACAGCAATGTTGCAATGATCATCAACTATGAATGATATGGCTTTTCAGATCAGTAAAATGATCCAAGACAATTCCAAAAGACTCATGATGAAAAAGTTCTATCCACCTCCAGAGAGAGAACTGATGGACTCTGGGTGTAAAATTGAAATATAATTTTCTTACTTTATTTTTCTTGCCTTTTTTTAGAATGGTTTGTATGATTTCAAAAAATGTCATATAGCTATAATAAGGCTGACAAAATGTTTTACATATCTTAATTCATTTGGTCCTCACAAAAATCCAGTGGGGGTAGTTGATATTATTTTCCCCTGTTTACAGTTGAGAAAACTGTGGCAAAAGAAGTTAAATGACTTGTCCAGAGCACATAACTAATAAGAGTCTAAGGCAGAACTAAAATGCAAGTCTTCCATGCACTATCCTTGTTATAACAGGCTTCCCAGATAGGATAAGGGGGCTGGGGAAAAGTGAGATGAGTGTGAAAAATGTGGTGTCCATTATAGAAATAATAAAGTTAAGATGAAGGGCAGATTAGGAGGGAGATGAGTTCTGTTTTTGACATGTGATTTTTAGATGTCTATGGGACATCCTGAGTAGCAATGTAGGGGGTAGAGCACTGGAGTTAGAGTCAGGAAAGACTCATCTTCCTGAGTTCAAATCCAACCTCAGACACAGTTACTAGCTGTGTGATCCTGGGCAAGCCACTTAATCCTGTTTGCCTGAATTCCCCATCTGTAAAATGAGTTGGAGAAGGACATGGCAAGCTATTCCATTATCTTTGCAAAGAAAATCCCAAATGGGTTCATGATGAGTTAGACACAGCAAAAATGACCGAACAACAAATGGGGCATCCTAAAAGTAGTATGATGCTCAAAGATCAGCCTCAGAGTCAGGATGACCTTATTTCAAATTTCATCTCCTCTGGCTACGTAATCTTCCTCAGGTTCCTTAAACTTTCAGTCCTCCCAGTCAACTTTCAAAGACCTTAAGTTGAAAAGTAGTTACAGATCTGAACTGATAAAGAAGGATTCCTCACTGGCAATGCCCTATACCAATTAAATCATAGGGGGAAAGTGGGATATGCAGGAGTAGATTCCAGAGGCAGTTGGTTTGCAAAGTATTTTAATTATGAAGCTCATTTAATCCCCACAGCAATCCTATGAAGCAGAAAGTACAAGAATTATTTTGCCCTTTTTTTCAGATGAGGAAATTGAGAATAGGAGTCATAGAGTCAAGAGATTTGCCCATAATCCTAAGCTAGTAAGTGTCAGAGACAGTATTCAAACTATTCTTTCCTTGTTCTTTATGTTGTCAGAGAGGAGGAACCGCAAGATGGATGAAGTTCAGAAAAAGCCCTCTAGTGACAGCTGTGATGTTGAGTGGAGAAGCAAGATGTCCCTGCTATTAGGTCATGAGTATCACCTTCTCAATCCTTACTGTCTACTTTCTCTGAGGCTTGAGTAGTAAGCGTGGCTGCTGGGTATAACTGATAGTAAGACAAGGTATCCTGAGACAGTGATTGATGTTTTAGGTTGGCATATCAGTGGAAGTAAGAAGAAAGACACGCAGATAGGGGAGCAGATATTAAGTTAAGCAAGTGTTAGTTAACAATGCTCGGTTTGGGGAATAATAGGGACATAATGGCAGGGTGGTGATACGTACTATGGAGCATGGACTGGCAAGAGAGTCCCAGCTTCAACCTATTTCATCGAGGTCAAGCAGAACCTGCAGGTTCTCTCTGGAGGAGAGGGATAATGACTCAGGCAGCTGCAGGGGGCGGTGCGGTTGCCTGCCTTGGGGCCTTGCAGCCTACTCAAGATGGCCTGGTGTTCTAGGGAGTGGGCATCAGAAGATGTAATTGACAAAGAGTTTTTAAAATATCCATATCTAAATTCCAAATCCAATGCTTCTTCCAGCCTGAGAAGAAATGGGTAGGATTACAAAACAGCAGATTTCACTTTGATTTAAGGAAGACCTTCCTAATAATTTCTGTTGTTTTTTAATCGTTTCACTTCAACTCTCCATGATACCATGTGAGCTTTTCTTGTCAAAGATACTGGAGTAGTTTGCCATTTTCTTTTCTAGCTCATTTTACAGATGAGGAAACTGAGGCAAAAAGGTTAAATGACTTTCCCAGGATCACACAGCGAGTATCTAAGGTAGAATTTGAATTCAGGTCTTCCTGACTCCAGGCCCAGCACTCTATTCATTATGCCACCTAAATGCCCTCCTAACAGAAATAAATGGACCTGGTTCACTAGAGATCTTCAAATGGCTTCAAAGCAAGTGTGTGCTAATAAATGTTAAACAACCAGATCTCCGGAAAAAATATGAAATCTAGATAACTTTTCAAGTTTCATCTGCATTATTAACATTTTCTCTATCCGTTTCTTACATTTAAACAATCAGCAACACCGCACATCAAGCCCTTAGTTGTCAATTTCTGAAGTGTAGATACTCACCCTGAAAATTAAACAAGACTTTTTAAAGGCTAGAAAAGCAGACCACTCCAGCATCTTTGCCAAGAAAATCCTAATGGGGTCATGAAGTATGACACAACTGAAAGGACTGAACAACAGGAAAGACTTAGCACACTCTCATTCAGTCATGCCACTTGTTAAACGCATTGTAGACTGTACACCTATTGGGGTACAGATTGAACAAGACATCCTCCCGTGATGTTCCTTCCAAATCTGAGATCCTATGAATATGGGTATAAGACAGGTAAACACAGCACCCAGGAGGGCTGCTAGCACAGGTTCCCTCTTGATTTGGTGAGACCGGAAAGACACAGAGAAGGAGTTAATAATCTTCCTTTATTCTAGTCTAGTTTTCTCAGAAGAGGTTGCTGATAATGAGAGCACCAACTCCTACAGCATTCCCTAATCACCCTTCTTGCAGGGGCTGGTGAGAAGGGGGGGTAACTACTCTTACATCTTGATGGGGTCAGTCAAGACAGATACAACTTGTGCATCCCCTAAATCCCCTCGGGCCTCAGTGGGGACTGGTTGAGGCCAACACAGATTCCCCCTCAAGCCTTGATAGGGGCCAATCAAGGCACACACATTTGTGCATTCAACCCTAACGTTCCCCCCAAGGTTCCCCATTCACTGACCAGTGACCACCTGCTTTATAGGCCAACAGACAAAGAAGGCATACTGCCACCAATAGCCTCACAGGTTTACATCACCCCATCCCTGTTTATCACTGCATAGCTGCAGTGGATGTTTATATTATTCATCATTATATGATGCTGCATAATCATGATGGAGATGTTTTGAACCGTAACTGTGGGGACTCATATGTAATACCTGGGAACAGGATATTGTTATGGCTATGGATCCTGGGAACTCTAAGAAATAACAAGAAAAATTCACTTTACACACACTAAAATCCACCTTACATACAATGGAGTTGGGCACCTAGTTAATGTTTAATATATATATATATATATATATATATATATATATATATATATATATATATATATACAAACTTGAATTGAATTGTAATCTCTGAGTGTTGCTTTCATTTTTTTATGCCTTTCTATTCCCCTACTCCTAGAAGAGTACCTAGCAAGCAGTATGTGCTTAATAAGTGCTTATGATTGATTAGTTGTGTGATCTTTCTCATGGGCATTGATCTGGTATAAGAACCACCCTACCAGAGAGTATCAAGGAAAATCTAATAGTTTCCTCTGTTACTGATGATCCAATTATTAAGTTATATAAATATATATCCTTTCTCCTCTTATCCAGGCTCTCAAGCACTGAGAGGAGAAGGATTAAATGCAGGGATGTCCTGTGGTGACACTAACAGCACTAGATCAAGATTTAAATGCTTGGCCCCTAGATCTGGCACCCTCCATCCCACATCCACACAATCATGGGCAGGCATGCACTCAGGTGAATATTGGCAGGACTGCCACCAAAGATCATTGCATCTTAGCTCTTTGCTCCATGGCGATCAGCTTGCTATAATGCTTTAATCAGTTTTTTATCTTCTCTCTCCAGCTGCAGAATGACCTTTGTTTCACCTCTGGATTTCTCCAAGATTAACACAAAATTCGTTTACTATCCAGTCAGTGCTTTCAGAAGGGGCTGACAGTTCTGGAATGTGTTGCCTCTCCCCTCTCCTGCTCAAGGTTGAGAGGAATATATTCCTCCCACTCCCCACCACTTAATTTTACCTCAATGACCTCTCAGATCCCAGAGATGAAGCAACTAATCCCCAGCCAGCTGACTGGCTAATAGCCCACTGCCATGAGGCTTCACAGGTAACATCTTTGGAGCACACATGCTTATCTTAAGGAATGTCACTACTTCCTCTGAGGGAGGTTTCATTCAAGTTGTATGATTTCTATAAATACATTTAGGGTTATTTCTAATCTGCTTTGCTGGAAAAGCATCTAGAAGTGGAAGAGAAAGGGAGAGATCATGGCAGTTTCTTGGAGGAAAGGTCTGGCTTGCCCATAACTAGGTTGGTAGGTGGTAGATTTTTTAACAGTATAGAAGAGTCGATATCATACTGGACTTGGAGTCAGAAAGACCAAGGATCTCTTCTGTCGATGCTTCTTGATATCTGTGTGACTATGGACAAAGCACAATCTCTCTGAGAATGTAAGGTGGAAAGAATTATGTTCTGCATTGGGAAGTTTCTGCACTGACAAAATTGTAAGTCCTTGACATACTAATATGCAGAAGGATTTTAAGACACTAAAAATATAATACCTCCCTCCTCTGATCACTTATAACTAGAATTCCAAAATAAGAATTATGTTACTATGACTTAGGGATCCCTTTGTCAAAACACAAATAAAATATTGGCACCCTGAAGTTTATTAATAATTTATCCTTCCATGTAAATGAGTCAAAAAGATCCTTTTTCTGTGAACAGATTTTAACAGGATCAGTGAAAAAGGAAACAGGGGTACTAAGTGACTGATGTACAAGCCAGAGAATTTTAACCGAGTTAGAAAGGGTGGAACACAGAATTGCTCAAAAGTGAAAGACAGATTTGATGAACTCCTTTTGTCACAGACTAGCCTTAGTTGGGGTATTTAGGTGGTGCAGTGGATAGAATACTAGGCCAGGAGTCAGGAAGACTCATGTCCCTGAGTTCAAATGTGACTTCAGACACTCATTAACTAGGTGACCCTTGGCAAATTGTTCAGCCTTCTTTGCCTCAGTTTCTTCATCTATAAAATGAACTAGAGAAGGAAATGGCAAACGACTCCCATATCTTTGCCAAGAAAACCCCAAAAGGATTCACATCTGAACAACAACAAAAGCGTTGGCTGGACACCTATTTTATCAGAAATAACTCATGTATTTAAAAAGCTGTACAAGACCAGTGGCCTTCAACATTTATTTGTTCAGCAAATACTGTTTAATCACCTACGGCTTGTCAGGCACTATAGTTGTTGCTATGGAAGATTCAAGCATAAACAAGAAAAAGTCTTTGCCATCCAGGAACTTACAATGTAGGAGAAGAAATAAGGCATGTGCACAAATAATTCTAATACAAATAAACACTAGAATTCATTTTAGGAAATTCCATAACAAGTCCAGTAAAAGGGTTATATAATTTTAAAAAGGAGAAAATTATTTCTGAGGTGGGCTCAGGGAAGGATTCATAGAGGATATGGGGTTTAAGCTGAGTATTGAAAGTGGGACAGAATTCAACTGGATGAATTTGGAGAGGGCATTCAAAGCATCCTGAATAATGTAAACAAAGATCCAGAGGCCAAAAATCACCCTGATGGGTATGTTTTGCCTGGTATGTCAGATAGTGTATGTAGATAGTGCAAGACAAGGCTATAATGGTAAGGTGACACCATATTGCAGAATTCCTTGAATGTCAGACTGAGGTTCAATTTTATTTGGTAGCCAGGATATAATCACTGAAGACTTTTAAGCAAACAACTTCATTAAGGATATTAATATGACAGTGATACAAAAGGTATCACTAATATGGCAAAAGTAGATGAAAGTGATAGAATTCAATATTAACTCAGTTATAAAATAATTGACTCACTATTATGTTTGCTGGAACTATCAACTAGTACAATCTACAAATAGCAGCATAAAATAAGAGCTATAAAAATACCCTTTGACCTAGTGTTCTCATCATGAGAACTCTATGCTAAGAATTTAAGAACAAAAAATATACAGTCATAGAAAAATATTCCTAACACTTTTGCTTATAATAACAAAATCCATTTGAGGAATAATTGAACAAATTGTGATATATGAATGAAATAGAACATTAGCTCTCCATAAGAAATGCCGAACATGAAGAACACAGCAAAATATGGGAATATTTATATGAAGTGATACAGAGTGAGACAGAATTGAAACAATATGAGCAATGACTAAGTAAAGAGAAATAATAATAGCTGGAACAACAGCCTATCACATGAAAAAAAATGCCCTCAAATAATAGGATGTTATTTCTGTTATTATTCTGTTGAAGTTAATATAAATACTATAATACATTTTAAATATTTTTGATCTTGTAATTTTATTTAAGCTCCCTGAGGGCAGAGAGTGTTCCATTTTTGTCTCTGTATCCTGGTGATTAGTGTAGTGCCTACCACATAGTAAGTATTTATTAAATGTCTATGGATTGATTTTTTTATCCTGCACTTATTTGAATATTTTGTAGATGGTTATTTAGTACAAAACTTTTAAAAATTGAAAATTAAACTGAAACAATAGTAACTTAAAGTATGGAAGATTAGAGACAGGAGGATTGGTTAGGATGTTCTCATGATAATCCAAACAGGTCAAATTGATAAACCAAATCAATGGTTGGAACACAAAGCCCTCCCACCAAGGAACTGGCAATCTAATGTAAATAAGTAGGAATATACACATAAGATAGATACAGAGTAGATGAAGGTAATGAGGAAGAGGACAAAATTAGCAACTGACAGGACCAGGAAAGAAGGGCCCTGAGGGACGCTGGGGAAACAAAGGGGCATAAAAGGGAGAAGAGTATGGGGGCAACCAGTTCAAAGGCAAAAAGATAGGCAAGGCAATCTGGTGTTTGAAGAACTCAAAGGAGGCCAGTGTGGCTGGACAACAGAGTGCTTGGGGGGAAGTAAGATGTAAGAAGACTGAAAAAGTTGGAAGGGATCAGGTAAAGTGCTTTAAGAGCAAGAGGACATTTGGAAATGATGTCCCATGGTAGCAGTGGCAGTAGAAATAGTGGGGCAGACGTAAGAGAAAAAACTTGAAGAAAAAACAGTGTTGGAGTTGGTATGGGAAGACACAGAAACTGAAGACAGAAGTATAAGTCTATCCCACCAATATGGAAAATGGGAGATTATACAAGATTATTTATTTATTTATCAATTAATTACTTATTTATTGATTATTTATAATTATTATATAATTTATTTATAATAATTTGTAATAATATATAATTATTTATTAATAAAAGTTTACTGACTGACTTGCTGACTGTGACTTCAATATATTCAGGAACTTCTCTGGGCAACCAAATTTTGGCATAATTTTCCACAAGCCCTCATGATTGACAGTACCAAAGCCTTGGTGAGATTGACAAATGTTGTACACAGATGTCTGTTCTGCTCCTGGCTTTTCTCCTAGAGTTGTCAGGAAGCAAGCATCATATCAACCCTTTCTCAAGACATACCCTCTCTCAGGTAGATGACTATATTCCAGGTGAAGAATCAGCTTATTAAGAAAGACTTTGGCAGTAATCTTACCAGCAGTGACTAAGAGAGAGACATCCCTGTAGTTTTCATAGGACCTACCTTTATAGAGATGGACAATGGAGGCATCCCTGAACTCCTGAGGGATAACCTCCTCTTGGTATTTAACCTGGAACATCTCAATCAGCTTTTGCTTGAGCAGTAGACCTTCTCAGACTCATAAATCTCAGATGGGATAGAGTCAGATTCAGGTGCTTTGCCACCAAGAAGAACTTAAGGGTATTCAAGATCTCTTCTTAAGTTGGAAATTTAGCTACAGAGAGGTTGACTTCAACCTGAGGTATATGGTTAATGGCTTCAACATTGATTGATGTCTATAGAGAACACTATGGAAGTATTCAGCCCACCTCTCCAGAATCAGGTCCTTATCACTAATCAGTGTGGCTCCATCAGTACTGAGTAGTTGAGATACACCATAGGTCTTTGGCCAATTCTCTGCTGCATGTGCAAATTTGGTCGAACAATTAACACCAAGAAAACATAAGTTCTCCACCAACCAGCACCATGTCATCCATAAGTAGAACATAGGTTACAGCAAATGGAGAAATTTTGAATAAGTGAATAAATTCATTTACGTTGGCAGCATACTTCCCAGGAATGTATACACAGATAAGGTTGATGCATGTATTGCCAGAGCTAGCTCAGTGTTTGGGAGGCTCTGAAGGAAAATGTGGTAAAGAAGAGGTATTCGGCTGTCTACTGAATCGAAGGTCTGTAGAGTCATTGTAATGACCTCAATGATGCCACTTATGCCTGTGAAACCTGGACAATCTACCAGAGCCACGCCAGGAAGCTGAATGACTTCCATTTAAATTGTCTTAGGAAGATTTTGAATATCACCTGGCAAGATACTGGGGTATCTCAAGCTGAACTACCAAGCATTCAAACTCAACTACAAATCTATTGGACTGGCCTCATTGTTTCAATAAAAAATGTACACTTGCGTAAAAGACTATTTTAATGAGAACTCATGCAAGGCAGGCACTCAGATGGTGGTCAGAAGAAGTGTTACAAGAATGCTCTTAGGGTCTCCCTGAAGAACTTTGGAATCAATTGTGGGACATGGGAGACACTGGCAAAAGACTCCCCAGCATGGCATGCCCTCATCAAAGAAAGTGTTGTGCTCTATAAGCAAAGCAAAATTGCAGTTGTTCAAAAAGAATTATGAGATTTGCAAATTTAGAGACATCTCTACTCCAAATCTTCATAGATGTTATCTATGCTCAACCTGTGGTAGAGTGTTCTGAATTCATATTGGCCTGATCAGCCACAGTTGGAAACACTATATCTTCACCTTCAATTCCAGCCCATCCTTTAAAATTTAACTGAAATGCTGCCTCTTTCATGAAGACTTCTCTTATCACCTCAGACATCACATAGAGTGTTTGTACCTATACAATATATTAGTCAAGTATATGATATCCCCTTATTAGATTGTAAACACAATGGGGGAGGGACTATATTTTTTCTAAGCCTCTCAACTCCCCAATCATCCATCACCACACCATTTTATGTAATGGGCATTTAATAAATGTTTGCTTAATGAATAAAATGTCAGAATCCTACCTTCTAATCATTGACTTTTCTACTTCTATGGAAAAGATTACTTTTACTGTGATCAACCTGAACAACGATCACTTATATAATGCCTTAAGGTTTGCAAAGTACCTTACAAATATTATCTCATCTGATCTTCACAACAAGAAGGGGGATGCTATTATAATCCTCTATTTACAGATGAGGAGAATGAGTCAGATAGTCAGAGTCACACTATGTCTCTTAGCCTTCTGAGGCCAAGAAATGACTCTTGGTCCAGAGCTCTATCTATTGTACTACCTAGGTAATTTTTGCAATTACAAGATAGACATATTTGACTTGGAGGGTCTGAATTCAATCAGTGAAATTCACTTATAGAATTTATTTAATATTTAATATGAGAATTCAACCTTGAATGATGGCCTAAGATTATTGCCTGTGCAGAAGCACAAGACAATGGAAAGAATGCTAGATAAAGAGTAGGAGGACCTCGACTATCACCATCAGTGGGTAAGTTACAGTACATGAAGACTTCCCCCAGTAGAAAGGGCAGTGGAGAATAATTTGTTCCAATGGCTATGAAGGCAACCGAAGCAAGCCATATGGAATACTCAGAGCTTGGTCTGATAGTGAAGACACCAAAGTCATCTACTGCATCTTGACTTTTGTCCTGACACTGGACTTCAATGACTCTGGAAGAGAGAATGAGGCTGATGACTCTACTTCCCTTAAATCCAACTCATGCCCAAGTCAAGATATCACTCATAAGCAGCATCATTGGTCTTTGAAAATGGCCTTCACCAACAGCAATAACTCCTCTGAACCTTAATTTCTCCCTCTATAAGATGATGTTCCTCTATAAGATGATGAGATGACCTTGGAATAGACTAATCTAAGTCTATAATCCTTTATTTGCTTTTTGTTATTCCTGCTTAAATCACACACTCTACTTCCATGTTTAACAACCAAAGAAACCAATTATTTTATCTGGGATGTCACATATGCCTCAATTTTATTTTTCCATCTCCTCTCTGTACAGTTTTTTCCTTTCCTGTCAGAGTCCTGTTCTGATTACATTTATGTTCCATAAATATTTTTCTTTTCCTATTAAATTAGAATATTTCCAAGGGAATCCTTTTGGCCATGAGACTCCAGACATTTTTGCTTCTCTTTATTTGTTCAGTGTTTATTATCTCAATGTTATATAGTCAATGAAAGTCAGGTTTGGCTTATGATATCACTTCAGAATTAAGTGGGATAGCTCATTCACTGTGGTAGAGTCCCAGATGTTAGTCTCGACTCTGTCATTAATTAGTTTTGTGATATCGAGCAAATCGAACCATCAGAGCCTAGCTGAAATCAGTGGAAATCAAAGGATTAAGCTAGTTGGCAACCTTCACATTAATCAGCAAAGGAAATCTCAATCTAGTAAGCTTAGTATCCATTGTGAGCAATTATTTTGGGTCAGTTGGTATATATAATCCAAACTATACTCTTATCTATTAATATAATATTCATAAATAAGCTAATATACTACAGTATTCTATGGAATCAAATCTGAAGACTGTAAGAGCAGCTAATAGTACACTCCAAGACATCTCTGACATGCTATAGCAAAAAGTCTCCAAAGCCAGGTGAGAGACATCCAAGGGGAAACCATAACTAAAATGAGCTTCCATCAATGTCAGGGAGAATTCAATGGGGACTTTACAGGTTGGTCACTGAGAAGACAAGTTGTCTAATACTAATGTAGAATTATTTTCATGTTTCTTTTAATGAGTTCACAAGGCAGCTGCACCTATCTCAACATATTAGAGTAATCATAGCATAGTAGCCCAAGATACTGATTCTGACACTGAGACTTCAGATTTTCATATCTCAAATGAGACTATCAGATTCTTTTATCTGTAAATACTACTATCCTATTACTTAAATGTTCATCACAAAGCAATATGTAGGATTAAATAAGACTTTCATGACAATCAATTCCTACTATATTATAGAAAGACCAATGGATAAATATCTATGAAATAAGTAAATATTTCTGTGTAGCAATGCTCACAGGGGAAATGAAAATCAGGCTAGGAATTGCTTAGAATACATGATTCAATGACCAGTTACAAGTCATAAGCAATTAACCAGGAATTCTATAACTACCACACCACCACCACCATTAATAACTATTAATAATATAATTAATAATTAGTAATAATAATAAAAGACAAGGAGTTGAAAAGTGTTGAAATGATTTATAAAACGTGACTTCACACAGCATGAATAAAGTCCCTGGAGTGAATTAGAAATGAAGGAATACCATTGACCAGACAATGACTGGTCATGCCTGTGTGGCCTTTAAAAGACTGTCAATGAAACTCAATGTTTAATTCTATCCAAGCACATAGTGGCTTTTCTGAGTGTGTTGTTCAGTCCTTTCAGTGGCATCTGATTCTTTGTGATCCCATTTGGGATATTCTTGGCAAAGACATTGGAGTGGTTTGCCATTTCCTTCTAAAGATCATTTTACAGATGAAGAAACCAAGGCAAACAGGGTTAAGTGAATTGCCAAGGGTCACAAAGTTAGTATCAGAAGACAGATTTGACTCAGGAAGATTAGTCTTCCTGACTTCAGGCAGGGTGCTCTATCTACTTCACCACCTATCTACCTTGCTGAGAGGGACTCTTGGGCAAGTAGAGCATTAAGGTACAAAAGGGGACTTTCCTTCCCCATCATCAATCGTGGCATCTGACAATAGAACTAGTCAACTAGTAGAAAATATCTCATAGAAATGGAGTCAATTCAAGAGACTTTCAAGAACTGAAGGGAACAGACATGTGCGTTCTCCAAATAGACACGGACACAGAGGTAGCCTTCATGTTGTTTTGAGGAGAGAGACCTGTGGTGGCAAAGAGAATCAGCAATAGACCCAAGAGAGCAAGCCCCGCAATTGAGACAAGGTACAGGGAGGGAACCTGACTAAGCAGTCCACTCAACAGAGCCTATATCCTGGGAGGAGCTGCATGAAGTCTCCAGGATGAAAGAAATTATATAGAAGCTTTCCAGTTCCTGAGGTATAAATTGCATTTGGGATATGTATTCCCTACATATGTACCTTACCATCATTGTACTTTAAATGTGGGATCATTCTTCTCATGGATGCTGTGTATTTGATGCATTGGGGAACGCACCTAAAACATTAGGGGAATGCTTTGTTGAGAATACACTTTCTTTGTTAAGTTAACTGTGTCCACTTGCTATCTATTAATGAGAAGAGAGCCAACGGGGGTTCATGAATTTTATTTTTAGGAGGGCAGAACCACAATGTACCTTGAGAACCTGGGAGTAGCAAAAGTTTTCTGAAGACCCAACCTGTGAGTGCAAGCTAGAGAAATAGGCTGAAAGAGGTGGATGTTATCATCACATTGATCTAGTTTAAGGTTTACAAAGCACTTTATATAAGAAGACATCATCTTCTTTGGTTCTTGCATAAACCTTTTGGGGTGGCCTTCTTATTCCAAGTACAGTGTTTCCCACAGTATCACACAACTTTACTTCCAGTCTTATTCATCCTTCAAAATCCAGCTTAAGTACCACCTCCTCTAAAGAAGTTTGAACTATTCCATAGCCTCACTGATTTCCCTTGCCTCTAAACTCTTTCGACATTTATTGTTATATAAAGATTATATATATACACACAGATATATATGTGTATCTATAGTCACATATACTGACTATATATAGTCAATTGCAGCTAAGAGAATTAGAAGTGAAATGTAAAGACCTAGGTCTGAATCTAAAATCTGTTGTTTTGCATCTATTATAACCTTGGGAAAGCTCTTTCTCTCTGAGTTTCCCTTTTATAATCTATAAAGTGTCAGGGAGGTGGACTTGAGGAAAGGGAGAAAAGATTTTAAACAAGATACTGAGGTTTCTTCTAATCCAGAAAAACCATCATTCTCAATCCTAGGTTTCTGAATTCCTAATGTTACCTGTAACCTCCCGGTTTGTTGAAAAATTATTTTAAAAAATATAACATTAGTTCATTATTTTTAAAACTATAAGCCATGAAGCAGTTTTGAAGTCAGGGCAACCTAGGTCTGACAATGCTTTGTCATGAATATTAGTTAAACTTATTGCATAATTCCAAGAAAACACAATTTCTATGTTTTCTTAGGACAAGTTCTTACTATTTTGCCCAGACTGGAACCATGAGGGGTACTCATAGACTGATCCCATTTGTCAGATGGGACAACCCAAATTCTCCCTTGTCACACATACTGGCTTCGTGACCCAACCATTCAGTGCTCCAAGACAATTCCCTAAGATCTTAATTACAGTGTAAGTTCTGTTCTACAGTGGTAGAGAGAATTTCCTCACAGAGAGTTCATTATATCAGTGAAATCACAGGTCTGGATGAAATGAATAGATGGAAAGAGAAATAAAGGGATATTGAGAGTGGAGAGAAAGTGACAACCACATAATTAAACAATCAACAGGAGGCCGGATTGAGGGGCAGAGCCAATGTGGCGGATGAGAGCAGCAACACAGATGAATTCTCTCAACATTCCCCTTGAAATAACCTTAAAAATAACACCTTAAATGAAATTTTGAGGTGGAAGAGTGAACAAAAGGTCAGGGGAAACCATTTTTCCAACCTTAGAAAACTTAGGAGGTCCACAGGAGAGGTTTGTGACACCAGGGTGGATGTCTATCTGGAGTTCACACATGCAGTGATTTCAACAGTGAAAGCGTCATTTCAGCAGCAGCATCTTCTGGAGCTCTCAGCCCAAAGACATTAAGGGGGTTGAACAAGAGGTTAGAAAGAGACTAAAGTGACCCATTGCTGGCACTGGGTACAGCTGGCACTGATTAACAACTCTATTGCCCATAAATAGTTCTGCATCACAGTTCCAGAGCAGAGAGGAGGACTTGTGGTCAGTCATAAGGGAGCAGGGGATCTGGTCACAGTTCCAGAGCCAAGGGGAGTGATAGTACTTGTGAGTAAGGGAAACTTCCTGGGTAAAGACCAGAGCACAGACCAGGAGAGCAGTGACCACAATCCTCATCGGATCACACCACCCTGAATGGACCAAAAACTTTCAGACACCCAGAGCTAGCTCTGATAACATAGAAAAGCCAAAATTTGTCGCAATGCCTTCCTACCCATAGGTGAGTAGAGCCCAACTTTAAAACAAAGTTTTAAGTCATGAAATAGGTTCAAAAAATGAGCAAACAACAGGAAAAGAACTTAACCATAAAAAGTTACTCCAGCGGCAGGGAAGACCAAGGCACAAACTCAGAAGTCAATAACACAAAAGGATGTACAAACAAAGCCTTAAAAAAAATGCTAATTGGACAAAAGCCCAAAATAAATCTCTGGAAGAATTAAAGAAAGAGATAAAAGTAGTAGAGGAAAAATTGAGAAAAGAAATAAGATTGACGCAAGAAAATTATGAAATAAGATTTAATTTAATTTAATGAAGGAACAAAAAAAAATGCTGAATAACATTCTTAAAAAAAAATTTACCTAATAATAAAAGAGGCACCAAAAAAATCACTGAATAAAATAACTCCTTTAAAAGCAAACTAGGTCAAATAGAAAGGGAGGTACAAAAATTCACTGAAAATAAAGTACTCCTTAAGAAGCATGATTGGCCAAATGGAAAAGGTAAAAAAAAAAAAAAAAAATAGCTCATTAAACAAAATAATTCCCTAAAAATTGGAATTGGGCAACTGGAAGCTAATTAGTCAAATAAACATCATGAAATAATAAAAGAAAGTCAAAAGAATGAAAAAATAGAAGAAAATATGGAATATCTCATCAGAAAACCAGCAACCTAGAAATGGATTAAGAAGAGATAACTTAAGAATTATTGGACTACCAGAAAGCCAGCCATGATTAAAAAAAAGAGCCTAGATACCATATTTCAAGAAATTATAAGGAAAAGTACTCAATATTTTCGATCCTGTCCTTCTTCAAATATCTATTTTCCTTTCAGAGGTTAAAATAGAAATTGAAATTTTTCACTGATTATCCCCTAAAAGAGAATCCTGAATGAAAATTCCCAGGAATATTATAGCCAAATTCCAAAGCACCCAGGATAAGGAAAAATTATTGTAAGCATCCAGAAGGAAACAATTCAAATATCATAGAGCCATGGTCAAGATTACACAAGATTTAGTAGCGTCCACTACTACTCCACTACTCTGCTACTAATCCACACAACATTTAGTAGGTTCCACTACTCTATTAAAAACTGGAAGGTTTAGAATCTCATATTCTGGAAGGCAATGGAGCCAGGATTACCACCAAGAATAGCTTACTCAGAGAAACTGAGTGTAATCCTTTCAGTATGGGCTGAGGGAAAATGGATATTTAATGTAATAGAGAACTTTCAAGCATCCTGATGAAAAAAACAGAGCTGAGTAGAAATTTTGACATTCCTACACAGACTTGGGAAGATTAAAAAAGTAAACATGAAAGAGAAATCAGAAAGGACAAAATAATGCTTAATTATTATATTATTATAATTATATATTCATTATAATTATATATTATATTATTATAGCTAATTAAATTCCCATATAGGAAGATGATTCATGTAACTCCTAAGAACTGTATCATTATTAGGAAAGTTAAAAGGAGTTTACATAGAGAGCATGGGTGTGGGTTGTTTATGTTGAAATAATCCCTAAAAAAATGAAAAGGTGAGAAAGAAAAATGCACTAGGAGAAGGGGGTGATAGAATGGGGAAATTTTTCTCATATAAAAAAGGAATGCAAGGAAAAGCTTTCACAGGACAGAAGAAAGTGTAGTGGGGAAAGGTGGCAGGCAATGGTTGAGTATCACTCTTATTGAAATTGGTTCACGGAGGGAAAAATATATAGAGACACACTCTGTTGTGTATTAAAATCTGTCTTACCCAATGGGGAAAAGGAGGGGAAGGAGATAAAAGAAGGAGGGGAGGGGTGATAAAAGAGAGGGCAGATTAAGGGAGACAGTGATTAGAAGCAAAATAAGCTTTTGAGAAGAGACAGGATAAAAACAGAGAAAAGAATAAACAGAAGAAAATGAACTATAGAGGGAAATGCACAGTTAGTAACAAAAACTCTGTACGTGAATGGGATGAACTCACCCATAAAATGGAAGCAGATAGCAGACTGGACAAGAAAACAGAATCCAATGATATCTTCTGTAGTAGGTGAAATCTGAAATGACTGAAAACAAAGATTTGAGCTTCTGAGCATATCAACTTATTAAGAAGCAATGTATGCCAATTGTATAACAAATAGGGATCAGGCTTCCTAGCTTGGCACTGGACCCTGAATACAGGAGACAGATTTTTATGCATTAAAAGAAAACAACAGGACACAAAACAGGACACAAGATTGTGTCCTAATTTCTAATTGGAGGAAAGATTAGATACTTTCTGAGTCTGGAGGGGGAAAGCAAATAGGTGCAGTTCCCTGAAATCTCCCCCAGCACTGTATTCAGTCAAGGGAACAAGGAAGCAGGAATTGATTGACCAGTATGGGGTCCGTTTTCAGATGATATATGAGTTGCTTGAGATATATAATTGTGAGAAAATTTCTTACATCAATCTTGAGATCTGACTGGATTTCTGGTCAGCATGATGGTCCTTAGGTAAAGGTCTCTAATCAATAGGTAGACATGGTTCAGCTTCCCAGCTAGGCAGCACGAGATTCAGACAATACAATGAAGTTTTCTCACAATTCCCATACATGAGTAAAGTTTTCTTGCAAGAAAGAAATTGGACTAGACCCATAATTGAAAAGAAAGGGAATTGATCTAGCTCCAGAACTAAGCCACACAATGGAGTCGGCGTGGTTCATTCAATTCCCACATTTGTTTACAAGCACTTGGAGCAAAAACAGTTAAGATAGAAGGATGGAGCAGAATTTAATATGCTTAAGGGGGAATAAAAAAAGGAGGCATAGCAATCATGATCTTGGACAAAACAAAAGCAAATATAAATCTAATTAAAAGAGATAATTGGGGAAATTATATTTTCCTAAAAGTTATCATAGACAATGAAGTAATATCAAAAATATTTATAGCAAGTTTCTCTGATAAAGGGCTAAATTCTCAAAGATGTAGAGAATTGAATCAGATATATTTTTTTAAAAAGAACCATCCCCCAAATGGTAAATGGTCAAGGAATTTGAATATTTTTCAGAGGACGAAATCAAAGCTATCTATAGTCATATAAAAATACTCTAAATCATTATTGATTAGAAAAATGTAAACTGGAACAATTCTAGGATAGCACCTCACACCTATCAAAAATGACAAGTGCTGGAGATGGTGATGGAAAATGGGTATACTAATGAAGTGGAGTAGCAAACTGGTCCAACCATTCTGGAAAATAATTTGGAACCATTCCTAAAGGGCTATAGAAGTGTGCAAATCCTTTGACTCAATAATACCACTATTAGATCTGTACTCCAAAGAGACCAGAGAAAAAGAAAAAAGACCTATGTGTACAAAAATATTTATATCAGCTCTTTCTGTGGTGGCAAAAAAAAAATGAAAATTGAGGGGATTCTCATCAATTAGGGAATGGTTGAACAAGTTTTGGAATATGATTTTTATAGAGTAATGTCTAAGAAATGATGAGGAGGTGGTTTCAGAAAAAAAATTGCAAGATCTATATGAACTCATGCAAAGAGAAGCAGAAGAACTGGGAGACAATTGTATAAAGTATATAGAGTAACAGTAATATTGAGAGTATATAAAGTAACAGTAATGTTGATCATTATTACAACATATGTAATAATGATCAGCCATGAAAGACTTGGCTACTTGATCAATACAATAATCCAAGAAAATTACAAAGGTCTCATGATGAAAAAAGAGAGAACTGATGAAATTTGAGTGCAAATTGTATGAGTTCTTTCACCTTTTTCTTTTCTTTTTTTTGCTTTTTGGTTTTGGTTTGGGGTTTGTTTTATTCTTTTTGCAATGTGGCTAATATTGACATATATTTTGCATGATTTCAAATGGATGACTAATTTCATATTGCTTCCCTTGTTAGTGGGTGGGAGAAAGAATGGGAGGGAGAGAATTCAAAACTAAATTTTAAAAAATTATCTAAATAAATAATAAATGAGAAAAAATCTATAGGCTAGATCTCTAAACAGAGGAATTGATGCCATGTAAAATGAAGTCAAATGGTCTCTACCAGAAAAGATCCCTCACCATTATTCAAAATTGACTTAAACAACAAGATATTGGCATCTTTAGACAGAAAACATCTATGTGTTCTTATAAATGCATTCTCCTACAACTGTAATTTACCACTGCCTTATCATAGCTAGAGAACATGACCTAAAAAGATATTAAGAGATTAATAAAGAGATATTAAGAGATATTGAAAGAAACTGCTCAGATTGAAACACATAGAACATAGAATCCTAGAGTACTAGAGATCAAAAGGATTTTACAGATCATATAGTCCCCCTCTCTTATCGTTGCATTGAGGAAACAGCTCCAGAAAGATTGAGTGACTTTCCAAAGTTCCCATTGCTACTTATCACTGTGTTAGGACTGGAATTTAAATCTCCTGACTCCTAGCCTAAATCTTCTTTCTACCACACTACACTCAGGAATGAAAAGAAGTTTGCACTGCCAGAGCCAAGTGCAATGTTTCTTTGTTAAGTAGTCTCACTTTTCTCTTTTCACAGTCCCACTAATAGAAGTTGATGCTACTTACTTCTACTACAAAAATTTGACAAAATGCCTCCAAAAAACCTTTAAAAATATCTTTATGAATCCTTCAGAGTGTCATAATCCTATTATAGGTATTGATAACAAATGTCAGTTTAAAAAAAAAATCCAACCTAACTCGCTATGTATAAACTATGCTGCAATATCATTTCCATCTCTCAATACTAAAAGGAATTAGCCCAAACCATGTCTTAGGGAAAATGATAGAAGGGTAGGATAAAAGAAAAGAGGAGTGATGCCATTTCATCTGCAGATGCCAAAATGAAAAGCCTTTCACTAGGCTCCATCTTATCGAATATTGCACCTTTGTCCTAATCTCTTGTACAAGTAGTCTGTCTCCTTGATAAGCCGTCTTCTGGCAAGTGGCAAGTAGGTGCTCACATAAATACAACTAGATGGTGATGATATCTTCATTAAGTGATGGGGACTACAGACAAGGTGAGACAGGCTTCAGATTGTATGCTAAAACACACAGTGCTGGAAGAACTAACCCTTGGATGCTCTGATGGGTCTCCTGAACATTGTTTTCCCTCCACACATGCCACCATTATTCCTTATGTTGTATGAGGTTTTGTGTGTTGTTGGTTTGGGGTTTTTTTGCATGCTTCAATGTATGGTTCTAACATCAATTATTTTTGAAGTACACAAATGAGAAAGAAAAAAAGTTGTCTAGATTTATAGGTTCAAAGGATTTAGAGGCCAAAAAAGGCACTTGGAAATCATTTAGACCAATCTTCTCAACTAGTAGCCAGAGAAAATGAGGTCTAGATAGTCACATAGCTAGTAATCGGTAGAGCAAATGCTTGCCAGCACCTCCCACCTCCTGAAAGCCCTGTGAACCACCCTTCACTCCATGGGAAATAATAAATGCATCTTAAATTGCACAGCACTTTAGCATTTTAAAACACTCATATAGGTCCACCAGGCCTTGTTATCTGCCCTACTGTTTTGGCCTCTGAAGCCCTGGGCATCATTATTTGACCTGCTATTTTATCCTAACGACTCCTGGATCTTGTCATTTGCTCTGCCACTTTACTCTAATTACCACCTGGACTTTCCAGCAGCTGACCCTTCTTATATGTGTTGTCACCTCCTTTTATAATGTGAGGTCCTTGAGAGTGGGGACAAACTATCAGTTGATTGGAACATCTGTCATCACTGATCTTAAAGGGAAAAAGAGTTCTTTGTTGATCTTTTGAATAGGCAACGTGCAGTCAGACATAAGATCAGGCAAATCTGGGTTCCAATCCTACCTCTAATATATATTAACTGTGTGACCAAGGGCAAGGCAATTTACTTTCCTGAACTTCAGTTTCTTCATCTATAAGATGAGCATAACAAAACATAGCTATACTCAAGGCTATTTTGAGATACAGATGAGGATATTTACATGCATATATACATACATATGTATATACAAAAATTTATTTGTAAGACACTTTGCTAGTTTTAAAGAGCCAAATGAATGTTGATTGACATTATTATCATTAGTAGTAATAGCAGTAGTAGTAGTTGTCATTTAGTCATTTTCAGTTAAGTCCAAGTCTTTCTGACCTCTTTTTGGAATTTTCTTGGAAAAGATACTGAAGTTGTTTGTCATTTCCTTCTCCAACTCATTTAACAGATGAGGAAACTGAGACGAACAGGGCTAAATGACTTGCCCAAGATCACAAAGCTAGTAAGTGTCTGGAGTCAGGTTTGAAGTCAAGTGTTCCTGACTCCAGGTCTGGCACTCTATCCACTATGATACCTAGCTGCTGTTGCTTCTTATGATTGTGTGCCAAATATAGGGATGTTATAATCAATTCTTACCTGTATTATCTCAATAGCCTCCTAAGAGGTCTTTCTTCATGCAGACAATTCTACATAGCTATGGCCAGATCAATACATACATATATATAATATGTATACACACACATATGTATATGTGTGTATAGAGAGATATAGTTTACCCTACACAGCAACATAGACAAAACATAATATAAACACAAGGAAGTGATGCAGAAACAAGATGTTGACTGACTTTGGATCTCTGGGGCTTAGAAGCAATATAACCTAGTCTCTGAAAGATAGAAAAACAAATTAAGGGTAGGAAAAAAGAGAGGTTATGAATTTCCTTTTTCATACAACCAGCTAGAGGCAAAATAGAGTTCTAAACATTTGTAAGCATGCGTGCATCAGAGAGCAAATGAAACTAGATAGTAGAGAATTTATAGAAGTATAAAAGTTTATAATTTTACAGCAATTAAAATCCTGACATCAATACTAAAATAAAAGCAAATTTTATATCACAATTTAAAATACTAAAGACTGAAGGAAAAGACCTTGTATGAAAAAACTGGGGGCAATCAGGCAAATTTAGGACTATATACAAGTAGCAAAAATAGAAAATGGTCCATGCAACCCTTCCCCTAAGCGAATAGTCATTGTACATAGGAACATTTGATTTTGAAAAACTTTGTAAACAAGTCCCAAACCAACCCTTTCCTTTTTAAGATGCCACAAGAGCAATGTTTATGTGGGTACAAACTTATCTCATATTTCACTCTGTTTTGGCAATAAATTATGTAAGCCTCTACTTGAGCCGGGTCTTGAATATTTGGTTCATATAGAAATTCTGTATTCTTAACAAGATCTGCTTAATTGTGATTACTGGCCTCCAAACCTTATCTTTCTCTAAGAAGGACAGGCACACTTGGAGGATACACATTTGGATAAAATAATGGTGGCTAAATTTACATGTTGGTGGGGAAGGTAATCATCCTTAAATAGCATCTGTAGTTTTAATAAGGCTCCTTCCCATGGTGTCCCTTCTTTCCCTGGAATGGTGCATTATCAGTTCATGAGATTCGTTGTTCCATCTGGATTTTTTCTACATACTGCTGCAGAGCCAAAAGGATGATCTTTTTCCCCAAGCTTTCTGCTCCTGTGTTAAGTTTGCTGAGGACTATTCCAGCCATATTCAAAGCCCCTTTCAGCACAGCTGTGCCCCCCTCACCATTCCCACAAGTGTCCAGGGTGGAGGTAAAAAGTGCCCGCATGGTCAGTGGCTACAGCAGCACTTCCCTTTGTCTTAGGACTTTCTGGAGCCCACTCAGTCGGACCCAAGACAGCAGGACCCCTGCTCAGCAAGGAGCAGGGTGGGGAAAGGCAGAAGGATAGATTAACCCTTCTAATGTACATATCTGATCATGTCACTTATCCCTTCCTACCATCAAAAACCTTTAGACTCTCCCCACTACCTAAGAAAGAACAGTCGACTCCTTTGTCTGGTGTTAAGATCCCACACAAACTAGCTCTACTCCATGTTTCTGTTTGTATCTGACATTAAGCCCCTTCATTTACTTTATGCTCTAGCCAATTTGGACTACCCCCCTCTTCTCTTACTTTTCCTTATTCTATACTCTTTACTATAAAAACCGAATCAGTCCTCATCTGTAAATATGCATGAATGAAAGCAAACATGCACCAAAAATGAATGAGTATAAATTTACCTAACCTAGGAAAAAGTTGGAAAGTTTCATGGATTCTGAGCAGCTGGCATTGTACTTCATATTTCAGTGTTATGGGACCTTTAAATTTTCTGATGTGACTATACCCTGCCACTGATACAGATTGCAATCCCTCTATGAATTTAGAAATGACTTTTTGAAAATTGTTATAACTGAAAGACTCCTCCCTCTTTAACAAATTGGCCCTTCAGAACTGAATAGAGCTGTTTCTCTATGAGAAATGTGGGTCTTTCCAAATTTAGAGAACCTATCAGAGCTTGAATTCCACTCGAATAACCTTTGAGAAACCATAGCTGCCACCATGCTACAGTGAGGCATGATACTGTGGGAAAATAGTGATAATAAAAAACTTAAATCAAATATCTTAGAAAAGATATTTCTCAACAATCTCAACTCTAATGGGGTAGGTATTATGATATAATTTGGAATACATTCTGGAAACATCAGAAGGAAAACAAACACCTAAAATGGAGGGAGAGAGAGAGAGAGAGAAAGAGAGAGACAGAGAGAGAGACAGAGAGAGAGAGAGAGAGAGAGAGAGAGAGAGAGAGAGAGAGAGAGAGAGAGAGAGAGAGAATGAGAATGAGAATGTGATGTAATGATAATGGAAAGAGCACAGAATCTGGAATCAGAGGACTTAAGTTTAAATCAAAGCCTTCCTGTGTGAAATGAGCAAGTCTCTTTACCTCTCTGGACCTTCTTAAAAGAAGGGATTAGAGGGGGCGGAGTCAAGATGGCAGAGTAGAAAGATGCACGTTTGCGAACTCTGAACCCACAGCCCATAGATTTAATGTCAGAAGAGCTCCCCAGAAGTTCTGGATAACTGCAGGGGTTGCAGAAACATAGTGGAAGAGATTTCCGTTCCAGAGAGCCCTAGAGAGCCGTCCCCAGGGTCCGTCGCACCCCAAAAAGCGAACCCCACCCCAGCGCTGCCCTGGCCGTGGCCCCAGAGAAGCTGATCCGAGCAGGCTTCAGGGACGGAACCTCCGGCAGCCAGGAAGGTCCCTCCACCCACAGACATTACAGGTCAGTGAGAGACACGCTTGGGCTCACCGAGAGGGGAGCGGGGTGTCTCCGTGGCTCGGGCCCCCTCGGGAGAAAGCAGCGGAGGCAGAGGCGGGGGCAGCAGCGGAGACAGCGGTGGTGCGGCTGCGGCAGCCTGGGACTCCCCCAGCGGCAGGCAGGATCTTCATTACTGAAAGTCTCTGCATAAACCACCTGAAGGAGCTGAGCCTGGGAGGCAGCCCTGCCCCACCCGCTCCATTTCTGAAGGTCTCTGCATAAAGCCCCTGAGGGAACTGAGCCTGGGAGGTGGCCCTGCCCCCACCCCAGCACCAGAACTAAAGCTCACATTGATTAGCAGCCATGCCTGCCGCGGAAAGCCCATTTGAATCTCAGACCCCAAGCACTAGCTGGGCGGATCTAGGCGGGGGTGGATAGGAATCTCAGAAGTCAAGTAATTGGCTGGGAAAATGCCTAGAAAAGGGAAGAAAAATAAGACGATAGAGAGTTTTTTCGAACACATGCAAATGATCCCAACTTTCGGATCTGACGATGACGGGGACATATTCTTGCCATCAGGGAAAGACGTGGAGGGCGGGGCCTTGGTACTCCAGACATCCCAGGGGGATGTCGGGTGGGCTCAGGCCTTGGAAGAGCTCAAAAAGGATTTTGAAAAGCAAGTTAGACAGGTGGAGGAAAAACTGGGAAGAGAAATGAGAGAGATGCAAGAAAAGTATGAAAAACGGGTCAATACCTTGGTAAAGGAGACCCACAAAAATGCTGAAGAAAATAACACCTTGAAAAATAGGCTCACTCAATTGGCAAAAGAGGTTCAAAAAGCCAATGAGGAGAAGAATGCTTTCAAAAGCAGAATGAGCCAAATGGAAAAAGAGGTTCAAAAGCTCACTGAAGAGAATAGTTCTCTCAAAATTAGAATGGAACAGATGGAAGCTAATGACTTTATGAGAAACCAAGAAATCACAAAACAAAACCAAAAGAATGAAAAAATGGAAGAGAATGTGAAATATCTCATGGGAAAAACAACTGACCTGGAAAATAGATCCAGGAGAGACAATTTAAAAATTATGGGACTACCTGAAAGTCATGATCAAAAAAAGAGCCTAGACATCATCTTCCATGAAATTATCAAGGAAAACTGCCCTGACATTCTAGAACCAGAGGGCAAAATAAGTATTGAAAGAATCCATCAATCACCACCTGAAAGAGATCCAAAAAGAGAAACTCCTAGGAACATTGTGGCCAAATTCCAGAACTCCCAGCTCAAGGAGAAAATCTTGCAAGCAGCTAGAAAGAAACAATTCCAGTACTGTGGAAATACAATCAGGATAACTCAAGATCTAGCAGCTTCTACATTAAGGGATCGAAGGGCGTGGAATAGGATATTCCAGAAGGCAAAGGAACTAGGACTCAAACCAAGAATCACCTACCCAGCTAAACTGAGCGTAATACTTCAGGGGAAAATATGGTCTTTCAATGAAACAGAGGACTTTCAATCATTCTTGATGAAAAGACCAGAGCTGAAAAGAAAATTTGACTTTCAAACACAAGAATGAGAAGAAGCATGAAAAAGTAAACAGCAAAGAGAAGTCTTAAGGGACTTAACATAAGTGAACTGTTTACATTCCTACATGGAAAGACAATATTGGTAACTCTTAAAACTTTTCAGTATCTGGGTAGTTGGTGGGACCACACACACACATGTACACGCATGCACGCACACACACATACACACATGCACACACATACAGAGACAGAGAGCACAGAGTGAATTGAATAGGATGGGACCATATCTTAAAAGAAATTAAGGTAAATAGTGAGAGAGAAATGTAGTGGGAGGAAAGAGGGTGAAATGGAATGGGGTAATTATATGTCATTTAGGAGGCAAGTAGGAGACTTTTTAGTGGAGGGAAAAAGAGGAGAGCTGAGAAAAAAAAAAAAAACAAGAAGTTTACCCTCATCACATTTGACTAAAGGAAGGAATAAAATGCACACTCATTTTGATATGAAAACCTATCTTACAGTATAGGAAAGTGGGGGAGAAGGAGATAAGCAAGGGGGGGAATGATGGAAGGTAGGGAAAAGGGTGGAGGGAGCAATTTGAAGTCAACACTCGGGGAGGGACAGGATCAAGACAGAAGAGAAACATGAGGGGCAGGATAGGATGGAGGGTAAATCAGTTAGTCTTACGCAACATGACTATCAGGGAAGTCATTTGCAAAACTACACAGATATGGCCTATACTGAATTGCCTGCCTTCCCAAAGGGAATGGGTGGGGAGGGAGGGATGGGGAGAATTTGGAACTCAAAGTTTTAGGAACAACTGTTTAGTATTGTTGTTGCTACTAGGAAAGAAGACATACAGTTAATGAGGAATAGAAAGTCATCTGGCCCTACAGGAGAAAAGAGAAGATGGAGACAAGAGAAGGGAGGAATGACAGAAGAGAGGGCAGATTGGAGATAGGGAAAATTAGATTGCTTGGTGTATTGGGGTGGGGGAAGGGGATAAAAGGGGAGAAAATTTGGAACCCAAAATTTTGTGAAAATGAATGTAAAAAAAGTTAAATAAATAAATAAATATTTAAAAAAAAAAAAGAAGGGATTAGAGCAGTTGGTCTCTAGGGTCCTTTATAAATCTAAATCCTATGATAATTTCTAGGCTATATGCCCCCAATTGAGTACAAACATCTTGAGGACAGAGCTGAATCTAATGATATGACCTTCAATAGTCAGAAACATAAAACCTTGTTCTGGCTTCAAGAGGTCAACTTGAGAAGAACAAGATAGGAAAAGGAAGATTAGACAGGTTTGTCTGGAAAATCTCCTGGGAATTCAGCAAACCTGGACTCAAAGTTTTCATTAGCATGTTGCAGCTGCAGACAAAATGTTAATATGCTCTTGGGCTGCATGAAGGGAGGGTATAGCTCCCAGGATTAATCCTGGAAAGTGATAAACTCTCATTAGTCTCCCCTTGTCAGACCAATTCTGGAGTATCATGTTCTAGTTGAGTGACAATTTAGCAGTATTCCTCAGTTCTCAGACCTGCAGATTAGGAAGGACATTGACAAGCTGTAAAATATTCAGAGAAAGGTGACATGGGTAATATAAAAAAACCTTGAATCCATGTTTAAAAATTAGGGATATTTAGCTTGGGGAAGACTCCAAAAGGACAGGATAGCTGTCTTCTGAAGATCTGATCTGAAGAGCTATACTGTGGAAGAAAGCAGTGGATTTGTTTTATTTATTACCAGAGGCAAGAACCAGAAGTAAGGAGTAGAAATTGCAAAGGGAAATTTGAGCTGTCAGAAAGTGAAATGGGACTATGTAGAAAGTTAGTATCCAGCCATCCTTTGGAGGTCTTCAAGCAGACATTAGATGATGTCATTTCTAACCCTAAAATGATGCTCTTCTGTGATTCTGTATTATATCTACCTTTATATTCCCAATGTCCTGCACTCACAGTAATTTCTTAAATACGTGAACATAGGAGAGAAGCTAAATGGTGCAATGGATAGAATGCTGCATTTGCAATCAGGAAGATTCCTCTTCCTGAGTTTAAATCTGGCCTCAGACATTTACTAGCTGTGTGACCCTTGGCAAGTCACTTAATCCTCTCTACTACAGTTTCCTCATCTGTAAAATTATCTGTAAAAGGAAATGGCAAACCACTCCAGTACTTCTACCAAGAAAACCCTAATTGGGGTCACAAAGAAGTGGACATGACCTAAAAACTCCTGAACAATATGAAAGAAAACTAAATAAAGGATTATGTGAAACATGGGGAAGTATTCTGCCATCCTTTATAATTCAGTGAGAGATTAGGGTAAAAGACCAAGGGATTTCATATGACTTTGTGAGACAGTTAATTATTCACCTTCTCAACCTATGACTGAGAGTGAAAGTCACTTGCCAAGACAAGTCAGTGGCAGAGTTGAAAACTGAACCCAACATATCTGGCTCCAAGGTGTTTGCAAACAACTAAACCCAAGACAATTTTACATAAATTGCAGAAACTGATATTCCACACTATTTTACAGTGTAACTCTTGCTAAGTATCCAACTAGACACTAAAAAGATGTTTTCTCCTGGGGAATTACTTATCTCAGCCAATGCTGGCCATTCTTCACTTGAGAAGTAGAGACATATATCACTTACATAGTCATGGGTCATATTACCCTCAACTATGTGTTTTCAAATGTCTTGTATAACTAGTTCTCATTTTCTTATCTGGAATTTGTCCATTACTTTGACAGAAAATAAAACCAAAACATCAGGATGGTATAGCAATGTGGAAGGGAGAATGGAGAGTAAAGCCATTTTTCAGGGGTGCTTTACCATCTAATTTTATGTAATGATTAAGAGAGAAAACTGGAATTCAGAGTAGGTTTAGCCTGACAAATATAAGAAGGTAGGGGTGGATACTTACATGGTACACTTTCAGAGCCTAGAAAGGCACTGCCCCCCCCCAGAAAAGAAATCACTCTACCTACTCATTCAATGTTGCCTAAAATTCCATAACAGCTTAATATTTTTAGCTGGATTGTTGTAATGTTTCCTAATTCATCTCCCTCCATCCAGTCTCTGTTCTCTCCAGTCCATCTTCTACATAGCTGCCAAAGTGAAATTCCTAAGGCATAAGTCTGACCATGTCATTCCTTGATCAAGAAACTTCAAATCTGGCACCTCCATGATAAAATTCGAAATTAAGAATTTAAAGTCCTTCACAGTTTGCTCCAAGACTATTTTTCTGAGTTAATCATATATTACTATGCCCTCTCATGAACTCTAACTCCAGTCAAAAAGACTAATTGGCAAATCCCCATATACAATATTCCATCTCCCTTCCTGTGCATTTTCACAGGTTATCTACCCACCCCACCCCCATGCCTGGAAGGCTCACTTCAACCTCTTAAAGTTCCTGACTTTCTTTAAGATGTCCCCCAGGTACCACATCCAAATAGGTTCATTCCCAGTTGTTAGTGCCCTCAAATCATTGTGTGTGTGTTATAATAATAATAGTTAGTTTTTATATGCCATAAGATTTGCAAAGTGCTTTACATATGTTAACTCATTTGATCCTTCAAAAGACTCCTTACAGATGAAGAAACTGAGGTAGAGAGATATGAAGTGACTTGTCCAGGGTCATATAGCTGGTGAATGTCTGAGACAGAATTTTAATACAAGACTTCCTGACTCCAGGTCTATTCACTGTACCACCTAGTTGCCTATGTTTGCATTTATGTATATGGATAGTATATTGTATGTATGATAGGTAGAATATTTACTTGTTCCTGAACATGCTGTATCTCATACTGGAATATAAGCGTTTATCATTCAAGGACTGTTTATTTGCTTTTATAATTGTATCCCTAACACCTGATAGGATCTAACGAGTAGGGTCAATTAGCTCTTGTGACCTATTGATTGACTTCATTTTCTTCTGTAGGAGGTCTTTTCTGGTTGTAACTGCCAGCTCTTTCTCCCCAAAAGCCTCCTGTAAAAGCAAGGACCCCCAACATACATAGGAGGGCCTGCTGTACAGGTTCTTAGATCTGTTTTTCTAAAAGAAAAGCAACTTTTGAGGATCAACAATTTTAATCAAGCACATGTATCATTCACTTAGTTCATGGAGGAAAGTCAGCACCCTGAACTTCGGAGAAAATACAGAGAAATCAAAATCAACAGACAGGGCTTCCAACTGCCTGACAGTAAGCAATACATACAGCACAGATCAACAAACAGATACCTCTACAACCATACATATTTAGTTACCAGAGAGAGAAGCACAAACATCTTGGTTTTCGGGGAAGGAGGGGGAGGGTCCTTAGTGACTACCTAGAGTCTTGTCTGGCAAAACACTTCCAATGGGCAAACCCCAAAGTAAAACCTCACCTCAGAGTATTTATACATTTTTCAGAGTCACAGGGCATCACAACTCTTGAGAACCAGTGCATTAGAAATTAATAAAAGGTGTGGGCCTCCCCTAATCAAGCTCCCCTTAATGGGCAAGCCCATTAATGGGTAGGGAAGATCTTTAATCTCATTGGCATTACACTACCTTATATCAACTTTGTTTTTGCCTGGTATATCTCTATATGTGTATGTAAAGGAATGATTCTCCAACATAAACACAAACACAAACCCAGCTGAGATAATCAAAGAATGTAGTCACTCATGGTGAAGTTTTAATGTGTAAACAAGGTGCATCTTTGCCCTATGATCTTTTTCATGAAGTGTGAACCATTTTGATTAGATCAAGAAGGAAAGCAAAGCTAACCACATCTCTGGGGACTTTAAACAGGTAGATGGAGTTAGTTGAAAGTTGAAGAGTTCACACTTGGGAGTGTTTTGTATAGAAGTAGGAGAAGGGGGAGCAGGGCTTTCCAACTCCACCAATGATGTTATCAGAGTTACTAAGCCAGGATGAGATATCTCATTCAGCTAGGAGCAGAGACAAATCCAAGAATATACACGAAAACAGAGAGACACTCAAGGGAGCGAGCAGCTTCAAGGACTATGACCTCTTGTGGCAGAGAAGAATCCCAGCTATGAACTCAAGAAAGAGTGTGCACTAAGAAGATTGTTGAGCAGCCTTCCCAGAAGAGACATTGTACCTGAGGGGAACTGAGTGAGGAATCTTCAAGAGAAAAGATTTCCAGGCCATGCTGTACCAAGAGTTATGAGTTACCTGTTACTACAAGCACATCTTACATGGATGTTTCACATCTTCATACTCCAAGTTTAAGTTTACTATTACTGCAGATATGTGTGTGTCTTTATAGGAAAGTACATCCCATTTGGAGAAGAAGGAATATATTTTGTATCAACTGGTTTTACCTTACTATATACCACCTTAGTAAACATTTGTGCTAAAGGATAATTAAGTCTACAGGATGACTGTTAATGAGAAATGCACCAATGGGAGCTAATGAGTTTATAGTGTTAGGAAAACAGCCACATAGTGTTACCTCTAAAATCCAATATAAAGACACCCTCTAAGCACCAAGTACTCCAGTAAAGAGTAAGCTGTGGAACAGCTTGCATGGGAGGTTAACATATATGATGACATTCACTCATTTTTCAGTCATGTCCAACTCTTTGTATCCCCATTTGGGTTTTTTGTTTTGGCAGAGATATTGAAGCAGTTTGCCATTTCCTTCTCCAGCTCATTTTGCTGATGAGAGAAAATGAAACAAATAGGGTTAAGTTACTTGCCCAAAATCATACAGGACAGCTTGTAAGTGCCTGAAGCCAGATTTGAACTCAAGAAGATGAATCTTCCTGCCATAGCACCAGGGCTACCACTCTACCTAACTGTCCCAGTTAATATATATACATCTCCCTAATTAAAAAGAAGTTTCTTAGAGGCTGAGTCTCTCTTTTTTGGATTTATTTTATTTATTTTTAGTTTTTAACATTCATCTCCACAAGGTTTTGATTTCTAGATTTTCTCCCTATCTCTCCCCTCCCCCACCAAGACATGGCATGCATTCTGATTATCCATTCCCCCAGTTTTCCCTCTCTTTTATCACCCCCCTTTTATCTCCTTTCCCCTTACTTTCTTATAGAACAAGGTAGATTTCCATACCTCATTGCTTATACATCTTATTTTCCAGTTGCATGTGAAAACAAATTTTAAAATTGGTTTTTGAAACTTTGAGTTCCAAATTCTCTTCCTTCTTCACTCCCCACCCACCCTCATTGAGAAGGCAAGCAATTCAATATAGGTTATACATGTATAATTATACAAAACACTTCCATAATAGTCATATTGTGAAAGAATAACTAAATTTCCCTCCATCCCATCCATCACCCCACTTATTCTATTTTCAACTTTGACCCTGTCCCTTTTCAAAAGTGTTTCCTTCTGACTACCTCTTTCCCCAATCTGCCCTCCCTTCTATCATCCCATCTCTCACCACCTTATCCCCTTCTTTCATACTTTCCTTTAGGGTAAGATACCCCTTTGAGTGTATATGTTATTCCCTCCTTAAGCCAAATCTGATGAGAGTAAGGTTCACTCATTCTCTCTCACCTCCCCACTCTCCCTATCCATGGTGAAACCTTTTTCATGTGTTTTTTATGTGAAACAATTTACCCCATTCTATCTTTTCCCTTCTCCTTCTCCCAATATATTCCTCTCTCATTTTTTAGATATCATCCCTTCAGATTCAACTCACTCTGTGCCATCTATCTATCTATCTATCTAATTTTTTCCAACTACCCTAATACTAAGCAAGGTCTCATGAGTTATAAACATCATTTTTCCATGTAGGAATGCAAACAGCTGAACTTTAATAAGTCTCTTATGATTTCTCTTTCCTGTTTACCTTTTCATGCTTCTCTTGATTCTTGCGTCTAAAGGTCAAATTTTCTATTCAGCTCTGATGCTTTCAGCAAGAATGCTTGAAAATGAGGGGTGGAGCCAAGATGGCAGAGTAGAAAGATGGACCTGCCCTAGCTCTACCCCCATATCCCATAAAATACCTGTAAAAATGACTAAACAAATTCTAGATTAGCAGAAGCCATGAAATGACTGACTGAAGGAGATTTCCAGCCCAAGACAGCCTGGAAGGCTGACAGAAAGGTCTATCACACCAGGCTCAGACCTGAGTGCAGCCTAGCTTTGGCTAGGCTGCACTGACAGGACTGAGGCACAGTCATGGAATAACAGGGAAAAGCTGTGGTTCCCAGATTCCTTAACCCACAGAAAGCAAAGACAGCTTCAAAGGTCAGTGAGAAAGCTGTTTCACCTGGGTGAGAAGGGAGCTGGGTCAGCCCCAGATAGAGATGGGGAGAAAATTTGGAATTCAAATTCTTGTAAAAGTAAATGTTCAGAAGTGAAAAATAAATAAATTATATATTGAAAAAAAGAATGTTTAAAAGTCCTCTATATTATTGAAATTCCATTTTTCCCCTGAAGTACTATATTCGGTTTTTCTGGGTAGGTGATTCTTGATTTTAACACTAGGTGCTCTGACCTCCTGAATATCATATTCCAAGCTCTTTGATCCCTTAATGTAGAGGCTACTAGATCTTGTGTTATGCTAATTGCCTTTTCACAATACTTGAATTATTTCTTTCTAGACCCTTACAACAATTTCTCCTTGACCTGGGAACTCTGGAATTTGGCTACAATATTCCTAGGAGTTTTTCTTTTGGGATCTCTTACAGGAAGTGATCTGTGGATTCTTTCCTTTTCTATTTTACCCTCTGATTCTAGAATATCAGGGCCATTTTCCTTGATAAGTTCTTGGAAGATGATGTCTAAGCTCTTTTTGTATCATGGTTTTCAGGTAGACCAATAATTTTTAAATTATCTCTCCTGGATTTATTTTCCAGGTCAGTTGCTTTTCCAATGACATTTCTCACATTGTCTTCTATTTTTTCATTCTTTTGGTTCTATCTTATAATTTCTTGATTTCTCATAGTCATTAGCTTCCATTTGCTCCATTTTAATTTTGAAGGAATTATTTTCTTCAGTGAGGTTTTGTACCTCCTTTTCCATTTCATTAATCCTGATTTTTAGGGCATTCTCCTCCTCATTAGCTTTTTGGACTTCTTTTGCCATTTGGGTTAGTTTATTTTTTAAAGTGTTATTTTCTTCAGTATTTTTTGTGTCTCCTTCAGCAAACTGTTGACTTCTTTTTCATGATTTTCTTGTATCACTTTCAATTCTCTTCCCAGTTTTTCCTCTTCTTCTCTTACTTGATTTTCAAATTTTTTTTTGAGCTCTTCCATGGCATGTGAGCATTTCATATTTTTCCTGGAGGCTTTGGATGCAGAAGTTTTGACTTTTTTTCTTCTGGTTGTATGCTTTGATCTTCTTTGTCACCAAAGTAAGGTTCTGTAGACTGATTTTTTTTATGATATTTGCTCATGACCTTAGCCAAATATATGACTTTCTAACACTTTGTCCAGGTGGGACTCTGCTTCCAGTGGGGTTGGACGGGGGAAGTGGATGTATTGTCTGAGGCTTCAGGGATTTTGTATCAGTCACTCAATCTGTGACTCCAGAGCTTAAGAAGCAGTTATCCTAGCTGCTACCACTACCAGCACTGGCATCCCTTCTTCCTCTAGGCTGGGGCTGGACCACAGCCAGACCAGGTCCCACAGAGTTTTCCCATTGACTTTCTATGCCATCTTATGCATTTGTGAGTTGAGATGCCTAGAAACTGCCACACGTGCCAACAATTTAGTCCCCTGAGGTCTACTCTGACCCTGTCCATGCCAACATGGCTCTACTCCCAGTCCAATGTGACAGACACCTCCCATATAGCCTACAGGCTCTCTGGAGCTGGACATTTTTTCACTCTGTAATTTTGTGGGTTCCACAGCTCTAGAATTTCTTTAAAGTCATTTTTTACAGATATTTTGAGGGGTTTGGGGGGAAAGCCCAAGAAAATCCCTGCTTTCACTCCACCATCTTGGCTCCACCAGCAGAGCTTCCTTTTGCTCTTTATTTATATTCTCAGTTCTTATCTTAGTATCTGACACATAGTATATACTAAATGCTTATTGATTAAAGCTGCTAAAATTGGACCAATTCTGAGAGAGTACTATCAGTCATTTTCCACATACTATAAGAATAAATTTAAATGCAAGTTTTCCTAGTTTAAAAAAGAATAAGAGGGTAGACCCACTGTGGTATGAATATGATATGCTCTCATATCAAAGAACAGTAAAGGGAAGAAGAGAATTGGGAAAAGAATACAGAATTCTTCTCCTTTGTTCTCAATTTTGCTTATAGCCAGCCATAAGTGCTATTCCTTATTTTTTAAATAAAATTTCACTGATATTTTGGAGTTTTGCATCGCCTAAATTTCCCTTGTATGCCTTCAAAATCCCTTCCCAGAGAACAATCTATATAACAAAAAAAAAAGCTTTTAAAACCAAAACAGAAAAGAAATTCATATAATCTATTGACATATCAAAAAATCTGACAATATATATGCAATATTCCACATCCACAAACTCCTCCAACTTTGTGAAGTAGTGAGTAGAGAGAGGTGTCTTTCTTATATCTCTACTTTGGGGACAAGTTTATTTTCTGTAATTTTACAATCTTTATTTTTCATTGTTTTGTAGTTGTACTTTCCAATTGTATTGTATCTTTCCATTGTTATAATAATTTTGTATGTTGTTTTATTGACTCTGCTTTGCATCATTTCACGTCTTTCTTTGCTTCTCTGTATTCATCACATCCATCATATCTTACCGCACAGTAATATTCCATTACATTTATGAGCCATAATTTATTTAGCTATATCCTAATCAATGAGCATCTATTTTCTTTCCAGTTCTTTCCTACAGCAAAAAGTGGTACTATAAATATTTTGGTGTACCCAGAGTCTTTTTATCAATGTATTTCTTGGAGCATATGCTGAGCAGTAGAATCCCTATTCAAAGGGTAGGAAGATTTCTAGTGTGGTTCCTTATTTAACCCTAATTTATTATTTCCAGAAGGATATACTTAAGCCTAGGGCTATCTCTTCCTAAAAACACCTATATATTGAAAATGAAGATTATAAAAATGGGAAAGGGTCCCACATGTACAAAAATATTTATAGCAGCACTCTTTGTGGTAGCCAAAAACTGGAAGTCAAGGGGATGCCCATCAATTAGGGAATGGCTGAATAAATTATGGTATATGAATGTAATGGAGTACTATTGTGCCATAAGAAATGATGAACAAGAAGACTTCAGGGAGGCCTGGAAGGACTTATATGATCTGATGCTGACCGAAAGGAGCAGAACCAGGAGAACTTTGTGCACAGCAACAACCACAGTGTGCGAGAGTTTTTTCTGGTAGACTTGGAACTTTGTAATAACACAAGAACTTACTGAGAAAAAAAAAAATCCTAATGTCAGTCTTCTAAGGCAAAATGCCTTCCACACTCAGAGAAAGAAATATGGAAGTCATTTGCAGAATGTAGCAGATCATGTTTGTGTGTGGGTGGGTTTCAGTGTATTATGTGTTGATTTGTTATATGATTTCTTCCATTTATTTTAGTTCGACTACGTAGCATGAATATAGTAAAAATGTGCTCAATAGGAAAGTATATGTAGAACCTAAACAGAATTGTATGCTGTCATGGGGAAGGAGGTATTGGGGGAAGGGTGGGGGGGGATAAAATCTTAACTTTAAGGAAATGATTGTAAAACATTAAATAAAAAAAAATGAATGTATTTGTGTGAAAGAGGTAATGTATTGTTATCCCTTCCACATCATGACTTTCTCCACTGCAGTTTCAATATATCATGGGTCAACATAAGAAATTAAATGAGAATTTGGTGGGAGTTTAGTGGAAGCTGCAGAGGGCATGTAAAGGCCAGGAGATGACACAGAAAAAGTTTAGAAACTCAGAAATGCATAAAATATATGTATATTATTGCATAATATCCATGTTTTATATTTTAGTACAATAATAATTCAGACTTCTCATATATGAAGGGAGGACCAAAAAATTTTACATGGATTTTCCAGACTGCAGATTGCCATGTTCCTAACCCCCACAATGTGGAAAGGATAACTGGATAGTGGTTAAAATTCTGAGCCTAGAATCAGAAGAGATCTGGGTTTTAATCCTGCCTCTGGTCTTCAGTCTACTGTGTGAACTAAGAACATGTTATAATCTCTTAAAACGTCAGTTTTCTCATCTTTAGAATGGGAACAATAATATGTGCATTACTTGAAAGTGCTGAAATGAGGATCAAATGAGATATAATAATAAGCATTTTGAAAATCTCAAAGTGCCACATAAATGTCATGTTTTAATTGTTGTTATCATTATTAGTTTTCCTATTACTATTTAGCTAATGGTTACACTCATTAGCAGGTTCAAGAATCAGGATCCATTTACATTGATATTATAAAAATAGTTAAGTGCTAGGTTTAACTAAAAATCTGTTTCATTGCAACATGAGAAAATATTTACTAAACTTGTCCTTGCCAACAAGAGTTAAAATCTAGATATACTTGTTCAGAGATTAGATAAAGCATTTATTAAGCACTTACTATGTACCAGACACTATACTAAGTGCTTAGAAGAAAATATCAGCAAAAATAAATCTATCCCTGCTGTTAAGAACCTCATATCCTGATGAAGGGGGTGAGGGGATGGGTTGGGAATAATATTCAAGAAATTAGGTACATGTATGATATATGAGTTCATCTTTCCCACTCTCCCAAAACCAGGCTGACTACATCTACTACTCAGAGTCCTGTACACCCTGAAGTGTTAGAGCATTTCTTCTCAAAGGATATTGACTCAAATCATTGCCAGTTGCCTTCCTTTCTTGGTTAGATACCAGTGAATGACTAGAATCACATTCAATTTAACCACTTAATGATTAGCTTTTACAAAGGAATATTTACATCAAAGATATACTCAGAACAAACGTACAAACAGTCCCCCTCCCAATACCTCAAAGATACACTCTCCTCTTTCCTACATCAGTTTCTGAGAGGGTACTGACTTTTAGCTCAATTCCTATATAATATTGGTTCCACCATGATTACATTCAGATGAACCATCGCTGTCAGAGAAGTCTTCATCTCAGCTAGTGCTGGGATGTGTCCCAAAGGTCACTCCTTGATCCTCTGCACTCCAATGCCAAGTAGACTGCAAATCTCAAATGCTTCCTTGGCTGACATTTTAAAACTCAATAGATTTGCAACTGTCCTCTTTTTACCTAGAACAGGGAAGAACTTCAGAGGCCAAGGACTGGGGGTCCTATGGATTCATTGGAGAGAAGACTCCTCAAGTCTCTTCTTGCACTGTCTCTCACTACACACCATCAAGGAAGCAGTCAAATCACCACAGCACACTCTAATAGAATGAGGTGAAGAGCATAGGATGGTCTTTTTTGAAGATTATAGTTCTGGCTATGCAGCAAATAGAAAAAGGCTTCTCCCAACCACATAGTGAGCATGCCAGAACCAGCTACACAATAGACCCATGCTCCACAGCCTCTCAAAGACATTGACATTACACACCATCCCCAGTCTCTTTAGTCCCTTCCATATCGGGTAGTTGCATCAGCCACACATGATTTTAGTACGCATACACCAGTCCTCTTTACATATATATACAGAACAGATGGAAATGAATCTCAGAGGGAAAAAGAGGAAAACACCAGATATCTGGGGTGGAGAAGGGGAACCAGGAAAAGTCTGCAGAATATGGAACTAGAGATAAGTCTTTAAAGAAGCCAAAGGCAGAGCATTCCAGACATGGAGGACAGCCTGATGCAAAGCAAGGGGAAGGAGTGGGGGGTGGGGAAATAGAGTGTTTTCAACACATAGGTTATTGTATCTGGACCACAGAGTGCACGGAGGATAGCAAAGTATAAAAAGACTGGAAATATAAGAAAAGGCTAATTTGTGAAGATCTTTAAATACCAAACAGAGGACTTCATACTTGACCCTGAAAGTAACAGAAGCACACTTCAGCAAAAATCCCTTTGGTGTCTCAATGGAAAATGGATTGAAAGTCATGAAGGCAACAATGTGGAGGTGGGGGTGGGGGCAAAAAGGGAACAACAGAAAGGACTTAATATCAGAAAAACCTGAGTTCTCATCCGGCCTTAGATACTACCAGTGTCTGGGTAATTCATGTAACCTTTCTTGGCATCAGTTCCTTATTTATAAAATGGAGATAATAATAATTGTGTGTGTGTGTGTGTGTGTGTGTAACAACATTACCTGTCTCATGGGGATATTGTGTCAAGTGAGATAATACAGGTAAAGGGCTTTGCAAGTCTTAAAGCACTATAGAAATGCTGGTTGCTGTGACTGTTGCTCCTCTTCCTTTTTCTACTGGTACTAGCACCACAATTATAATATTCCTTTCTTTTTCCATTGTGGGACAAACACTTCAACATATCTATGATCTCATCAGTATGAGACCTCCTTCACTGCTGCATACTACAATCCTTCTATGCTTCATCCTTCATGATTTTTGCCCACGTCTTTCCATAATTTTCCCATAGAGGATCTATCCAATTCACTAGAAGACTTCTTATTTTTAAAAAATATTCCAGTCAGTCATGTTAACATATGCCTATAAGACCAAAGAGACTCAGCCAGAGAGATTGGATGCCCATAGTAAGTCTGGCACTAATATAGTCAGCCTCCAGGCATGGATGGAACTAAGGAGAGGTAGACCAGATCTGAAATGGGAAATAGGTTAAAGTTTTTATGCATATCAGTATAAGGATCAGTCCTGTGAGTGGCCACTGCATGTCTAACCTGAGTTGGAAAAATAATGATACAAGAATTGCACTTCAAAGGAAATATGATTAGTTCATAAATATTAAAACTAGAAGGAATTTTAGATATCATCTTGGCCATCTTTTCATTTTAAAGATGAAGGAATTGATACTTCAAGAGATTGTGACTTGCCAAAAGGTCACAGCAATTATTAAGTATCAGAATTGAAATTTGAACTCAAACCTTCTAGCTACAAATGCAATGAATTTACCATTACACTAGGCTTACCTTTGGAGATAATAAGTTGACTCTGAGCATTTGAGTTCCCTCTAATGAAATGGAAAAAAAGAAATATTTACTATCCCAACACAGGCAATCTCTATAGGAATTCAAATAATTGCAATAGAAATAGCAAGATACTAAACAACCAACTGTTTTATTTCAAACATGGGGAAATTGTTAGTGATAATCAGATATAGATTCAGAGTATCAAAAGTAGAAAATATAAATCATATTATTCGTGGTCAAAAACAAATAAGGAATGTCTCACCAACATTTAACAGAGATGCTTCCATTTTTTTAGTGTGTGATAACAGGCAGTGGTTTCCATATCTTGACATGCAGCTTGACAAATATGTCAGACTTTGAAGGACTTAACAATTTTAACAACTTAATATTGCAAGTTTAACTTGTGTGAGAAGTTTAAAGGCAATAGCTAAAATTTCATTGGATACCTCCATACTTTCAACAAATATTTACTAAGTGTATTTTGTACAGAAATGTGTGTCCTAGTCGCTGTAGAGGATAACAAGATGGATTAGACCAGGTCCTTCCTCAAGGAGATTCCATGATAGTGTGTAATAATTCATACTGGAATAATAGCTTTACTCAAAAAAATTCAAGCCGGGAGAACTGAATCTTGTATATGGTGAGATTGCACAAATTCTCTGTTAAAAGAAATCATGGAGATAACTATTCAGCAACTGCAGATGATGTTATAAATATTGCCTCAACAATGCTTCAATCAAGAAATTAACCAGAAAGTGTTTGCCAATGGTTTGATCTGCTGTCATGGATCATGTTCTATGTAGTGTTCACATGGAGGAGGTTTTTTCTAAAGATACTGGGGTCCTGCAGATGCTCATTGTTCCCAGAAACTTGCTCGAAGTGTTGGCTTAAGTGCTGGGTTTTCCATGACAGGTTCACTTATCTCTCTGAGCTAAAAATGTTTTCTCTATCCTTAAATTTTCCTTCAGCTTATTGTTTGGATCTCTAGTTTTTTGGGGTTTTTTTCCCTAGCACACCTTACCCTGTTCTATGTGCATGTTTAACCCCTCCTCTTCCCTAGTAGGATGTAAATTCCTTAAGAGTAAGGACTGTGTCCATTTTAATCTTGTATCCAGAACCATGGACAGTGCCTTTCACAGAGCAGGTGCCTTATTGGCAGCTGAATTGGTGACTTGATCAAAGGACCTAGATTCCTATCAATGTGTTTTAACCTAAGAATTTGAAATGTCTCATCCTATTTCCCTTCAAGTTATCTAAGATCTTGCCAAACAGATGAATAACCATTCCCCAAACTTGTCCTTTGCTCTCCTTTGTGTGTTTATTCACATGATTCTCTGTGCCTGGAATTAACTTCCTACTTCATTTTTACTTACTTGTATATCATGGCTAAATTCAAATACATATTCCTTCATTAATCTTTCCCTTATTCTCCTAAGCTAGGAGGAACCTTTGTCTCCTCAGATCTCTCCTCAAAAACATTTTATTATATTTCTGTGTATTCCCCATACTCTATTTTATATGATAGTTATTTCATGTATGTTCTACCTTCCCTACTATGATGTAAGGTCGTTAAGGTCAGGATATATGTCTTTCTTATTCATCTCTGTATCTCTAGCACCTGACTCAGTACCTCATACATGGCAAAAGTTTAGTAAATGTGACCTTAACTAAATTAATTTGTACTGACTTTCAGATCAGCTTGCCCATCTTCCTATAACAGGAAAATATAATATCTCTGCTCAAATTTGGCTGAGTTCTTTTGTCTTGAAAAATTTTCACAATAATATTTAGACCATATCTTTAGAGGGAATCTAGTTTAGTGGATAGAGGACTAACCTTTCAATAAAAAAGTCTTGAGTTCAAATACTGCTTCTGGCACATAATAGATCTGCAACAATTGGCAAGAAACTGAACCTCTAAGAACCATAGGCAGTTTTCTAAGATGATAAGTCACAGATGAATTGCCAGTCTGCTTTGCTAGAGAGAATTTTCACACCAAGATTTCTCTCATACCAATGAAATCATAGTACTGGACTAAAAAAATCAGAGCTAGTAGGTTACATGATACAGCATCTAATCCAATCTTCCCATTTACAGAAAAGAAAATTGAGAACTGAAGAGATTAGATGCCTTACTCAAGGACACATGGACAATAATCCAGGACTTAAATCCAGCTCCCCTGATGATAAATCTAGCTTTCTTTTCCTATTGCACTGTGCTATATTACTAAAAATAAGCTTTCCCCTTCCCCCAAAAAGAGAAAATGAACATGCATCACAAATCCTGATTTTTTTAAGAAGATATTCAATCTTTAGCTTTGGACATTCTCAACAAAATATCCTATGTACATGTCCTCTTATTTCATTGATTCAATTGCATGACATTGAGATGGGAAACAGCAAGAGTGAAAACCATTACTCCACAGACCAGCAGAAGCAGTGTAACACTCTCTATCTCCTTACCTAAAAGAAAATAGGATGGTCTAGAGGATATTTCACCTTTCTTTCTGGAAGGAGCCAATGAGCATCTGAAAGTACAATTTTTGAAAAATATACGTGTGTATTATATATGTGTATGTAAGTACATATATATGTATATATAACCTCTGTGTGTGTGTATGTGTGTATCCTCTGAACAAGAGGATATACTTGCTGACTTGACATTTATTAATTAAAATATTTTAAATGGCCCAAAAAACAAACCAAATGGGAAAATGGAGAGTATCAATTAAACATATGATCTACTACAACCTGCATTTTTCCCTTACAATAAACATTTCCTTGTTTAAGGAAATACTTATAAATGCAAGATTCAAAGGTAGGAATATATAGTGAGAAGCAGGAAATAGTTAATATGAGATAATATTGTAGTCCATTCTTGAGAGCTTTCACATAGAGAGGGGAAAGGGCTCTAAATTCAGGTAAAACAGATTCAAAAATAAATCCCATTTGGGGCTACCTTTTCCTGAAGAATCACTATGGAGAAGTGAACTACTTTATCTAAAGCAGGCTTTTGTTTCTCCATGGAGTCTATCCTGTTGCCTTTCTTTATGTTCATCAAACACTACTCTCCTGCCACCTCTCTGGTTACAGTGATGTAAGATTTTAGTCACAGGGAGAGGGAACAAACATGAAAATGCAGTGTAATTGGGAGGAAAGGAGGTTGTGAGACCCCACACTGGTGAATTTTGGTGAAGATAATATCAGGAGACAGGAAATGGAGGATAACATGACTGACAAAAACACAGATTTTATGTAACCCACAGATTAACTAAAATTAGAATCAGATGCTGTAAGATCTGGAAGGGACCTTAGAGACCAACTGGTCTACCTCCCAACCCCAACCTTGCAGAAGAGGATACCAAATCTCGGAGAGGGGAAGTTACTCAGCCAAGGTCATGCAGTGAATGAATCATCCAAGAATAGATCCAAGAATAAAATATGACTCTCCTCTGTAACAAAGCCAGGGATTTTTCCATCTTACCATCCTTATTTGGATGAACTAAGCATAATTGAGTACTCAGGCAGACAAGCAGGTAACCAACAAACATGTATTAAGCCCTTACTTATGCCAGGCACCATGCTAGGCAAACATAAAAACCATCTCTTCTCTCAAGGACCTTGCCTTCTGTTGGGAGAAAACAACACACAAAAGGGAACTAAAGAGCAGAGGGTAAGCAGAGACAGATACATACCTGGGGGCATTGTGTTGAAGTCCTACAAATCAAAAGCATAGACAGGAAAGGAATGAATATTGGCCGCCTGGGTCTCTCCTCCAAATGCAGACACTGGGAGAAACTCATTCATGGGAGAAGGGGGCCAGAGCGAGAAAACTGAACAGGCAAATGATTCCAGGGTGCAAAGGCCACAAGTGCTGAGGGAGGTTCCAGGGTAAAATTGAAGCTAAGACAGGGACTTGAAGGCAGAAAAATCAGAAGCACAGACAGGAGGAAAAACATATCATCTTAGGGAAAATATTTTAATGATGAAGAAAGTAATATTGAAAAGTAGTAAAAGAACTAAAGGAGAACTGCTAATTTTAGAAATGAGACTTTGAAGAGGGAGAAATGTCTTCCATTGAAGGATCATAGATTGAGAGATAGAAGGTTCTTTATAGGTTATCTAGTCCAACCACTTCATTTTGCAAGTGAGGACACTGAAGTTCTAAAAATTGTGTTCATTATCTTACAGAATGATATGAAAAAATAACTTCTAAATTATCTGCTTATTAAAATTTATACTTTAAGGATATGAACAGGAAGTTTCAGAGGGAGAAAGTAAAGTTGTCTATAGTCACAAGAAAAAATTCTCTAAATCACTATTGATTAGAGAGATCAAATCAAAACAACTCTGAGATATCACATCTATCAGATTGGCTAACATGACAAAACAGAAAGATGATAAACGTTGGAGAAGATGTGGGAGAGTTGGAACACTAATTCATTGCTGGTGGAGCTGTGAGCTGATCCAACCATTCTGGAGAGTAATTTGGAACTATGTCCAAAGGGCTACAAAAATGTGCATACCCTTTAACCCAGCAGTACCACTTCTAGGACTGTACCTCCAAGAGATCATGAAAATGGGAAAGGGTCCCACATGTACAAAATTATTTATAGCAATTTTCTTTGTGGTGGCCAAAAACTGAAAATCAAGGGGATGTTCATCAGTTGAGGAATGGCTGAATAAATTATGATATATGAATGTAATGGAATACTATTGTGCTGTAAGAAATGATGAACAGGAAGAATTCAGAGAGGCCTGGAAAGACTTATATAAACTGATGCTGAGTGAAAGGAGCAGAACCAGCAGAACTTTGTACACAGCAACAACTACAGTGTATGAGGAATTTTTCTGGTACACTTAGTACTTCATTGCAATGCAAGGACTTAAATCATTCCCAATGGTCTCAAGGCAAAATGCCTTCCACATCCAGGAAAAGAACTATGGAATTCTATTGCAGAATAAAGCAGATCATTTTCTTCTGCATTATGTTTTGGTTTGTTTTATGATTTCTCTCATTCATTTTAATTCTTCCATGCAACATGACTAAGGTGAAAAAGTATGTGGAGAACCTATATAAAACTGTATGCCATCTCAAGCAGGGAGTGAGGAGGTAGGGGGAAAAAGGTGGAGGGAGGGAAAAAAATCTAAGATATATGGAAGTGATTTTAGAACACTGAAAACAAATAAAATAATTAAAAATAAATAAATAAAATAATTACCAAAAAATTAAATAAAATAAAATTTATACTTTAAAAAGTGCTTTAGTTCCCCTGACTTTAATGAAAATACTAATTCATATTGACATAGTGCTTTAAGGTTTATAGAGCACCTTGTGCATAGAAGGTCTTTAATAAATGCCTATGGAATAGAATGGAATCAAATAAAGAATTGGAACCAGGGTCTCTGAGTCTCAAACTGATATTCTTTCATCACTCTTCTACTCACTGCCCATCTGATCTTGGGTCTTAGTTTCTGTAAAATGATGGGGTTGAGGTACTTTCTACTTCTAAATCCTTTGATCTAAGGTTTGAGACACAATAACTAATTTATTCAATTCAGTCCAGCAAGCATTTGTAAAATATCTATTATGATCAGAGCAGTGTTAGGCACTGGTGATATAAAGACAAAGACAAAACAGTAACTATCTTTTATACTGGTCATATGTATTAGCTTACATTCAACTTGAGGGAAACAATATGCACACAGATAAGAAAATACAAAATCTATGTCCAAAACAAGTACAAAGAACATTAAGATGTTTGAAGCAATGATACCTGGGGGAATTAGGAAAGGCCTCCCTCTTGTAGGAGGCAGCACTTAAACTGATCCTTGAAGGGAACAAGAGATTCAAAGAAGCAGAGGGGAGCAGGGGCTGCCTTTTAGGCATATGGGACATAGCCTACACAAAATACAGAAGTGGAGACAGAATAATGTGTATGGAGAACAGCTGGTTGGGTTTCACACGTGATGCATGGTGGAGGAGTAATGTGTAATTAGCCTGGAAATTTAGGTTGGAACCAGATTGTGAAGGGCTTTAAATGCCAAACAGAGGAGTTGTACATTATCCTAGAAGCGATAGAAAGCCATTGAAGCTTCTTGAGCAGAGGAGTAAAATAATGAGGTTTCTCCTTTAGGAATATAAATTTTACATCTGTGTGGAGGATTGATTGGAAAGGAGAGAGAATGGAGATAGGCACATGAGTTAGAAGCTGCTGCAATCATCCAGGTGAGAAAGTGACGACTGCTTGAATTAGGATGGTGACTATGTGCATGTTGAGAAGGGAATAGATGAGATGTTATAAAAATAGTTTCAACAACAATTGGAAACTGATTGGATACGGGGAGCATGTCATAGTGAAAAGTCAATGATGACTCAAAGTTCAAAATCCTGGGTGACTCAAAGAATCATGTTACTCACAAATGAAATAGGAAAGTTAGGTAGAAGGACAAGTCTAGGGGAAAAGATAATGAGTTCTGACTAGAACATGTTTAGTTTGAGATTCTTTGAGGACATCCGGGTGAAACTGTCCAGCAGGCAATCAGTGACATTATATTTGAGCTCAGGAGAGAGAGGAAGACTAGATATTGAGACTTGGAAATTATCTCCACAAATATAGTATTTGAATCCATGGTTGCTGATAAGATCATAAAGACTATAAAAATAATAAATACCCTGCTACTCATTTTCCTTTCTGTTGTCTTCCTGTAGCAAAGACGTGTAGCAACAGCAACAAAACCATTTACGTCAATGATCACTGTCCTTTAGAGAGTTACAAACTCCAGGTATTGTTTGCTTGAATTTCCAGACCTCCTCCCCTCAAGAAAAAAAAAGAGAAGGAAGAGATGTGTAGCACATATTTAGTTTAATTCTCTCTGATTTCAAAATTCATATTGAGAATTTTCCTGAAGACTTTTCTGCTTTCTTTGTGATAAATTATAATACCCTGGGGTGGCACGAAATCTGAAATGGAAATCATGGCCTAAATAAAATCAAGCCCAGCTTCAATGACTTTTTTATAATCTCATTAAAACATCTACTTCTTCTAACTTTCTTTTTTTGCTTTGACTATACTTTAGGTGTCACTTAATAGAAAAAACCTCCATGTGTAATACAGTTTCTCAGATGAGAGATCAGAGAATTGGAGACCTTGAGCAAGTAACTTCCCCTCACTGGGCCTCCTTTCTCTTATCTAAAAGTAGAGGGTTGGAAATGATTTCTAATGCCCCTCACAGTTCTAATGTTGTGTTAAGAACCTGGAAGAGAATTTTCATCTAAAACTAACTTAGTAGAACATGTGAAGATATAATAAAAATTTGTACTTGATCTGATGATTACCACCTAGGTAACCTTGAGTTTGATTTAACCTCCCTGAGTATCACATCATCAGCAAAATGAAGAGAATGGATTAAGTGACCTTGAAGTTTTCTCCCAATTATTGGACTAGGATCATAGATCACAGCTGTGATTTGTGACTAGTTCATAGAATCAGGAAATGAGAAGTAGAAGGGATCTCAGAGGGTATAGCCAACCCATAGTTGGACCATCTCCCTCCACACATTCCATATGCAACAAGTGATCATCCAGCACTGTTTTTATTGTTTTATCAGAAGACATGTTGTAATAGGGGAGAACTCACTGCTTGCCAAAACAAACTATTTCATTTTGGTGTGGTTCTAACAGATAGAAAAAATTTCCTTCTCTAAGGCTAACTATGTAGAACTTTCATCCATTTCTTCTGGCTCTGCTTTTGGGACCAAACAGAATAAGTTTAATCTCTTTACTACATGACAATTCTTCAAATATTGGAGGACAGCTGTTATGTCCTTCTCCATTCTTCTTTTCAATAGGCTAAAAAGTCACCATTTCTTTCTATAAGTCCTCATAGAAAATGATCTCAAGACCCTCTCCTATTTGTTCACTGTGCTCTAAAACCTTTCCAGCACATTAAGGTCTTTTCTAAAATATGACACCTGGAACTTAATATAATATTCCAGATGTGGTCTGATTATGACAGAGTGTAGAGGGAGCATGACCTCACCAGTCCTGGACAGGATGTCTCTCAGTGTAGGCTAACATGGCATTTACTTTGGGGCCCACCGATGTCTAAGCAATAATATCTATGAATTCTTTAAGGATAATGAATTGTAGTTCATCCAAATTAGTAAACTTGAGCTCATGAAGGACAGATAGTTTTCTCTCACTATGTGCCTGGTTATCTTCAAAGAACCACACAATTTTATAAACCTCAGTGATACCTTTTTTATGACATAATAGACATGTGGTCATCTAATCTCTACTTGAAGACCTCAAGAAGGGAGAAGCCTTAGTAAACTTTTGGATAATTACAATATTAAGAAATGGTTCCCAACATCAAATTTACTTTAGACTCCTTATAACTTCCACTCATTGCCCCTTGTTCTGTGCTCCGGGGTTACACATGTGTATCAGTAAGCACCCCAACATACACAGGGGGTCTGCTACCACAGATTATTAGATCTGCATTCATAAAAGGAAAGGCAACTTTTGAGGGGTTAACAATCACTTTAATCAAGCACATGTATCATTCCTTTACCAAGCACATATATCATCAGTCAATCTATATATATATAACACAAGTTCAGGGGATTCAGCACCCTGAACTTCAAAAAATAAATACAGAGAAATCAAAGATCAAGAGATATGACTTCCTCTGCCTGAATTCAACAGACAGGTCCAACTGTCTGACTATAGTTACCAGAGAGGGAAGCACTGACATCTGGGTTTTCAAAGCCAGGGTGCTCCTTCAGCAGCTTCCCAGAATCCTCATCTGGCCAAACAAGCACTTCCAGTCAGTAAGCCCCCAAGTAAAATCTCTAGTCTAAGTATTTATACATTTTTTAGAGACAGAGTGCATCACAACCCTTGAGAGTCAGTGCCTTGTTAACAAAAGGCTTGGGCCTTCCCACAAATCTTCCCTAATTAAACTCCTTTTAATGGGCAGACCCATTAATGGGTGGGGAAAGATCTTTAACCACATTAAAATAATTAACAATACAAATACATATACGGTTTCTAGTTAAAGAAACTCTTGTTTCTGTATTTTACTCCTCGTAAAGACTCTTGATTGATAAAGGCAAGATTCAATCAGAGGTACTTGATTATACTAAAACAAAAACAGCAAAAGATCCTATTTTGTGCAAAGTGCTAGAGAGGCAAAATAAATGCACAAACAGTCCCTGCCCTCAAGGAGCTTAAAATCTGAGACAACATGAAAGTAACCATGCACAAACAAGTTATATACAGAATAAATTAGAGATAATTTCAGAGGAAAGCACTGACTAAAGAGGAATCATGAAGGTTGGATTTTAGCTAAAACCTGAAGAAATCCAGGAGGTAGAAGTGAAGAGAAAGAGAATTCCAGGTATGGAGAATAGACAGTGAGAATGGATGGAGTCTGGAAATGAAGCATCTGGAACAAGGAACATCAAGGAGTCCAGAGACATTGGATCATAGAGTTCATGGAGGACAATAAGATATTAGAACACTAGAATCATCTGACCAGGGTACAGTTTGGATGTTTGACTTCCTCTTTGGCATTTTTTTCTGTCATTTCTAGTTAAAAGATAATTCTTCTTAACAAAGGCAACAGAAAGGAAGAAAAAAGAAGTTAAACATCATTTCCTTTTCTCCATCACCCGTTTATCATTATCTCATCAACTTGAGTGATGGTCCTCTTTGATCCTCTCTTTTCCCCATTATAATTTGAAAATACCCCTTAGTTACCCTTAACTTTCTTTAGCATCCTTTGATCATACTATTCTGATACTATTCTTATGGAACAATACTATGTTTTTTGTGTGTATTCATTATCTGTCATTATTCCATATTCTGTTTTTATCTTCTTACAATCTAAATTGGGTGGTGATTTCCCTGTATGTCTACATTAGTTCATTTTAACAATTTTTCCCTTTCCTACTCAGTGGGTTTGTTGTTGAATTTTCATGCCCAGAAAAATTTAAGCCATGGGATTCTACCTACCTTTCCTCTGAAAATTTTCAAAAAAGGTTTCCAAAAATCTAAAGAGCATATCTGACTATGCCAATTTTCTGCTCCTTCTCTGTTAAGAACTTTTAAAGGTGAAGTGGTCTCTTCCTCCCAAAGTTTTTATCATTTCCACTCCCCAGTAACCAGTTCTTCCAATTTGGTGAAAACTACATCTATAATAGAATTTCCACTATCACTTAAAGTAGTAAATTATCACATGGCAAATGAGGACATGATTAGTAGCTCTGCTTTTGAATGAGTTGTTTCCAAAAGATGTTCTATTTTTTGAAGTCTCTCAAAACTGCGATATTGCATTTCTGTGCAAAGCTTATGGTTTATTTCCAAAATTCCTAATTTCTGTCCTCTTTTCTACCCAGGTACTTCTATTTATGTGTCCATTTTTCTTCTTTAAAATGCTCTCCAATATTGCTTCCCACCTCCAGTTTCTAGATTTCTTCTATGAAAATTTCTTTATGTGAGGACTGTAAACTCAGGCATTGCTATTCACAGATGAGATTATTTTCCTAGCACTGACATAACTCCCCATGTAAGAGGGAAACACATGCATTAACACCATTTTTGAGGATGATTGAGCTATGGATAGTCATACTGGGTCATACTTGTTATACCTGGCGTTTAGAAGAGAGACTAGATACAGACAAAACTAGAGAAAAGTAAAGTGAGAGATGCACAGAGGAAATGGGATTTGTAAGGAAGGAATCACATGGACCCTTGAGATCTCAGTAACTGAAACTAGGGACCAAGCCAATAGGGACAGGACAATCAGCTGACCATAGTGCAGTGATAATAATGGAGATCCTACATAAGCAAAAAAAAAAAATTCTGGGACCAAGTATCTAGGACACTGTGATGGAGTTCCTAGCCCAAGTTCCTCTTATGCCAAGTCTCTTTAACAGAAGAGGAGAAGTTTCATGAATGAATTGCAGCAACAAGCAGGATCTGAGCAACAGAGCCATGAAAAACAGAATCAGGAGGTAGGAGTCAATGTAGGTCTTGCTCTTCTGTAGACTTTGAGTTATGTGGACTGTGAAAGTCTGAAGGAAGGACTTAAACCTCATCATTGTTTTTGCTTTTCCCTCTCAAACTAGTATCAGTCTCAAGTAGTAAGTGGGTCCCTAGGGAAGGTAGATGTCCACCAAAAGAGTTTCACTGCTCTTGGGTTTGAATGCAAGTCATATGTGTGCATATTAAGTACAATTAAGTAAACAAAATATTGTTACTCTTAGTGCTTTCACAGAAACTAAGGATCCTTTTACCTTTTCTAGAATAACCTACACATAGATAGTATTAAGAGGCTATACTAAATTTAGGTTCAAATCTTGGGGTACGAAACAAAAATAAAAGATTTTTAACTTAAGTTTGTGTTCACAAAGATTGGGTCACAAGTTATTTTAATGTGAATGCCTAACCTGGTGCTCTTTTTTTTTAACCTATCATATATATATATAATAGACTCCTATTGCCATCTGGAAAAATATTTGTAGTTCTCTGAATATAAACTAATGTTAATTTTGTATATGATGTAATCCTTATCTCTAGTCTTAAATGTTACATATTCTTCTGGAAATCTGAGTTCCAACTCAGTGTAAAATACAAAGTTACCTTCCCAATATTACATAGAGAAGAATTTTACCAAAAAAAATGTATAAAAAGGCATTGTCACCGTTGTATACTTATACCAGTTGCTTCTCCAGAGAACATCTAAAATAAAAATTATAGGCAGAGTCTCATGACTCAGGCACTAATGCTGAAAAAGCATCATTAAAGTGAATTCACTTGCCTATAAATGGCTTGAACCTAGCTCAGAACAATCCTACAAACACCATCTCATGTATGCTTCCAAAATGATATGGAGACATAACAGCAAAGCTCAAAACACATTCTTTCTCCCAGACTCACTGTCTCAAAGACATGTCCATTACTTCCTCTGCAATTAGATTACCAATAAAATGCTTTGGGAATTTATACTTCAATAGATCAGTGATCTCACTGACAGGTACTCTTTCTAGTAATGCAGATTACTACTTATCCATTCTTGATTATCTTTTAGAATTTTTGTCCATTAATTTATACAATATTTTTAATGTATGAGGTGATAAATATTTTTTTGAATCCTTTATAGAGTTGATTGATGAAATGTTCAAAACTCAATGTCATATCAAGGAACTCTAAATGCAAAGCATGTGTCAGGATAGGGAGTTTTATCTAAACTTTGAATTACTTTTCTACCCCAAACCCCCTTCCCAGAATAGAGTAGGTGCTTAATAAATATTTGTTAAATGAAGATCTGAAGGAGTATCCAGGAACTTGATCAGAATTAGACCAGGTAGTCAGTACCAAATCTACCTTTCTCAACTTACGTATATGTAGTATAGGAGATGGAGTGAATTATGGATCAAAACTGGATAGATGCGGAATGATACAATCAAGCTTAAAAATATTGAAGGCAGGGTGAGAATCAAAAAGACAGGAGTTAACAAGTACAGGAGAGATAAGGCAGAGACTGTTGGGGATACAGGAGAACATGAATGTCAGGCAAAAATTCATGGCCGAATGAGTTTTACATCTCCAATTCTAGTTGCCTCTATTTCTTTCCTGAACAGGTGAGAACTAGTATTTGATTCAGATGAATATGGAGGCTTACAGGAATAGCAGCAGTGAACAAGTAGCTAGGGTGAGGGTGGTGATGGAAGCAAACCTCGTTCCCAATCATTATTTTCCATTATGGAAAATGAATATTGCTTTACTCAGGCCTGGGGAAATTTAAAAAGTGGGTGGAATCAAAGAAGGTTTAATGGAAGAGGAGCCCCCTGAGCTGGACCTGAAGAAAAGAATTTGAAAAAAGTAATAAAGAGGAAGTCCATTCCAGGCACAGTGGACAGGATGCATAAGTAATGAGAAAAAGAGATGACAGAATTAGATCAGAAAACAGTAAGTTAAGTCTAGTTTGGCTAGAACATTAGCACACATGAAAGAGAAGTATGAAATAAGTCTAGAAATATAGATTGAGGCAGAATTTGAAAGGTTTCAAATGCCAAGCTAAGAAGTTTATATTTTATCCTATAGGAAATACAGCAGGAAGACAATGCAGGAAAATGATACAGTCAAACATGTGAAATAGGAAGTTTATTTCAGCAACTGTGTGAAGATTGAATTGAAAAGGAGACTGCAGTTAGGGAGCCCAGTTAGGGAGCAAAGAAAATAAGCCAGTCAACAGGAGATGAAGGCTTTAACTAAGATGGTAGTACAGGGAATGGAAAGGAGAGGGGCAAATGAAAGAGAGATTGTAAAAGCAGAATCAACAGAACTCATTTATTCATTGACTGCTTACTCTATTTCATAGCAATTCAATTTAACATTTATTAAGTGCCTACTATGTGCAACACTGTTCATGAGACAGAATAGAACTCCAAAGACCTAGGCTCAAGTCTCAACTCTGATTCATCCTGGCTCTATGACCCTGATCAAATTCAGTGTCTCCCAGCAACCTACCCTCTCCAGACAGCTCTCTAAGACTACAAAAATAATTGCTGATCTAATGAGGAGTTTCCTCTTCAGGGACTTCATGAAATCACTGATCTGGACCAAGAAATAATAATAATGATGTGCAGCATCCTATTGTGGGAGAGGCAGTGTGGTATAATAGAAAAAAAAAACACATTTGGAGTTAGAAGACAGAGGTTTGATTACACAGTCTGCTATTTATTACCTGCATGACCTTTTCTAAATTCCTTAAATTCTCTGGGCTTGAGTTTTCTCATCTGTAAAATAAGAGGGTTCTATTTCTAAAGTTCCTTCCAACTCCAAATCCTATGATCCAAGATTCGGAGGAGATTAAAAAATAAATAATGCTACAATCTAATAAGGACAATGCGATTTGTATAACTTTTCTAAAAATAACTAGAATATTAAAAAGATCATAAATACACAGAGGTACAAAGTATTACAAATATTCATATATGCAAATTAATGTGAAAATGTTTTTTTAAAGTATTTACTTCTTTTTAAAATCAATAAAGGTGATTGGGGAGATGGTGCTAACAACATTATCGTTACTTTCTAATCTTCAAAGTTTCTGTATTTATGCAAGGTTACATCTATCAAATTACAGATAGATTAATCAGAATTGAAGAATCAACTGAAAGATATTAGTCACTGACTTATTCATAGCCAAATTTTACTTCTTAGCAACCCTAAATCCTTTCCTATATGATGGTGTGAAGAAGAAGTGTTAAACCAGGGTAGCACTATAAATTGGAGAAACTGTGTAGATCCCAGAGCAACATATAACCCTCCAGAAGAGAAAGTCTCCTTGGCTATTTATGTATAGACTTTAGTTAGAGTCCACTATGTTTTATGTCATATTAAATAAAACCTGTCCTATATTAATGCTTTGTCAGCCCCAATGCTTTCACTGAGACTGAAGGCACTTCTAAAGAAACATATGAGGCTAGTTATGACGTTCCCAAGGGAAATTCTAAGTGGAGGGATAAGCTGAAAGGATTTATGAGAAATGTCTCCAAGATAAACTTCAGGTCTATATTGTCAGAATTAAGGGCCCAAATGACAGATAGGTTAAATATAAATATTAACGCAGCAGATTCTGTGCATGAATAGTCTTTTACAGCAATATTAACATTTCCAGGAGACTATTGATTAGAAAAGTGTGTGGCTCTCCATAGGAAGTCCCTGAGTAATTCTTACAATCTTTCCTACAAGCTCCTCTGTTGAACAACTAGAGAAACCCCACAGGTTGGTAAATTAAAGCTCTGGTGTTTAATAAACACCGGAAAGTCGAGCATCACTCCTCAGAAAATACAAAAATTGTATTCATATTACCTTCCAAAAGGCCACTGGAGGCTCTGAGCTACCTGCACTTTTTTAAAAATAAGCAGTTCCTTCCTGAGTAATACAATCCTTTCCTCCATCAATTCATTTCATCAGCCTTGGAGATTTCATTTTGAGGGGGAAAGTCTGCAAAATAATTTCAAAATCCCAAAAAATCCACAGCATGTAAACAGGAATTTCAGTAGACACATGTCCCTGCTTGGTACCCAACAATCCTTTGAAAATGTGATCTTCCACTTGGCAGTAATTTCCCCTATGGTAAAATATTTAAATGAATCACCATATTCAAACCACTCTGGGGAAAGAAACAATTTAGGAAAAATCTTCAAGGAATTTGTTTTAAATGAAATGGAGCATCTCCAAAGACCACGTTTCTTTGCGTGTGTTGACAGGTTCTGATGCACTGCTGATAATGACTTGCAAGGAGTCAGGGCTCTGCCCATTATGGTTCAATTTACACTCAAGTGAACTCCCTTTGCTACCAAAATAATAAATAAATAACACACATTTCATTCCCTTTCAAACAACCAAAAAATAGTGTTTGTGGTAAATACCATGCTACCTGCATTCCAGTCTCTTCCAAGACTAACAACTCCCAACCCCTAAGCCTGGGTTCTGATTAGTGAGCTTTCATTTGATCAGGCCCCACCTAGACCAGCCAAGCCACTTGAGACTCCTTTTCCCAGAAATCAGACTTGGGCCCCTGGGATCTAAAGTTTTCACCTTTTCTAGCCCACACTAAGGCTCACTACACTACTGCCTGGAACTATCTCCCTGCTACACCCCCATGCTTCACCATACCCCTTCCAATTTTAGCCCAAAGAAGAGTGATCATTTTGACGCTGCCATTTTGACACTCCTTCATTACCACTCTACTATGTATGTAATCTTCTCTTATAAAACTGTTCTCCACTTGAGGGCCGGGACAATCTTACTTGCTTGTATTTCTACCAGAAATGCTTAGCACAATGCCTGGCACCAGGGAGTATTTAAAAAAAGTTTTATTCATTCATTCATTAAGCGTCTACAAACAATAAATTAAGACAATGGCAAACCCCCCCACCCCCTTGGACTGAAACTTCATAAAGGCATTCAAGAAGGAGTCTGCCATTTCAGAGAAAGTATCTTGAAGAAGAGAATCTCACTAAAACAGAGGGAGTATTACCCAGGTACAGATAAACCACAGCGAGGTGGCACAGCGGATAGAGCACTAAGGCTTGCAATCAGGAAGATTCATTTTCCAGAGTTCAAATCTGATCTCAGATACTTACTAACTGTGTGACCCTAGGCAAGTGACTTAACCCTGTTTGCCTCAGTTTTTTCATCTAAAAAATGATCTAAAGAAGGAAATGGCAAAACACTCTAATACCTTTGCTAAGAAAACCCCAAATGGGTCACAAAGAGTTGGATGTAACTGAAACAACTCAATAACAAGATATGCCATGTATTATTTGTATTGTAAATGGTAGTGACTTGTGATTTCACTGGTATGTCCTTTTGAGGAAACTCCCTCTACCAATGCAGATCACCAACATCTCTGTCACTTATAATTTTATAAAGTTACATGGGATATTAAATGTCTAAGTGATTCATCTTGGATCACAATGTGTCAGAGACAGGACTTGAACCCAAGTTATCTTTCTTCTATCCATTATGCTATTTTGCCTATTTCAGTGTTTTTAGTCATCTCTGACTCTTTGTGTTCCCTTTTGGAGTTTTCTTGGCAAAGATACTGGAGTGGTTTGTTATTTCTTTCTCCAGCATCTCTATAAATATAACATAATGTTAGTAATATGCTATGAGAGACAGTGTGGTACACAGGACAGAACACTGAATTTAGAGTCAAGAAAATTTGGGTTCAAAGCCTACCTCTGACACTTGCTAGCTGCGTGACCATGGACAAAGGACCTCTTTGAGCATCAGATAAATCCCTTAAGACTTTTAACAATTATGTCTGATATTTACAGAGCTCTTTAAGGTTTGCAAAGTACTTAACACACATTATCTCCAATAGTCCTATGAAGTACATAATACAAGTATTATTTTAAATATTTTACAGATTAAGAAATTGAGGCTCAGACAAGTTAACTAATATGCCAGTGGTCACACAGCCAAGAACTAAATGTAGGGGCAGGATTTGAGTCAAGGACTTCCCAATTCCAGGACTAGCAATCTACCCAATGCATCACTTTATTTACTAGACTATATCCTTCTAATAGACTGAAAGATCTTTGAGGATAGGGAATTTTTCATTTTTATCTGTATATTCTTAACACCTAGCACAATTCCTAACAGAAAATAGATACTTAATAAGTGTTGGTTGATTTACCTATAGAATGCTGAGTTCTCACACCAAGGACAGAATTGAAAATCTTTGGCTGTTTAATGAGATAAATGATACTAACTTCTTTCAATATTTTCTCTGAAAGAGTTCAAAGTTATATCTACCAAATTACCAAGAACAAAAAGTGACTGTTGGACTTTAACATATACTAGGGGGCAGCTAGATGGGGTAGTGGGCTAGTCAGAAAGACCTAAGCTCAAATCTGGCTTTAAACATTTACTAACTGTGTGACTCTGAGCAAGTTTCTTAACTTGTATCTGCCTCGATTTCCTCGATGAAACAAATGGAGATAATAATAGAACTTACCTCCCAGGAGTGATGTGAAGTCCAAATGAGATATTTATAAAGCACTTAGCACAGTGCTTGACCCTCAGAAGATGCCCTAGAAATGTTTGTTTTTCCCCCACCCCTTCCCTATTGCAGAGATCCACTACTGCTTATTTTTCCAGTTTTCTCACAAATTATTCACTTCTGTGCACTCTACAACCCAGTCACACCGGCCTGCTTGTCGTTCTTCACACATTTCTAATCTCTTGAACCATCCCTAATAGCTGGAAAGTACTTCCTCCCCAACCCAACCTCCTGGATTTTCCGATTTTCTTCATGACTGTTCAAGTAACAACTTCTCTTTTGATCCCCTGGGTTCCTAGGGCCATCCAACATTAAACTTCCTTTTATTCATTTTGCATGTGTGTGTGTGTGTGTGTGTGTGTGTGTGCGCATGCGTGTGTCTACATATATACATACACACACACACACACACACACACACACCTATATATACAGGGATTGAAAACAGGGATTGTTTCACTTATCTTTGTATCTGTGATGCACCAGGCCTGACACACAGTAGATTTTATATAAATGTTTGCTGACTGATTCAATATAGAGACATTAATTTCTAATCTATTCCTCTGAATACAGCAGAATTTATGCCATGAAAGGGCTTCTTCCACCATATCACCAATTCCTAAAGGTAAACTAAGGATTAGAAAGATGTGTGTATATGTATAGGAGTTCTCTGAATAACTCTTACAATCTTTCCAGTAGCACTTCTGATGAGCAACTAGAGAATCTTCACACCATGGGTTGATAAATGAAAGCGTTGGTGTTCAATATATATGAAAATGTCTAACACCATGCCACATAAAGTGCTAAATTTTATTTATATAACTTTTCACATGGCCATTCCATGTTAAATCTATAGTATTATTAATGAGGTGAGGGAGGGGGAATTTATTTACCACAGACTGATATAATCACAGTTATATAAAACCAGTTGATATAATGACAGAAAGAAAGATGCAGATAACAGAGCTAATGATATATTAAAATGCTAACAAGAGGTGTCTAAGTCCTGTCATCACTTTATGAAATGTGAAAGAGTTCTCTGCTTGAATTGGAAGGACAGCTGGTCATTTTTTGGTGAAGATTTAAAAACCCCTGGAGGTTTTTAAAAAGATAAGCCTTTCAAACCCTTCAAGAATTTGGGAGATTCAACTTCAGTAGCACCTTTGCTGAAATCATTCCTTCCCTCTAAGAGGTAAACAAGGGTAAAAGATTTTCCTCTCCTCCTCCCCATCTGCATCTGCTAAGGTATTTTGCTGAGGATCCCTTGACTCAGGAGACACCACACCCAGGAGGAAGGTACATATTCCACTGAGTCAGAGACATAGAAACAAATATTTTAGCAAGAAATAGCTTCAAGGAATGTGAACTCTGACAACACAGAAGGGACTTGACTATTGATTCAAGAGAAAACTAGTCCTGGAAATCAAAAGTTAAACCATAGAGAGGGAGAGAGCTTGGAGTAACTCACTCAATAGAAGAACTGAGCCAAGGAGAATAGTAGCATGATGATATCATAAGAAAAGTCAAGACTTTGGGACCCTGTAAAATCAGAGATAAGAGTTGCCTTGGTCACATGTGTTTCTACATGCGTGCCTCACTTCCAGCATACTCCAAGTTTGTATGTCCTCTTTCTTCATATGATGTATATTTGTAAGAAAATACCTTACACATTTGGAGGATGGAATTAGGTGAGAATATTTTTTAGCCACTGTTCTTACTATGCAACTTTATGTTTTGAGCCATTTGTGTTTAATGGTTAATAAAGGGAGGCTCACTAGTGGGGGCTCTTGAGCTATAATTTTAGGAGTACAGATGCTCAAGATACACTTAGAACATGTAAAAGAAACAATCATACCCCTACATGTATACATACACATATATAATATGTATATACATACACATACACACCTCCATATGTGTGTATGTGTGTGTGTGTACGTGTGTACTTTTTTTCCCTTTGACTACCCTAATACTGAAAAAGTTCTCATGAGTTACAAATATCTTTCCATGTAGGAATGTAAACAGTTCAATTTTAATAAGTCCCTTTTGGTTTCTCTTTCCTGTTTACCTTTCCATGGTTCTTTTGATTCTTGTATTTGAAAGTCAAATTTTCTATTCATCTCTGGCCTTTTCATCAAGAATACTTGGAAATCCTTTTTTTCACTGAAGTTCCATTTTCCCCCCTGAAGTATTTTACTCAGTTTTGCTGGATAGGTGATTCTTGGTTTTAATACTGTCTCCTTTGACCTCTGAAATATCATATTCTCAGCCCCTTAGTGTAGAGGCTGCTAAATCCTGTGATATCCTGATTGTATTTTCACGATACTTGAATAGTTTTCTTTTTGGCTGCTTATAATATTTTGTCCTTCACCTGGGAACTCTCAAATTTGGCTACAATATACAATATACAATAAAAGGAGCTTTCCTTTGGGGATCTCTTTCAGGAGGTGAATAGTGAATTCTTTTCATTTCTATTTTATCCTTTCATTCTAGAACATCAGGGCAGTTTTTCTTGATAATTTCTTGGAAGATGATGTCTAGACTCTTTTTTTGATCATGGTATTCATGTAGGCCAATAATTTTTAAATAATCTTTCCTGGATCTATTTTCCAGGTCAGTTGTTTTTCCAATGGGATATTTTACATTGTCTTCTATTTTTTCATCCTTTTGGATTTGTTTTATAATTTCTTGATTTCTCATAAAGTCATTAGTTTCCATCTCCTCCATTCTAATTTTTAAAAGCTATTTTCTTCAGTGAGCTTTTGGACATCCTTTTCCATTTGGCCAATTCTGCTTTTTAAGGAATTCTTCTCCTCATTGGCTTTTTGGACCTCTTTTGCCATTTGGATAAGTCTATTTTTAAAAGTGTTATTTTTCTCAGCATTTTTTGGGTCTCCTTTAGCAAGATATTGACTCATTTTTCATGATTTTCTGGCATAGCTTTAATTCCTCTTTACAATTTTTCTTCTACTTCTATTACTTTATTTTCAATATCCTTTTTGAGCTCTTCCATGGCCTGAGACCATTTCATATTTTTTGAAGGCTTTGAACGAAGGAGCCTTGACCTTGTTATCTTCCTCTGGTTATATACTTTGATCTTCCTCATCCAAAAGGACAGAAGAAAATACCTTTTACCAAGAAAGCAACCTTCTATAGTCTTATTTTCCCCTTTTGGGGCATTTTATCAGTCAGTTACTCCACTTTATTAAGTGGAGGGTATACAATTTCTAGGGACCTATAAGTTTTCAGTTCCTCCAAAGTGGTACAATCAAGGGAATGTGACTTACTCCTCTCCTAGTCTGCACTCTGGTCTGTGAGCAGCCATAAGCAATCTTTTCTGCCCTGGAAGTGCAAATAGGCTTCCCTCTCCACAGCCACCACCACTACCACCACATCAGTGGTGCTCTTCACCCCAAGACCACCACTCAGGACTGAGACCTAGATCAGCCACTGGATTCCCTCAACGGCTGTAGGCAGAGATCTCTAGAAGCAGCTGTTGCTGAGGGAGTAACTCACCACTCTGAGACTAGACCATTCTCCCCTCTCAGCCAGGTGAGAGAGCTTTCTCACTGATCTTTGAAGCTATCTCTGGCATTTGTGGGTTGAGAAATCTGGAAACTGCAGCAACAGTCAGTGCCCTGAAGCCTGTTCCTGTCCAATCTGTTCTGGCCCAGTCCATGTTACTCTGTACTCTTCTCCAAGCCAGTGCAACAGATCATTCCTGTCAGCTTTCCAGGTTGTCTTAGGCTGGAAATCTGTTTCACGTCATCATTTTGTAGCTTCTGCTGCTCCAGAATTTGTTTAGAGTCATTTTTACAGGTATTTTAAGGGCTTTGGGAAGAGAGCTGGAGCAGGCCCATGTTTCTACTCCACCATCTTGACTCTACTCTTGTTAGCATTTTCTTTTTCACTTTCTTAAGCCCAGTCAATCAACAAAATGATAAATCAAGCCCTGATTTGTAGCATTTGCTCATTTCCAAGGTGTAAATGTTAATATTAAACATTTTTAAATTGACTCTTGGGATCCAGTACAAGGTGCCACCAGCAACTAATCAAATATTTTATATACCTTATCAACTCATTTGAGCCTCACATATGATGTAGTTAATTCTTTACTTTGATATTTCATGATCTTCATTATTAAGAGCAATATCTCTCATCATCCCAATCCTCCAAGCCTGTAAAGAACACAAGCCTTCCATAACTTCTCATTTAGTATAGTTCTTATCCATATCCTTAAGGGCTAGCTTCCTTAGAGAGACCCTTCCCAAATCATTAGAGTCAATCTTTTAATATTTTATGCAGGCCTATACAATACTGGTACTCTTTACCTGTTACCTTTCATTAATGTAACAGTCAAAGCCCGCACAGTTGGAAGGGGCCTTAGAAGCTATTACACCCACTGCACTCCCATTTACAACACTGATTATGTATTTTATGCCATTTTTCATACAATGTCATCATAATATAAAGTAAATAGTGTAAGTATTACTTTTGCCAATTTGAAGATGGGAAACTGAGGGTCATAAAATTTCAATGACTTTCATTAAATGACACAGCTAATAATTGGAAGAGATGGGACATGAACTCAGGAATTCGGACCCCAAAGTCCATGCTACTCCTACTACAATCTGGTGTTTAAAATAATAATAATTTTAAGAGACTCTTAAGTCTTATGAGTAAATAGTTCTTTTTTTCCCTTCTAATGATAAAAAAAAACATAGGCTGAAGCCACTACAGTCACCTTATCTCACTGGTATGTGCTATAGTTTAATTTAGAAGGCTGTTCTGTGGAATAGTGATTCCTTTAAGCTGATATAAAAGTGCCTAAGCTTTAGACCAGGTGCCTGATAGATATTAACCCCAGCATTCATGCATGAAAACTCTACAGGGTACTAGTTAGTCCTGTCAAGACCTATCTATTCAGGCAGTCCCTCTCCTGCCTACACTGATTTTTATAAAATAGTAGCATTGTGAAGGAAAATCCTCACTGGCAGAAACGAGAAGCCCATCTCCTTGGCCATGCTGCTAAATATGTGGTACAAAGGAGAGATGATGGACATAGTCTCCACCACCCATTACTTGAGAAACCTATGTCTGTTTTGATCCACTTGAGTTGGCATTGAGTAATGTGCATGCAAATAATTTTCTCTTCTAAGTCCTTGTTTTATGCCTACGTCATGGCATGGTGGTGACCCTGGATTTGTGAAAACTATCAAAGAATTAAAAGCTCAGGTTAAGTTCTACCAAGGGGAAAATTCTTTGAGTATGATCCAATGAGGGTGTGACTCTCTCATCAGAGGACCCAACTTGCTAAATTCAGAGATTCATCTTCCCCTCATAAGTTTGGGTGCTAAATAGTATGTATTTTTAACTATTACAGCAACTCACAGGACCATAGATTTGAGCTGTAGTGACCCTAGAGGCTACCAAGTACAACCCCTCCTTTTACAGATGAGGTAACTCAGAGCTTAAATGCCTTGCTAAATCTCACAGGTGCTGAGGGAAAAATTCAATACTTGAATCAGGAATAAGGTGTTTTGGAGTCAGTTGTTCAGTCATTTCTGTTGAGTGTGACTCTTCATGACCCTGTTTGGGGTTTTCTTGGCAAAGATACCGGAGTGTTTTGTCATTTCCTTCTCCAGGTCATTTTATACAGGAGGAAACAGGCAAACTAGGTTAAGGAACTTTCCAAGAGTCACACAGGTAGTAAGTGTCTGAAATCACATTTGAACTCAGGAAGATGGATCTTCCTGACTCTACACTCAGCATTCTATCAACTATATCAGTATCAAATGTCCAGGGAAAATTCATATCAATTCAGCAAACATTCACAGAGCTACAGAGGCAGCTAGGTAGTGCAATGGACAGAGCATTGGGCTTAAAGTCAGAAAAAGCTGACCTCATACAATTACTAGCTGTGGAACCCTGAGCAAGTCACTTAACCTCTGTCTGTCTCAGTTTCCTCAACTCTAAAGTGGAATAATAGTAGCACCCACTTCCCTGGGTTGTTGAAAGGATCAAATAAAGCACTTAGCATAGTGCCTGGCTCAAAGTAGGGACTAAAAAAAAAGTACATATGCCTTTTCCTTCTCCTTATTAATCAACATTTTTGTTCTGTACAGAAAGAGAAGGGGCAAGGTATGACAGAGAGCTGGCCTTGAAGTAAAGAAGATCAGGGTTCAGTTTCCACCTCGAACACAAAGTGAGCAAGTTACAATCTCTCACTCCAAGACTAAATTATAATAATAATGGATAACAGCTAACCTTTATGGCATATCACTTCATCTTCATGATAATCCTAAAAGGATATTCCAGTGTTCCTTGTGCCTATAGAATAGATACTGGTCTGCAATAGAAAAGAGTGTTTCATTACTTAGAAGATCTCTACATTATGATGAACAATTGTGAAAGAATTGGCTACTCTGATCAGTACAATGATCCAAGATAATCTCAAAAGACTCATGATAAAAAAATGCTATCCACCTTTAGAAAGAGAAATGATGAACTCTGAGTGTAAACTGATGTATAATTTTCTCACTTTGGTTTTTCTTTTTTGCTTTCTTTTTGCAATGGGACTAATATGGAAATACGTTTTGCATGATTCCACATGCATAATTGGTATTATATTGTTTGCTTTCTCAGTGAGTGGAGGAGGGGGTGGGAAGAAGGAAGAATTTGGAACTCAAAATTTAAAAAGAAAAGAATGTTAAAAATAAATAATAATTTTAAAATTTTATAAAAGATTTTAGCTCTCCTAACCCAGCTAGTCACCAATATCTCCCCAAAGTACCCTCACCTTCATTATTTTCCCTCAGCAGTAGTGTGACCCCATCTAATAAACCTGCTATCCAAGGTCCAAGGTGTGCCAGTAAATTCTCAAGACTGATTGATGAACAAAAAACTAAAGTTTTAACATCCATAGATCAAATTAAATCATTTAAGAGCTCAGAACAAGAAGTCTTCATTCAACAAAATTTCCATTAAGGTCCTATTTATGTACCTAGAACTGTCACCTTCAGGCAAGAGCCAAAGTTTAAATGGCACCTTGTCCCTGCCCACATGGAATGCATGGTCTAGGAAGAGACAGATGATGCTGCCCTTACTTAGATCACTCATATGCTCATCTTCTGTCACTGCCTTCAGAGCCTATGCCTTCTCTAGAATATCCTCAGTGATGTTAGACTTTCATCCTTTGAAGTGTAGTGGGTTGTCTTAGAAATAGCCAGAAGTCATCCAGAGCTCTGTCACATGAGTAAAGTGTAACGAGGCATGACTTCAAAGGAAGGAGTTCTCAGTATTTCATAAATTGCTCCTGAAAACATTCCCTAAAGAACTTTAACCCACTTTTACAATTGAGGAAAGATCACTGGATTGCCATTCCAGATACTTGTGTGTCACTTGCTCTACCACCAATCTTATGTTTGACCTTTTTTTAAAAAAAAAAAAAGTCATTTTATGGTGTGCCATATTATAAAGAACCTTGCATTTGGAATCAGAAGTTCTAAGTCTGAATTCAAACCTTCTTAGAAGCACAGAATTTAAGAACTTGAAGAGAACTTAACAGGCATCTTATTCAAGCTATTGACAAAACAATCCTTACTGCAACCTATCCAACAAGTATGTCATCTTCTGTTTGTGAGTATATCTGTATGTCAGTATGTCTGTATGTCAGTTTGTCAGCCCCTGCTTGAATAACCTCCAAAAAGCGTCTACAGCTTCTTGAGGATGTCCTCTGCACTATTGGAACAGCTCTCACTTTCAGGAAGTCATCCTTGACATTAAGTCTAAATTGGGAAATTGTAACTTATGCTCTCTGCTACTGTGTGAAAGTCATTTCATTTCTCAAGGATTGTTTCCTCTCACCCCAGCTAGTCATCAATTCCTTCCAAGATACTCTCACCTTCATTATTCACCCTCAGAAGTAGTGTGAGCCCACCTTATAAACCTACTAGACAAGATTCAAGGTGTGCAAATAAATTCTCAAGACAAGTGGCTGAACAAGCAAACACAGCTTTGACATCCATGGCTCAAAGTAAATCCCTATCAAATAACAGTGGTGGACTATTTAAGGCCCCCACAACCTCAGAAAATCTACTATTCTAATTAATCTTCTGCTTAGCTGAGGAAACCTCTTTTTACTCCATTCTTTTATGGTAAGAGGCTAGGTGGCACAATTGATAGAGCACAGGCCAGAAGCAGAAAGTCTTGAGTTTAAATCCAATTTCAGACACTTAATAGCTATATAACCTTGAGCAAGTTACTTAATTTTTCTGTGCCTCAGTTTCCTCATCTATAAAATGGGGACAAGAGTACCTACCTTATTGCTGGGTAGTGCAGTAGATAAAGTGCCATGCCTGGAAGTCAGGAAGACATGTTCTTGAGTTTAAATTCAGCCTCAGACATTTACTGGGTGAACCTATGCAAATTACAGCCTTTTGCCTCAGTTTCCTCATCTGAAAAATGAACAGGAGAAGAAATAGTAAACTATTCCAGTATTTTTGCCAAGAAAACCTCAAATGGGGCCATAATGAATCGAACAGGATTGAAAATGCCTTAACATTATAAGGTTGTTGGGAGGATCAAGTGAGATAATGTGTAAAGTATATTGTAAACTGTAAATTGCTATGTAAATGTTATCTATTTATATTTTTTTTTTTGGCAGTTAAGTAGCATAGTAGATCGAGTACTAGACCTAAAATCAGGAAGACCTGAGTTCAAATTCAGCCTCAGATATTTACTAGTTATGCAACTCTGGGTAAGTCTTCAATTTCCTCAGTAAATTGGGGATAATTATAGCACTTATTTCATGGACAGTTGTTAGGATGAGTTAATATTTGTAAAGTATTTTGCAAACTTTAAAGTGCTATCATTATATTAAAAATATAATTTTAAGTTATTAACGGTGCTGGCTGTTATTGTTTTTATTATTGAAAATCTTCCTAGAATATCATTCCAGTTTCCTACCTTATTCAGCAGAGCAAATATAATTAAATCTTTTCAAAGGGGTGACCTTTGAATGATGCTTTGGAACATCGCTAACCACCACATAAGACAACAGATGAACGTATAGTACACTGGGGTGAGCACATCTTGAACTCAGGATATCCCCTGGAAAATGATGATGGTTTGATATTATTTTGTTGTTTCTTTTGCTATTTATTGTTTTCAGTTATACAAAACTAAATTCCTAGTATAATACTAGTTTTCTTATGGTTTTTCACTTTTCTTCAAACTAGTAGATAGTACAGTGTTCTGTTCATAGAATGTTATGTGAACTCATTCATGCTTTAATCCATTTGTTAAGTTCTTAACATACACAATGTGCTATTCTGAAGGATTTCATCTAGTCTAAACCCCTTAATTTATAGAGGTAAAATCATCAGCCCAGAGAGGGAAAGCTATTTGTCCATTATTCTTTCCATGGTGATTTTTGATAAGGCTAAAGAAAACCTCTAACACAATAGTTTACAATCAGTAAGAATCTTCCTTACGTGGTAGTCGCTCAAAAGTTTTACAATTTGAGAGTCTGTTTTTGAAACCAATTTGTTTTTTGAAATACAAGAAATATGAATATTGGTGATAAGTGCTGTCATTTGTGGATGGTGGTTGAAATTCAAATGTAATGAAATTTCATTCCTATCAGGAAGGTTTCAAGCTGGTGGAACACTAGTATATAGCTTTTCTTTCTTACTTGCCTGTATATTATACCACAGGATTGGAAAGTGAAAAGGAAAGTATTGATTGGAGATCTTTTGATTAACTCTTAGACATTACTAGATCTTGAGCAGAGCAGCATGGCTGCCAAATTGATCCTACTTCTGGGTGCCAAAGAAACACCACCAAAGGAGAATTTTTATTCTTATTTATTTGAGAGGGAAAGTTAAATTAACACACATATTTTCTCTTAGGAAAGTTAAAACCTAAATAAAACAAAAATCAAAGAGACTTTTAAGAAAGAGATTTCAAACTTTGAAATTTTCTTTTCTTTCTATTGTTCTAGTCTAGTAGAAAAAGTCCTCCTAAATGCACAAACGTGTTATTTTTTCAGACATCAGAAACAGCTGTCGTTTCTCTGATAAGAAGTTGGATGGGAATGAAGACAATAATGGGACGACCATACTATTGTGACACAACACAGTTATTCTTTTTTTGACCACAATGATATTATTGATTCCAATTCACTTAACCCCGTTTGCCTCAATTCCTGATCTATAAAAATGAACTAGAGAAGGAAACGGCAAACCACGTCATTATCTGTGCCAAGATAGCCCAAAATGAGTTCATGAAGAGTTGGACGCTACTGAATGGATTGAACATTAGCCACAAAGCTCATTCTACGTGCAATTAATTCACTGCCTTAAAGGCGAAGCTGGGGAGGAGGGAGGGATACGAAGATTGATAACCTCATGACTACTGTCTTCTTTTGATGATTCACATGAGCATAAAATTATACTGCCAGAAGGACTCCAAAAACATTGTCAAGGGCCATGAAATTGAGGGAAAGAAAGGACCTTAGGGGAATAGGTGGTATTCTTGCTATTGTTGCTGAATAAATTCAAGAACTTTGAGAAGAGAAAGGTAGATGTAGGAAGTGACAGCCAGATAAGGAGATATAACTGAAGAGAGGTTTGGTATTTCTGGACTATAGTTTAAAATATAGGGATTGTAGACTCTTGGACAAAAATTGCTTGAGTCCCACACAGATGGTAAGAAAATGTGCTTGCTCAGAATCATATAAACCTAATCAAAAGGGATTTAAACTGGGGGAAAAAAGGAACAAAGAACAAAATGAAACAAAAAGGAGCAGGAGAAACCTGGCTAGGTAGCTCCACCAAGCTAGAAACCATGGAGAATAACTACAATGAAGAAAGAACAATGGTAGAGAAGACCAGGAATTCACAAGATAAAAAAATACCAAGCAATAAAAATCCATGGACTTAGATGACCATATAAAAATGAATTACATTGGAAAACACACAAGGTGAACTAGAGAGTTTCACACAAAAAAGGAAAATTTGACCTCAAAGTTTATCACTGACCCTGATTGGTTTAAGAGATATGATTGTAATGTGCCTTTGGAATATTGTATCTTATGAAAAAGGAATAAGATATGTGACAAGGAAGAAGGGGGGATAGCAATGACTATTAAGAAGATATGCTCATATGAGGAAATCTATGAACCAGAAAGGGATGCATACTGGGAAATATTTGGGTGAAGACCAACAAAGGCAGAAACTGAAGTAATATTATCACTGAATGCAATACAGCCTACCTAGATGGAAAATGAAAATAAATGAGTTTAAGCAACCGATCTACCACTGACACAGTCATGATATAGTAATGATAATTGACTGCAATTATCCAGACATCTGATATATCTGTCTCTCTGTCTCTTCCTTTGTATCCCTCTTTTTGTCTTTATGTGTTTCCCTGTTTCTCTTGACTCTGTCTCCCTCTCTCTCTCTCTTCTCTGTTTCTCTCTCTCCCACCATCTTCCTTCCCTCACTCTCTCCCCAAAAGCAAAGTAGTTTAAAAGTTCTTGACATACCATAATGATAATCACATTCCTCAAAAGTTGGAAAAAAATGACACCAGGGACTTTTCTTCCAAATTTGATTCTGAACAACAAGGAAGAAATAGTTGATGGAGTTGAAATGTTTAGGAAAAGTGACTGCTACATCTCAGGACTTGTGTAGAGAAGAAAATCACATAAAGACTGACACATTCCTTTGATTTAAGGAGATCAGATTTCAAAGGGTAGAGTAAGAAAGATCTTATGGATTAAAATGATGTAGAGAACATCAGTCTCAGAAGGATTCAAAATAAAGGAATTCAAAAATGAAAATCTGAAGAAATAAAGAGAATTCTAAGAAGGAAAAAAAGATGTCTAAAGAAGCCAGGTGGTGGAATGGGTAGAATTTTATACCTGGAGCCAAAAAACCTGAGTTCAAAACCGATCTCAGACACTTATTAACTGTGTGGCCTTGGATAAGTGACAACCACTCAGCCTTAATTTCCTCATCAATATAATAGGTATAATAATAGCCTCACAAGGTTATTGTGAAAATCAAATAAAACAATATACGTAAAGTGCTTTCCAAACCTTCAAGCACTTTGTAAATGCTAGCTGCTACTATTATTATAGTTAATCCTATGTGAATATATGACATTATCAGCCAACAAATTTTTTATAAAGCAAATATATTCAGAATACAAAAACAAGAACAGATAATGGAGGATGATTACACTGTACATAGTATAATCCTAAAAGGATAGAATCAAGAGCAATAAAGCCCATACTAAACTTAGGCTGGCTATGAATTCTAAAAACAAAATGAAGAAAGGAAGCTATAAAGGGGGAAAGAATTGAATGAAAGAAGGAATAAGACAGTTGGTTACTCAAAGAAGAAAGGCTAATGATAATATACAATGAAGTGAAAGTAGAGATGTTCAACATTTAGTTTCTCTAACAAGGAAAATGACCTTTGAATAACAAAGGATGAAACAAAACTGGTTAATTGGAAATTGAAAACCAAATAAGAAATATAAAAAGAATACCTAGCTGCCATTAGTGAATTTAAATCATAAGACCCAGATAAACTATGTCACAAGGGTACCAGAAAAACTGCCAGATACAATTATTAAACCACTATAAATGGTCCTTGAAAGGTCCTGGAGAATGGGATGATTACAGATCATATAATGACAAATACTATTCCAATTTTCAAAATGGGAAAAGAATAGTCTGTAAACTATAGATCAGTGAGATTGACTTTGATTCTTGGAAAAAATTTAGGCAAAGTTTTGACACATACTCTTTAATATTTTCTTATAAAACTATACAATATTCGATATTAAGTATAGCTTTTGATAAACAATCCATTTTTCCAAGGCTAGCCTTGATTATAGCACATAGGTATTCAATAGGGGCTAAATTAGACAAGTTCCCAGGACAACTGAATCACGTTTATCTTGAATAAGTTTCTTAACCTTTCATGCCATGTGGCATGGTTCAAGGCTATATTGTAGTATTCCATCAATATTTTTGAATTTCTGTTTCTCAGCATGTCATGTTTTTAGAGCTCTTCATTCTTTCAATTAAGACAAAATTCCTAGGCCTACTGGAAGTAAAAAAGTTCCCTAAATGTGTTTTGGGTAGATGTTCTATAGTCTGATATAAATGTTCAGCTGTTATAGGCTCACCTAAACTTCTCCGACAATAACTTTGGTATAATATTATAAGAAAAAATAACTTTTGTCAGTTAAAAGTCATCTTTTTTCAATCTTTAGTAACCCCTTAATAGCAGTGATTTACACTCTTTTTTACTAAACTTTTTACAATTCCAACTTCAAGAAAATTGCACTGCACCAATAACAAACCCTGCAGCTGCTGAGCCCATTTGAAGGTCATTGTTTTCTGAGGATTAGTTAAGGTGTTTCTCAGCAATAGTTTGTAAGATTTGTCATGTTTTTCCCTTTTCAAATATACTTTCCTTTGTTCTTTTCTGTAATTGATCTTATTTCATTTGGGGTTTGAATGATCCATGAAATGACTGACACCTACATCAACAGGTGCTGCAATACCTTTAACAGCCATTGGAGTGTGCTTTTTAAGAGCGACAATTTTTGTCTATTTCCTTATAATGATATTCATTCTTAAATTAAAAACATAACAAGAAATAATAATTAAATACATGTGTATTATACAAAATCCAATCCTGAGAGAGAACTAGCTATTGGCAGGGAGATCAGCTAAACCCATGGTTGAGATTCGACATTCTGCATAAGCCTAACTTTAGTAGAAGCATACATATAGTCCCATTTCATTCACAAAATGGAACTATATAAAAACTATTATTTGTCCCACATGATTCTTATTTCATCAAAATGGTACCTTTATCAGATTCTCAGATGGCACAAAGCTGGGAATAACGGGTAACAAATAATGTGACAAAGTGAGGGTCTAATAGCATTTCCACATGCTAGAATGTTGGACCAAGACTAATAGCGTTAAATTAATAGGGACAAATGTAAAACTTTATACTTGGGATGCAAATGTCAACTTTACAAGTACAGGATGATAATGGCGTGATTAGGTAGCAGTTTCTTTGAAAAAAGACTTGGGCAATTCAGCGGATTAAAAGCTCAATTCAAGCCAAGAGATTATCTTATAACTGTTCAAAGAGTCAGTGTGACTACAGTCTGCATGCAATTTTGATACGGATTCATTTTGTGACAACCATCTTAGGTATGTGCTTATCAGCCTATAGCAACTGTGAAGATGGAAAGTAACTGCAGCAGCAGAGCTTTGTCAAATGGTAGCTATAGAGGTGGTATACAGAAGCAGGGGCAATAAAGCAGGACACCTCAAAGCCTTGACAAGAGGGGATGTAGGATCCTACACCCTACATACATACAGGTGGTCTGTGTCTGAAGTCAAATGCCTTTTAGATTCAAACATTTAACCCCCTTCTCTGCTCCATGGATTGTTTGAGATTCTTAAGCTCTGTTTAAGTAAGTTTGGTGTTAGACTGGTGTTTTGCATCAGTCTGAGAATAGAGATCACACAGGGTGAAGAAGGAAAGTGAAGTTTCTGAGCTCTTTCAAAATCAGGTATTTACCTTGCACTATTGTGCTTGAAATGAATTACCAGAAAATCAGACTCATTCATACTCAAATGTAAGTACAAAAAAATGTCCTAAATCCAAAAAAAACTGTCAAAACACTTCATTCTTTTTCTCAGTCTTACTCTTTATTTTATAGTACACTCCTCCCTCTCAGCGGAGAACCTTACCTCCTTCTTTACCAAGAAAATGAAGATCATCCATCATGAACTTCCTTCTCTTCTAAATCTCAAAACCTCACTATATTATCTCCTGTTCTATTTGCTTTGTCCTAGTGTCTGACAAACAACTGGCTTTTCTGCTTGCCAACTCCGATTCTTCTACTTGTGCCCTGGATCTCATCACCTCTAATCTTCTTTGGGGGCTACTCTTCTCTTTCACCTTCAATTTCTTTTTATTTGCTGGTTCCTGTCAACATACGTGGCAAGGATTTGCCCATCCATAAAGAATTTTTTTGACCTTCAAGTTATGTCTCCTCTCTCTCTCTCACTTCCTGCCAGACACTTAGAAAAATATATGTAACCCTTGTCACTTCTCTTTCCTCACCTCCCACTCACTTTGTGATCTGGCTCCCAGCTCAAACACTTGATTAAAACTATTTTCTCCATGGTTATCAACTATATCTCAGTTGCTATATCTGATCATATTTTTGAAGTTCTCATCCTTATTGAACTCCCTTTGGACACTGATGACCACTCCTGACTCTTGAATACTCTTTACTCTCTTGGTCTTTCAAGACACTTCTCTCTCTTTGTTTTCCTCTGATCTTTCTCACCACTCCATCTCAAATGTCCTTTTCTAGATCATCATCTATTCTGATTCTGTCACTCTGGATGTCTCCAAGGCTTTGCCCTGAGCCCTCTTTTTTTATATATCTTTACTATAGGTTATTTCATCAGCTCCCACAGGTTCAATTATCATGTATATATAGATGACTCCCAAATCTACACATCTAGCCCTCATTTCTCTCCTGACATCCAATCTTGTATGTCTGATAATCATTTCAAACTCTACATGTCCTGAATGGATCTCACTCTCTTCTCCACTTACGCCAGAATAATGTTTTAAGTGCATAAAATAAAATTCATAGGATTACAGAAGAAACCAGTTATCGTAAAATATAGTTATCAAAACATTATTAAATTATTTCAAATAAGTCCATCTTTTGAGACCTTAGGTTTTAAGGCCCTCAGGTTAAGAGCCCTTGCTTTCTGCAAACATTACTATTTCTCATTAGAGTACTGCCATACATTCAGCCATCCTAGTTTGCATCCTCAGAGTCATCCTTGACTCTTTCCTTTCATATATGTATTTAGTGGTCAAATTTGTTCAGCTTTGCATCCACAATACCTATTATATCCATCTCCTTCTCTCCACTGACATCATCACCATTCTAGTTGAGAAACTAATCACCTATTACTGAAAACTAATTGGTCTCTCTATTTCTGGCCTCCCACATAATTCAGATAAAGCACAGGTCTGAATTAGTCATGCTTCTGCTCAAGAATTTCAGGTGACTCCTTCCTCAGGTTGGCATTTAAAGACCTTCAAAATCTGGCTCCCAACTTTTTTTCCAAGTTCATTTCATAGTATACCCCTTCCCTCACTATAGTTTCAGCCAAAATTCATCTACTTATTAGTCTTTACTTTCTAAATTCCATCTTCTGAGTCCATGACCTCCCACGAACTATTCGACAACAGTAATGCCAATAGTAATGCTTATTTAATTCTATGGGTCAGTACAGTAGTCTTGTCAGATAGAAAAAGACTCCAGGTTTAGAGTAAGTCTGACCTTGGAAGTATAGTGATAAACCATATGAATGAATCATGAATATTCTCCCATTAGGGAACTAATTCTGTAACACTGGGGCTGAGGAGTTGGGATCCTGGCCCTGTTTTAGGAAAGGCCACTCTCTCTTGTGATTACCAGAGCTGTCCCATACCTGTAGGCCCCCAAAAATGATACAAGGAAATGAAAAGACCGGGTCAACCATAGCCATTTATAAGAAATATTATGAAAACAATCAGGCATAATGTTCAATTTTTAAAAAGAGAATGTTTAGGAATAGGTGCCCCTCACCCACATCTGAAGTCAATCAGGGGGCCAGAGTAAGGACACTTAACCCTAGAGATTACCTTTCTCTCACCCCTCCAGCTACCAAGGTAAGAACCTTCATTAAAAATAAAGTCATACCTCCCATTAATCCCCTTAGTTTTCACTACTCATAGTCTTATTTAGAGGAAGAAAATTGAATATGTTGCTGCCACTTGCAACCATGTTTCTGTTCCATGGAGGAAGAAGGAGATATAAGACCTTATTCTCCCTCTTCTTCTCCTTTTGTGTCTTCTCAAAACTCCATCTGGGGTGGGGACCCCAACCTCCAATCCTGGCTTCTTTAGAGCCTCCTCTCTTCAATGCAGGGGGAGTCTTTGTGGTCAACCCAGGCTTTTTAAGATGGCCTGAAACTAGAATTCACTTTTGTCTTTAACTATTTTTGGTTTTTAAATATCTGTAAAAAATAGCTCTAAACAAATTCTGGAGCTGCAGAACCCACAGAGTGATGGAATGAAGCAAATCTCCATCCCAAGACAACCTGGAAGGTCCTTGGGAAGTGTCTATCATACAACACACTGGGAGCAGAGCACAGTCCAGTGTAGGTTGCAAGTGAACAGAGGGGACCTGAGCAGACCTTGGGGGGACTGAGTCTCTCACACCTGTGGTGGTTTCCAGACTTCATGACCCCAAAATGCTGAAGATAAATTGGAAGGTCAGTGGGAAAAGCCTATGGGACCAGTGGAGGAGAGTGGAGCGGTCGGGCCCCAGCCCCAGAGTGGCAAAGGGGGGAGGGGACTGAGGAACCTGAGACAGGCACAGCAGCAGGGGCAGCTACAGACACTTTTTCTGGAGCTCTAGGCCCCCAGATTGTGGGAGGATCAAGAGGCAGACTTCATACCCCCTATCTCTACTAGAAGCAGAAAACTCCCTTGACAAAGAGCTCAAAAGTCAAGTAAATGACTGGGGAAATGGGGCAAAAAATGGAAAAAGAATCAGACTATAGAATCTTTCTTTGGTGACCAGGAAGATCAAAGCATGTAAACAGAAGAAAAGTCATTCAAAGCCTCCAAGAAAAATATGAATTGGTCTTAGGTCATGGAAAAGGTCAAAAAGGATTTTGAAAATAAAATAAGAGAAGTAGAGAAAAAACTGGGAAGAGAAATGAGAGTGATGCAAGAAAATTATGAAAAATGGGTCAAGTCCTTGCTAAAGGAGACCCAAAAAATGCTGAAGAAAATAACACTTTAAAAAATAGACTATTCCAAATGGCAAAAGGGATCCAAAAAGCCAATGAGGAGAAGAATGCCCTAAAAAGCAGAATTGCTCAGATGGAAAAGGAGATCCAAAAGCTCAATGAAGAAAAAATTCCTTAAAGATTAGAATGGAGCAGGTGGAAACTAATGACTTCATGAAAAAGCAAGAAATTATAAAACAAAACCAAAGGAATGGAAAAAATGGCATACAATGTGAAATATCTCATTGGAAAAACAACTGACCTGGAAAACAGATCCAGAAGAGGCAATTTAAAAATTATGGGACTACCTGAAAGCCATGATCAATAAAAAGAGCCTAGACATCATCTTCCAAGAAGTTATCAAGGAAAACTGCCCTGAGATTCTGGAACCAGAGGATAAAATAATCCTCAGATCATCTCCTAAAAGAGATCCAAAAGGAAAAACTCCTAGGAATGTTGTAGCCAAATTCCAGAACTTCCAGGTCAAGGAGAATATATTGCAAGCAACCAGAAAGAAACAATTGGAGTATTTTGGAAATACAATCAGGATAGCACAAGATCTAGCAGCTTCTACATTAAGGGATTGAAGGGCTTAGAATATAATATTCCAGAACTCAAAGACACTAGGATTAAAACCAAGAATCACCTACCCAGCAAAACTGAGTATAACACTTCAGGGGGGAAAATAGTCATTCAGTGAAATAGAAGACTTTCAAGTATTCATGATGAAAAGACCAGAGATGAATAGAAAATCTGACTTTTAAACACAAGAATTGAAAGAAGTATGAAAAGGTAAACAGGGAAAGAGAAATCATAAGGGACTTACTAAAGTTGAACTGTTTACATTCCTACATGGAAAGACAATATGTGTAACTCTCGAGACTTTTCTCAGTATTTAGTTAGTTGGAGGGATTATATACATATAGACAGAGGGCATAGGGTGAGTTGAATAGAAAGGGATGATATCTAAAAAAATAAAATTAAGGGATGAGAGAGAAATATATTGGGAGGAGAAAGGGAGAAATGGATTGGGGCAAAGTATCTCTCATAAAAGAGGCAAGAAAAAGATTTTCAATAGAGGGGAAAAGGGGGGAGGTGAGAGCGAAAGAGTGAAGCTTGCTCTCATCACATTTGGCTTAAGAAGGAAATAACATGCACACTCAATTTGGTATGAAAATCTAACTTACACTATAGGAAAGTAGGGGAGAAGGGGAGAAGTGGGTGTGGGAGGATGATAGAAGGGAGGAAAATGAGAGGAGGGGGTAATTAGAAGTAAATACCTTTGGGGAGGGACAAGGTCAAAAGAGAGAATAGAATAAATGAGGGATAGGATAGGATGGAGGGAAATATTGTTAGTCTTTCACAACATGACTTTTATGGAAGTCTTTTGCATAACTACACATGTATAACCTATATTGAATTGCTTGCCTTCTCAGTAGGGATGGGTAGGGAGGGAGGAAGGAAGAGAAGTTGGAACTCAAATGTTAAAAATTGTTTTTACAGGCAACTGGAGAATAAGAAATACAGGTATCAGGGTATAGAAAACTATCTTACCCTATAAAAACTAGAGGAGATGAAGATAAAGGGAGGGGTGTGATAGAAGAGAGGACAGATTGGGGGAAGGGGCAATCAGAATGCATGGTGTCTTGGGGTGGGGGGAGGGGAGAGATGGGGAAAAGATTTGGAACTCAAAATCTTGGGGAAATGAATGCTGAAAACTAAAAATAAATCAATAAAACAATTCTTGGTTTCCTTTGACTTGCAATTAAAATGCTACCTCCTCTAGGAAGCCTTTAATTTTAGTTTTTAAAATGATCTTGAATGTTTTTTATGACTTATATTTCCCCAATAGAATGAAAGATCTTTGAGGAAAATTCCCCAAGACCTAGAACAGTGTCATACATAATAAATAATTACATGCTGAATTAACTGAACAAATGGATATGTACATGCCTTCTAGATTCTAAGGTACTTGAGGACAGGGATTATCTCATTCTATTTTGTGTCTCCTGCAACGTGTCTCAGAGTACTTTGTACATAATGGTTGAACTAATTCACGTAGTGGCAGCTCAGCACTTTCTTCTCATAGTTTTAGACATTTGGCCATAGCACAGAAAGATTGAACGATTTACCAAAGGCCACCTGGCCTATATGTGTCAGAGCTGGAACCTGACCCCAAATTCTCCCAGTTCTAACATCAATAGCATCATTCTGACACTCAAATTATTATTAATAATAATGCCTAAACTTTACATACCACTTTGAGGTTTACAAAGTGCTTTACAAATATTATTTCAGTTTATTGTCATAAGCACCATGAGAGTTGCTATTATTATCTCTATTTTATAAATGAGAACTCTAAAGTATATGATATATATAATTTTTACAGATTTGTTATACTAAGATAGGAATTTCCCCTAATAGTCCATATGCCTCATGGTTCATATTAAATACTTCTCCCTTTTTCCTCTCAAAAATGTGCATGTTCATTCATGAGAGTTCAGTTTTACAAGGCACTCTACTTGATCTAGATGATCACTTAATCTCTATGAACCTCAGTTTACTAGATTATAAAATGGGGGAGTTGTACTAAATGATCTCTAGGATCCCTTCCAGTTCTAACATCTTGTGAATCATGAGACATTTGTACTCTTTGTTTGACAAGGTTGCTTAAGGAAAAGAAGCATATAAATTGTGAAATGACAATAAAAATGTGAACTATTTTAAGAATTCTGTGAACTAAATAATAAAGAGTCAAATTGTCTTAGTATAGCCTTAAAAATGACAAGCACTATGTTTTTTTAAAGAACAGAAAGAGGGAATTTCCCCCAATTCTAATACAAAAGAATTGGTCTGTTTCCTATTACCTCCAATAAAGATACTCCATAAAGGGAAAGAATCAAGCCTGCCTGCACTTCTAGGGAATCGTAAAAGGCCTGGGTGACAATGAATTTGATGTCCTTTGTGCATTACTTTCTAAGCATGCCAAGAAGTACAATGGAACCAAGTCATGGAAAAGGCAAGAAGGCAGATCACTGGTAACTTTTTCCTAACAAAACCCAGCTATACCATCAGCTGACCCTGCAATTACAGACTCCCCGAATCTATGGAGCACTCAAGAACAGTCAGGAGCAACAGCCAATGACAGGTACAGAAAAGACATTGCCACACCTGACCTAAAAGCCCTGCATGGGTGAGCTATTTTCTTCTGACTGTGTTATTTTAAAATCCCCTGTGCTTTTTAAGGCTCTTTTTAGCTAGCACCAAAAATGCACCATTTGAGGTTAACTTCAAAACAAAAAATGAAAAAGACAGAGACAGAAACAAAGACAGAAGAGGAGACAGAAGAGAGAAAAAAGGAGAGACAGAGAGGGAGGGACAAATGGAGAGAGAGAAGGAGAGAGAGAGGAGATTTTGAGAAACTAAGAGATTCCACTGCCATTTCCTAAACAGGATCTGAAAGAGATATAGCTCTGCAATAAGACTCCATGGGTAATTTCAGCCCAGGGATCAGCAGTCAGGAGAAGAAGATATATCCAAATAATAAATCTGAAAGGGCTGCAAAGTAATCACTTCAGATTTACTGCTTCCCTTTGGCCAGAAGGAACCAGACCTAAGTATTTCCCAAAGCCCACAGCTAAAGTCAGGTGTTTCCAGTACCCTTGGAGGACTAAATGATAGAGAGAGGAATGGAAAGTAAGAGAACCTCATAATCTTACTGTTACTCAGTTAATTTTCTAAATGTTGTATGCAAATGTTGGTGCTGTTACTGGGGTTTTTAGAGCTTTAAAGAATCTTACAGATTATCTAGTCCACCCCCTCCCTGCCCCCACATCTACAGATGTAGATATTGAAGCCCAGATTGGTTAGGTAACTTACTCAAGATCACACTGCAGGTTAATGACAGGGCTGAAACTAGAACCTGTCTCCTGATGTATCAGCTGAGTGTTCTTTCCACAGCTCCACACTATTGCTGCCTTTGAAATTATCATGTCAACGTCATTTTCCATGTCCACTTCCATTTATCAACACTTCCCAGGTACCCATTTACATCCATGGAACGAACCTCATCCACTCCTGCCTAGTTACATTTAAGTCAATTTTGCATAAGTATTAAAGGTTATTCAGACTTCACAGGGAAAATGACTTCTTTCAAGTGATGGTTACTAAGGTTCAATATATAAAGTTCATTTATTCAAATATTGATTAAGTACCTATTTTTTTGTTGTTACTGTTCAGTTGATTCAGTGATGCCATTTCCTTTTCCAGCTCATTTTACAGATGAGAAAATGGAGCAAACAAGGTTAAATGACTTGACCAGGGTCACACAGCTACTAAGTGTCTGAGATCATACTTGAACTCAGGAAGATGAGTATTCCTGATTCTAGGCTCAGCGTTCTATCCATTGTGCCACCTAGCTCCCCTCAAGTACCTACTAGCTGTTATTGGAAGCAATGGCAGAGAAATTTCAGAACCACTTCACTGATCCAACATTCTTATAAAATTAACTATTCTACAGAAACCAACACCTGGGGGAGTACAGAGGTAATGTTTACCTGGGACTATGGCTGGTGGATATAAGACTGGCCAAGCCCCTGTTGCCTTTGGGAAGAATTGACATTTCAATAGTTTAGTGAATCTGTGGTAGGGTTTGGGAGTGGCAAAAGGCATGATTGTGCTGTGTCAGTGTCCCAGGAGTCTTTCCCTTACCTGGACACTTATGTACTACACAATCACACTGACTCCCTGACCCCTGGGGCCCCAGGAGGGGTCATTAGGATATGCCCAAGTCTCCATCCTTACTTCTACTGTGACTATGATTGGTACGCAACTTAGAGATGAGTGGGGTTATCCTCCTGAAAGGACAGTTTGGTGATGATATAATAATCCAGATGCAACCCTGGTTACATTCCATAAACATGACTTAACTGAACCTGTGGCCTCATTCCACAGGGGCATATTTGAAAGTCCTAGACATTATACCCAGTGCCTATTTACTTCTATATTAAATAGTTGTGGGCTGCTATTTTCTTATACTTCTTGCATTTCTGGCTTTTCGCTATATCTCAGGCTGCTACAGTCTTGTGGCCATCATTGTGTCTATTTCAAGCACCAGACCCTTTCTCCTTTTAGATTTGTGACACTCTGTGTTTGTCTATGGAAGATACACTTATTTCATATACCTAACAAGGCTTCAACCTCCTTGAGTCTCCTTTACAAGCCACTAGATGGCCAGAATTCTTTAACTTGAGTTAAAATCATTATGACCTTCAAGAATTTGGACTATGAAATTTAAAAATAAAACCTCGATCCATATCTCATTTTTTTGCTGTAGGTCTCTGAGGTCACATTTTCAAAATATTTATGTCTGAAACTAGGGTAGTTGAGGTGAGTGGGAAGCAAAGGTTGAAATCTCCATTTATTTTGCCCAGATTTCGTTGTACACAAAAAAAAGACTACTTCCAGGTTTGAAGCATTCAAGTCCTTTTAATGAAATTTTCTGCATATGAGAAGCAGTGTGCTATAATATAAGGTAGCCTTAGAGTCAAGAAGACCTGCAATCCAATCATGCATCAAATTCATAATGACTTGGTCGTGGAACTTAACTTCTCTGTCCTGAACAAGTCTCTAACCCCGTAAATTGCCAAGAAGTTGCTGATCTTCATCAGAGAAGAGAGTTTTCATGTCCGGAAATTCCCACACACCTGAAATCACCAATCCAGACACAAACAAAATGATTATAATAATGAGGGTAATGGTGGTGCTGGTGATGATGATGATGATGAAAGGTAGCTTTTCTCATCATCTAATAAAATCAGAATTCCCTTATTCTAAACTGACTTCACTGGCAAAATCTCCCAAGTGGGTAACCATCATCTGATCTAACAAGGGTAGGGCTAAGAAATGGCTTTACTAAAAGAACATGTCCTAGCTCAGGGGTGGGGAACCTGCAGCCCCCAAGCCACATGCAGCCTTCTTGGTCCTCAAATACTACCCTTTGACTGAATTCAAACTTCACAAAACAAATCCCCTTAATAAAAGGATTGGTTCTTTGAAGTTTGGATTCAAAGGACTGCACTTGAGGAGCTAGAGGGCCACTTGTGGCCTCAAGGTCACAGGTTTCTCACCCCTGACCTGGTTGAAGTAGTAGGCATGATTTCAGTCAACTCTTCTGTCTCTCTGTCTCTTCTGGAATATTTATTCTTGATCTTGTTTTCTGTCTCTGTTTCTGTGTGTGTGTGTGTGTGTGTGTGTGTGTGTGTGCACGTGTGACTGTGTATATGAATATTTCTTTCTTTTTTCACTCCTTTCTTGCATGTATGTGTTTCTGTCTCTCTCTTTTTTTTGAGAGGAGTGGGAATAAAAGAGGGAGATGACAGTAGCTCCTTCTAAGCAAATTTAGTCTCTTCTTGGGCGGGAGGGTTAGGAGGGAGTGCTGCAACTTGACTCTGAGTTCTGTCCTGCTCCTGGATTTAAAGAGGCTTAATTTTTCTTTTCCTATTTCTTTTTCTTCCTCTCTTCCTCATTGCCCAATATTCTGGCAGTCTCCACTGGGCCTAAGGCAGGTAGCTGTAGTAATCCACAGTAATCCTCTTTACGGAGAGAGGTATGTGCTTTATATCTTTAGGATTATTGCTAAGGATTCTAATTTCATTACATTGGAGATATTTTTTTATAGACTTGCAAGTCCATTACTCAGGTTCCCTAAAAGTTCATGTGCTTGGTAGTTCAGCTCATTAAATATGTATGTTTGTTACTTAGGCGATCTTTTCCCTATAGTCCATGTGCTCTGATAAATACCTTTAAATCTTTCTCTTTCTTCAACAAAATCCTGTATTTCTTTTGTGGGGCTCAGTTTCTCAGGCCCTCCATGACCAAAGTTAAAGGTTGTAGGAATACCCCAAAGTATTTGGAGGTATAGCACACTCAGCAGTTGTGGAAAGTGGGTGTCCTTCCTTTTGGGGAAGGCTACTACACACAAGTGTTGGGAAACAGTCACTCACAATTTTCTGTTTTACCTATGCCCTGGCCCAGGCTATTTTCATATCCCTATCTATCAACTCTAGTTTGTACTCAGTATTTCTCAAAATACCAAATACCACTAAAATACTAAAAGTATCTAAAATAGTATTTCTTAAAAAGGAGCAATTGACCCTTGAACACTAACCTGTTCTTCTCTAAGTGTCAACTGTTTTTAATTGTTTCCAACCAACCAATCAGTCACTCAATCAACATTAAGCACTTACTATGTGCCAAACACTGCTAAGTGCTGGGGATACAAAAAGAAGAAAAAGGCAGCCCCTTCCCTCAAGAGGCTTACATTTTAATGAGACAGGACAAATAGGAAATAATTAACAGAGGGAAAGCACTGGAATTAAATAGTTCGGGAAAGGCTTCCTGTAAAAGATGAGATTTCGATTGGGGCTTAAAAGAAGTCATGCAACTCATGGTAAAGTTGAGGAGGCATAGCATTCCAAGCATGGGGAACAGACAAAGAAAATGGTAGGAGCTGGGAAATGGAGTGTCTTGCTCCAGGAAGAGTCAGGAGGTCAGTGTCAGTGGATCAAAGAGTATCTAGTGGAAAGTAAGATATAAGACTGGAAAGATAAGGAAGGGGATAGGTGGTGAAAGACTAAATGTCAAATGGAGCATTTTATATTTGATCCTAGAAGTAAAAAGGAGCCACTGGAGTTTACTGAATGGGGCAGGGGCAGAGGACTTGATCAGACCTGTGCATTTTGGAAAATCACTTTGGTGGCTGAATGAAGGATGGATTGGAGTGGGGAGAGACTTGAGGCAGGCAGCTCCACTAGCAGGCTATTACAGCAATTGAGGTGTGACATGATGAAGATCCACACTAGAGTGGTGGCAGTGTAATAGGAGATAAGGGGGAGCCTAAGAAAGATATTACAAAAGTGAAATTGGCATGCCTCGGCAACCAATTAAATATAGGGGGTGGGGTGTGAAAGGTAGTAAGGAGTCACAAGCTTAAGAAATTTCGGGGGATGTTGTTGCCCTCTACAGTAATAGGGAAGGAAGATGGTTTAGGGGCAAAGATAATAAATTCCATTTTTTAACACGCTGAACTTAAGATGTCTACTGGAATCCAGTCTGAGATGTCTGAAACACAGTGGACAATGCACAAGAGGTCATCAGAGAGATTGGTACAGGATAGGTAGCTTCAAGAATCATTAGCATAGAGATAATTAAATCTGTAGGAGCTGATGAGATCTTCAAGTGAAGTAACACAAAGGGAGAAGAGTACCCAGAACAGAGCCTGAAGGACACCTATGGTTAGAGAGAGTGAGCTAGAGCATCCAGAAAAGGAGAGAAGTGATGATATAGTAAGAGAGGAATCAAGAAAGAGTAGTGTCCCCTGGAGAGAAGAGGGCATTAAGGAGAAGTGATGAACAGTGTCAGACTCCAGAAAGGTCAAGAAGAATAAGGACTGAGACAAGGCTATTGGATATGTCAACTAAGAGATCATTGGTAACTTTGGAGGAAGCAATTCTGGTGGAATGATATCAGAAGCTGAATCATAAGAGGTTAAGAAGAAAATGAGAGAAGAGAAAGTGAAAGCATCTATTACAGATGTTCTTTTTGAGGAATTTAGCCTCTAAGGGCAGAAGAGGATTAAGTGAGTGCTTTTATTTTCAGGCTGTGGGAAAAATGGGCATATTTGTAGGTAGTAGATGTAAGCCAGTAGAAAGGGAAAAATTGAAATATAAAAAATATAAAACATTATGTATATGTACGTATGTGTATATATGTGTATGTATGTGTATACGTGTGTATGTGTATGTATATATGTTTGTGTGTATGCATATATACATACATATACATATATACATATACACACATTCAAGGTCATTTTTGAGTGAGAAAACATCAGTATCTTGAGGGACCAGGAAAGGCCTATGCAGGAGGTAGCTCTTGAGATGAATCTTAAGGGAAACTTGGGATTCTAAGGAGCAGAGGTAAGGCAGGCATGCATTCTAGGTATAGGCATGGAGAGGGGAGATGGCATTCTGTGTCTGAAGAACAATAAGAAGGACAATACAACATGTGTTCATTCTTCATTGCCAAAGAAGACCATGCCATCAGAGAAATAATGACATGACTTGCACCTGACTTTGTTTTTGAGTGAGGGAGGGCTGTGCAGGTCACCTGCCTCACTTCTCCTCCAGAGCCATCTGAATCCAGTGACTGGATATTCATCAGGATGACTGGAGATGACCCAGGATGAGGCAATTGGGGTTAAATGACTTGCCCATGGTCACATAGTGAGTGTCAAGTATCTGAGGTGAGATTTGAACTGAGGTCCTCTTGACTCCTGCACTGGTGATCTATCCACTGCACCACCTAACTGCCCCACAATACGACAAAGAGTATATGAATAACAGTAATGGGTAATAAGTCCAGAAGGTAAAATGTTGTGGAGGGCTTTTGCTGCTCAAGAGAGGAGTTTCTATTTGATCCTACCAGTGACAGGGAGATACTGGAATTACTGAGTAAGGAAAGTGACATGGTCAGACTTGTTCTGTAAGAAAATCACTTTGGTAACTATGACTGGTAGGTGAATTGTAATGGGGAAGAGATTGCACCATACATAAACATTAATGACTAGTAAATTAATATACTATCCTCCTTGCTGGTATTTGGATTATGATAGAGGAGATATTTTAGGTAGAGAAGGTATCCTTAAAATAAAACCACATGGGTAGTAATCTTATGCGTGTTTGTGTTTTCAGTCATTTTCAATCATGCCTGACTCTTCATGACCCCATAGTATGATGCACAGGGCACAGTATTATTTTACCTAGATAGGGCACCACTCCAACCTCCCTTGGACCTCCTTAAATTTTTCCACTCCCACTCTACAGTCAGGCAGCACAGGGAAGAAAGCACAAGTCAGATTATGCACAACAACGCAAGCTTTTAATCCATTAAAAGGCAGTGTGGCATAAAGAAAAGAGAGCTGAATTTGGAGGCAGAAGACTTGGGTTCAAATCCTACCTTTACAACTTATTACCTACATGGGCAAATCACTGTCCTTCTGGGTCTCTGTTTCCTCATCTGTTAAAAAAAAATTCTACCTAAATTAATTTATTTATTCAGTGCCATACCAATCAAACTACCAAAAATTATTTTCTAGAGCTAGAAAAAAATATCAAAATTCACCTGGAAGAACAAAATATCCATAATATCAAGGGAATTAATGAAAAGAAATGCTGGAGATGGTGGCCTAGCCATATCAAATCTCAAATTGTATTATTTTCTTTTATTTTTTAATTAATTTGTTTGTTTTCAGTTTTCTACAATCACTTCCATAAGTATTAGATTTTCTCCCCCTCCTTCCATACTCCCTCTCTGAGATGGCATGCAATCTTATATGGGTTCTACACATACATTCTTACTAACCACATTTTCACATTAGTTATGCTGCATAGAAGAACTAAAATGAATGGGAGAAACCATGAGATAAAACAAAACAAAACATAACACAAGAGAAAATATTCTGCTACATTCTATGTTCTGATTCCATAATTCTTTCTCTGGATATGGATGACATTTGGCTCAAGAGTCCTTTGGGAATGTTTTTAGGTCCTTGTATTGCTGTGAAGGGCTAGGTCTACCAGAAACAGTCCTTGCACACTGTGGCTGATACTGTGTACAGTGTTCTCCTGGTTCTGCTCATTTCACTCAGCATCAGTTCATGTAAGTTCTTCCAGGCCTCTCTAAAGTCCTCCTGTTCATCATTTCTTATAGCACAATAGCATTCCATTCCATTCATATACCACAACTTGTTCAGCCTTTCCCCAATTGATGGGCATCCCTCAATTTCCAGTTCTTGACCACCACAAAGAGAGCTGCTATAAACATTTTTGTGCAAATGGAACCTTTTCCTATTTTTATGATCTCTTTGGGATACAGTCCTAGAAGTGATACTGCTGGGTCAAAGGGTATGCACATTTTTGTAGACCTTTGAGCATAGTTCCAGATTACTCTCCAGAATGGTTGGATCAGCTCACAGCTCTACCAACAATGAACAAATTGTATTATAAAGCAGCAAAGAAGGGTAAATCAGTGGAATAGGTTAGGTACACAAGACACAGTAGTCAATGATTATACCAGCCTGCTGTTTGATAAACCTAAGAGCCCCAACTTCTGGGATAAGAACTCACTATTTGACAAAAGCTGCTGGGAAAACTGGAAAACAGTGTGGAGGAAATTGGGCAGAGATCAATGCCTGATACTGTATACCAGAATAAAGTCCAAATGGGTACAAGATTTGGGTATAAAGGCTGACAGTATAAACAAATTAGGAGAGCAAGGAATAGTTTGTCAGATTTATGGAGAATGGAGAAATGTATGAGCAAACAAGAGATAGATAACATTATGAAATGCAAAATGGATCATTTTGATTATATTAAATTGAAAAGTTTTTGCACAAACAAAGCCAATGCAACCAAGATTAGGAGGGAAATAGAAAACTCAGAATTTTTACTAGTGTCTGTGATAAAGACCTCATTTCTAAAATATATAGAGAACTGAGTCAAATTTACAAGAATACAAGTCATTCTCCAGTTGATGAATGGTCAAAGGATATGAACAGGCAGTTTTCAGAGAAAGAAATTAAAGCTATCTATAGTCATATGAAAAAATACTCTAAAGCACTATTGATTAGAGAGATGCAAACCAGAACAACTCTGAAGTACCACATCACACCCATCAGATTGGCTAACATGACGAAACAGGAAGATCACAAATGTTGGAGACGATGTGGGAGAGTTGGAACATTAATTCATAGTTGGTGGAGCTGTGAGCTGATCCAGTCATTCTGGAGAGTAATTTGGAACTATGTCCAAAGGGCTGCAAAAATGTGCATACATGCCCATTGACCCAGCAATACCACTTATAGGGATGGATCCCAAAGAGGTCATTAAAATGGGAAAAAGTCCCACTTGTACAAAAATATTTGAAGCAGCTCTTTTTGTGGTGGCCAAGGACTGGAAATTGAGGGGATGCCATCAATTAGGGAATGGCTGAACAAGTTGTGTGTCAATGTGTGTGTGTAAATGTAATGGAATACTATTGCACTATAAGAAATGATGAATAGTCAGTCTTCAGAAAAACCTGGAAAGATTTATATGAACTGATGCTGAGTGAAATGAGCAGAACCTGGAAGACATTATACACAGCAACAGCCACAGGGTGAGAGTATTGTTTCTGGTAGACTTAGCCCTTCATGGCAATGCAAGGACCTAAAACATCTTCAAAAGATTCTTGATGCAAAATGCCATCCACATCCAGAGAAAGAACCATAAAGACAGAACACAAATTGAATCAGACTATTTTCTATTTTTTTTATTTTTCTTTGTATTGCCTTTTCTCATGGTTTCTTCCATTCATTTCAATTCTTCTATGCAACATGACTAATGCAAAAATGTATTCCATAAGAATGTATGTGTGGAACCCATACGAGATTGCATCTCGCCTTGGGGAGAGAGAGGGAGAAAAATTTAACACTTATGGAAATGATTGTTAAAAATTGAAAACAAATAAATTAATTATATACATATATGTAAAATGTAGTATAAAAATATTTTTTAAAATGATGCAATTGGACCAGATAACCTTTAACCTTTTCGGTTAGAAATTTATGAGTCCATGTGATATGCATTCCCTGTCCCATAATTTCCTCCTTTCCTCTGTCTTGCCTTCCCAGTAGCATCAGGAGAGAGAAATACAAACATTCTGTAAGATTTTGGCTTCCATTTTTACTTTGCTATGCCAAATGTGCCACACAGACAGATGATGTCGCTAGTCCTGTGCAACAGAATCATCTTTTATATGAAAGATATATACATATACACATATAATTATTTTTTTGGCTAGACCTTTGATTTCATCAGTATAGAGAACTCCCAATGAGGAATCCCCTCAATTAAGGCAGTTCTATAACTTTAAGTCATATAGATTTGTCTGAGACAGAGAGTAGCAGAACTTAGTCCAGGCATAGATCAGCTAGTATATATATGTATATATATGTGTGTGTGTATATATATATCTGTATATATGTGTGTGTATATATATATCAGAGATGGGACTTGGACCCAGATCTACTTGACTCCCAGGACAGTTCTCTAGCCACTATGCTAGGCTGCCTCTATGTGTGTATATGTATGAGTATGTATGTATATATACACACATAAACATAGAAATTATTAGATAATCTGAAAGGGCACCTACAAGAAGCATTGCTGTTTTTGTTTTTTTCTTTTTAACTGTGGGTCTTTTTTTTGTCTATTCTGAATAAAGATTTCACTTTATACTGAAAAATGCAAAGTTCACAAATGTGACCACATGAGGGCCACTAGCTAAGAAAACCTCCTCTAGCAGCTCATTCTCTAAAAATCACCATGCCTTAACATCTATGACTTTCTTTTTTCATTGTCAGAAATTAAGAGAAAAACAAAAGGCAGCTAGGTGGAGCTGCAGAGAGAGAGTGCTGTGTGTGAAGTCAGAAAACCTGATTCCAAATCCAGCGTCAGACACTAGCTATGTGATCTTGGGGAAGTCATTTAACCTTTGTTTGCCTCAGTTCCCTCAGTTGTAAAATGAGTCTAATAATAGTACTTACCTCCCAGAATTGTTATAAGGCTCAAATGAGACAATATTTTTAAAGTGCTTAGCATAAAGTAGGTGCTATAAAAACGCTAGCTACTATTATTAATTATATAGGGTGAATTAAATAATCTATTTCTAAAATTATTGGATAACTAGCCCAGAAGATTGAAACAGAGAAAGTTTCCTCTTGTCTTGCAAGAGGAAAGTGACTCCTGCTATCTTCACCACACTCTCCAATTGGCTCTATTGCCAATGCAGCTGGACTGAAAGGACATCCACCATCTTATGTAATGCAAAGAGCATTAATCTGCAATCAAAAGACCTAGATTCAAACCCCAGCTCTACCACTTACTAGCTATGTGACCTTGAACAAGTCTTTTCCTTTTCCAAAGCCTCAAATTTAAAATGAAGAAGTTGAACTAGATCATCAATGGTTCTCAAAGTGTGGCCCTTCAGATTCCAAGCAGTCCTAAGACCTTTTAAGTGAGTCCAAAAATAAAACTTTTTTTTACTATCACTGTTTTTATTTTTTAATTACTAAGCATATAAAACATACATATTTATATTATTTACATATAAATACATAAAATAATAGTTCACATTTGTTTGATACTTTAAGGTTTCAAAAGTACTTTTTTAATAGTATTTTTTTCCGATTACAAAGATAGTTTTCAACATTAATTTTTTTATAAGATTTTGAGCTCCAAATTCTTCTCCCCTCTCTTTCCAAGATGGCAAGCAATCTAATATGGGTTATGCATGTACAATTATGCTAAAAATATTTGTACATTAAAATTCTTTTTAATAATACTAAGATAATATGTTTGTTAAAATGCTTCTCCTTTGTCTCACTATACATCTGTGTGCAACAGGATTTTCCTCCTGTACTTCAACCAAAACAACAGATCACATTAGATTGAATGTAGAAGCAGATATGTGAATCTAGCTGCTTTTAGCAAGACAGATATTAAAGAGATGTACAAAAATGCATGAAATAATGCCTTTTCACTGTTTCTTTGTTTAGGAAAATATAGTGATTTTTCTTTGGCTGTTTTTCATAGGCTGTTTATGTTAACATATTTACTGTTATTTTATATAAATCAATATATAATCATTTAAATTTATGTTTTAATTTCTAATACAGTAAATATTAATAGACATAACCCACATAAACAAAATTTTTAAGAACATAAAGGGGTCCTGAGGCCAGAAAGTTTGGAAACCACTGCACTAGATGATTATTTCCAGCTCCAAATCCCCAATAGGCTGACAGAATTTAGATTGGCATTTAAACTCTTCAGTTGATCTCAGTTTCCAGACTTATTTCATGTTATGCCTCTTCATGCATGCTATATTCTAGCCAAACTGACCCACTCACTATTCCCTTCAGTTGGCATTCCAGCACAACCCTCTTGCATCCCTGCCCAGCCTTTTCAGAAGGCATACACTTTTCACCTCTTAAAATCCTTATTTTCCTTGATGGTTAAATTGAGGTACCACCTTCCTCTGAAGGCCTTTCCTAATGATACTGGACAAGTCATTTAACCTTCTCTAGACCTCAGTTCCTTCTACAAAATTTTTTAAAAGGTGAAGTTGGACTGATGACATCTAAGGTATTTCTCAGTCCTCATTCTATTGTTTTATTATCTCACTACTCATTAGTGCTCTCTCATCTCATGTTCTTTTACCACTTCTTAAAGTCTCCATTTCCTAAACTGTGAAAATAAGAAGGGTAGAGTAGATGACTTCTAAGGGCCTTTCCAGCTCTAACTCTACAAACCCTCGTGTTCTGAGGCTGTTTTTCATGTTCATCTTTATACCTTCAGCAGCTAATACAGGGCCCTACACGCGGTCAACAATCAATAAACCTTTATTGATTTTCGCTGAATCAGGGTTAGACAACCTTTAGAGACCAACCTCTTTACTTTTCAGGTGAGAAAACTGAGGTCCTGAGAATTGATTGGGCTGGGGTCACACAACCAGCGTTGGTCAGATCTGGGATTTCAAACCAGAGAGTTTGACTGCAAATCCAAAGTGCTTTTCCAGCAGGCTGTCTGTCCCTTTCTCATCATGAGCTTATTCTTCACATTTTCTCTCTAGAACTATCTAAGAGGAGAGGAGAGAACACAAGGAACCCCAGTTCCCTGATCATCAGCTGGCCCTAGTCAGTAGCCCTAGTACTCCACCCCCTACAAGCTTTCATGTTGCGAAACAGGTCAGGATGGAAGGCACTGCTAGTGAACACTGGAAAATAAAATGCTTGCCCTTTAAGCCTCCTTATGAGCAAAATGCTTCAGAGAACTTGAACTTGGACTGGTCATTTCAGAAAGATAAATTACAGCTCCCCCAAGAGAAGCCGTTAAGTTGGGGGTGGGGGGAGTTCAGGGCTGAAGTGGGGACAGAGTTATGTTAACCTCTACAAAGTGAATGGGGACCTCTGCCTTTTCTGGGACTTAGGGGATGGTATCCAGGAGCTGCAGTAAGACAGCGGCAGCCCCCCATTAGTGCTGCATCTGTCTGCCTTCTGTCTCCATCAGGAAAAGGAAATTCCTTCCTTGCAGTCCCTGTCTCCTCTGGTTACAGCTGACATGGGGGAGGGTAGCTAGTGGGACCTGAAGCTTTAAGACAAAGCACTTTTACCTCTCCCTCCCCCCTTTCTCCTTCTTCACTATCTCCCTTTGCCAGGGATCTCACTCACCCCCCAGTGAGGACTCCAGTCACCCTGTGATTGCCTGACAGGAGTGAAGACTAGAGAGAGAGTCACTGGGTGCATTCAAAAATGCAATCAAAGCCCTGCCAAACCGAGCAGACCGAGAGGAGGCTGGAGAGTCTGAATCCCAGGGAGACGAATCATTCACACGGAATCTTTCCCTTTTGCTTTCTTTCTTTTTTTTCCAAATGCATTTATCCCTGTGGTGTATTTGTTTTGCTGTATCTGACAGATGCAAGTCTCTCTTTTGCTATATTTCCGAGAATCCTCCCTAAGAGTCTAAATAAGGCTTTAGAAATCCCTCTCATTTCACTGAAAAGGAAACTGAGGTCCTGAGAGGGGTGGTATCTCATCAGGGAGTCTTCATCACCTGGGACAGTGCCATATACATATGTATATACATACACACACGTTTAATAAATGTGGAATTGTGTGAGAATTTAAATGAGGGGGCAGAGCTAGGATTTGAACCCAGGTTCTCTCTAAGGCTCATTCCAATAAAAACTCTCATTTCTAGAGAGCTTTAAGGTTCCTCAAAACAACTCCATGGAGAAGGAAATTCAAGTGTTAATACCCCCCATTTTTCAGATGAGAATAATGAGTTGCGGAAAAGAATAGTCACTTGCTGACTCAGGACCCAGATCTTCTGATCCCAAGTCCAACATTCTGTCCATCATTGCCCTCTGCCTCTCCATCACAAGTTACTACCTCCGCATGCTCTTCTTTCTGTGTTCCCTGATGTTTGCCTCTTGCTCTAGGGCTCAGTGGCTTCAAGCAGTTTACCCATAAATCCTGGCTACTCAGCAGGGGAAAGCTTTGGGAAAGGTGGGTGTGGTGAGAAGGGAGGTGGTGGAGAGGAAAGAGCTGCATTGCTCTGCTCAATGTTGTCATACTTAAGTCTATGTAGATCAAAGCAGGTTGACACAAAAACTGTCCCCTGATTCCCCCCAGGCCATTCACCAGTTCCTGGGGCCAGGCTGGGCACAGCTCCCAGCCTTAGATGGAAGACAGCTTCCAGGCAGGTGCAGCTTGCAAAGGTGCATCTTTGATTTCTCCGTGCAAAGCCTGCTAATGGAGATACTGCAGCTCCATATTCCCAACTCCATCAGATCAGGTCAGGCATTTAGGAGAATTTATCTCAATGAGCTTGACAAAGAGTTCTGCCCATGGGGGAGAGAGATGGCCCTGGAGGCAGATTTCTTCCCAAACGCCCCCTGAGTGGGAGCAGGGACTGGGGCGCCCAGCAGCCATTAGCTGCAGCCTCCTGTCAGAAAAGCAGGATTGCTTTTGTTAAGCTAAAAAAAAAGGCAGAGAGGGAGGGAAAAAAAGGAGGGGACAAGAGCAGGAGATAGAAAAACCCTTCTGTAGGCTGATTTCCTTTCACAAGATTCTCCTCTCCTCTCTCTCTCCAATACAGAGGGAGTGGAGAAGGGAGTCCAGCGATTAAGGGGACTCAGGAATGAAGTTGGCAAGGAGGGGAAGCAGGGCTCAGCCCCCACCTCACACAGACCGTGCAGAAAGTAAGCCCTGAATCTCCGCTGAACTTCTAAAGACTGCAGATTATTGGTAAACCCTTATCTGTGCCAGAAAGCCCCAAAGTGCCGCTATTATCACCTGAGCTAAAGCACATAGCACCAAACCACCTGACTGGCAGTAACCACAGCTGCGGTTCACAGATGATGCTCCTGCCTCTTATGAATAATAGGATACAATCAAGGAAATTAAAGCCCCCTTCCTCCCTTTTTTTTGCAAGATCACATGACAGTCACATTCCATTTACCAATGACCTATTGGAATAGTGCTCAGACACAAAGGTAAATCACAGGGGTCATCCAATGCAGTAGAAAGAGTATTGGTCTGAAGATCTGAGTTCAGATCCTGGAGCTGACACTTCCTAGCTGTGTGACCCTCAGCAATCTTTGAAACTCTCATCTACAAAGTGGAGGGTACGCTCTCCCAAGATTACCGCTAGGGAGGTGTCCTATAAAAGTGGTGAAGACGTCGGTTATTATTACTAATATAATAAGAGCAGAGCGAAAGTCTAGAGGTGTTCAAAACAAAGACAGTGAGTCAAGTTTATCTAGCGGTTTGAAGAGGGGCCTGAAATGAGTTCTCAGTTCCTAAGCTGAATCTAATTAATAATTCAGGCATTGAATTTGTAATGGCAAGTGAGGGGAGGGGAGTATGGGACAAAATAGATATTTTTTCATTTGGGGAAAAGAAGGGAGAAGTGAAGGAAGGAAGGAAGGAAGGAAGGAAGGAAGGAAGGAAGGAAGGAAGGAAGGAAGGAAGGAAGGAAGGAAGGAAGGAAGGAAGGAAGGAAGGAAGGAATAATAGAATGAATTAAGGGAGAAAAGAGACCAAAAGAGATCAAGGATCATTCAGGGAACAAATTCATTTCAATTCAACAGCCATTTGACATCTATTGGCTCTGTGAACCTGAGCAGGAATAGTAACCTCTCAGTGCCCCAAGAAGCTCTCTAAGTTTACAAAGTGGTTGCAGATGTGCTTTGGTTTAAAAAAAAAAAAAAGTTTCCTGGGGTGGGGAGCGCCCTCTACAATGATGAAATCACAGAGCCAGACCAAAATAATACAAAGTAAATACAAAGTCATTTCAAGGGGAAGATCACTAATGACTGAGTTAGGAAAGTCTTTTGCGAGCTCGAGATTCAACTCTCAATTTATCAGCATTTCCTCTGGCTGTTCCACCCCCCATCCCTCAGTTCCCCCCCCCCCCCCCCCGCATCCCTCAGTTCCCACCCCCATACCCTGATTGCTCTGCCTTCTCATCTCTGCCTCCTGTCTTTCCTGGCTTCCTTCAAGTCCCAGAAAAATCCTGCCTTCTACAGAAAGCCTTTCCTTATCTCCCTTAATTCCCTAAAATACTACTTTTCCTCTCTTATTTATTTCCCATTTATCCTAAAAATAGCTAGCTTGAACATACTTGTTTGCTTGTTGTTTTCTCCATTAGACTGTGAGTTCCTTGAGGTCAGGGACTGTCTTTTGCTTTTCTTCATATCCTCAATACTTGGCACAGTGCCGGGCACATGGTAGGTGTACAATAAATGCTGTTTGACTGACTGATTAGCCATTCTAGTATGTAGAGGTAAGGAGTGAGAAGGTCCTAGACATGACAGCAATCTGTGCCAAGACGTAGAGCTGCGGGATAGACTTTGATGTACAAGCAGGTCAATCTGAATAGAACCTAAAATGAGTGAAGGGGAGTAATGTGAAATCAGAGATACATAGTGTCAAATAGAAGAATTTATATTTTTTTCTAAGAGCAACAAACAGGGAGCCACCAACTTCTTGAGCAAGAAAATGATATGGTTACGCAAGTTTTAAGAAGCTAAATTTGAAGGCTGTTTGGAAGATGAAGTGTAAGGGGAAGAGATTTGAGGGAGAGAGAAAAATTAGAAAAGATCAGAGTAATAGTTCAAGTGAGAGTTGCTGAGGACACAGACAAGGGTGATGGCTGTTGAAATGGAGAGAAAGAAGTAGATCCAAGAGATGTGGAGACAGCACAAATGAGACTTAGCAAATGATTGATTAGAGAACCAAGGGAGAAGGTGAGTTTAAGATAATGCTGAAGGTGAAAATCTGGAAAACTAGAAGGATGGGGGTGCCTTGAATGGAAAGGGGGAAGTTAGAAAGAAGGGAGGATTTAGTAGGAAAGATAATGAGTTTTGCTTGGGACTTATAGAGTTTGAGATGCTTACAGGATATCTAGATCTAGGTTGTAGCAGGCTACTACTGATGCATGGAGAAGAGGACCAGATACGTTGATTTAATAGTCGTCTAAATTGAGATGGTAATTGAACACCTGGGACCTGAAGAGATCAGAGAGAGAAATAGGGTGAGAGAGAAAGCCCTGGCTGATACTCTAGGCAAGGATGGGGAACCTGCAGTCTCAAGGTCACATGTGGTCTGCTAGGTCCTTGGTTGTGGCCTTTTGACCAAGTCCAAGTTTTACAGAACAAATTCTTTTATGAAGGGAATTTGTTCTGCGAAGTTTGGATTCAAAGGGCTGCACTTGAATGTTTGAGGCCACAGGTTCCCCACCCCTGACAGTAGACTCACTTATAAAAAATGGGACATGGTTGATGTGGGACATTTTCCTACTGATGGGACAGTAGGAGGAATTAAAAAGGATCTAGCATATAGGTAGAAATTATGAAAAGGTGGTATCATGAAAACCCAGGGAGAATTAAGTTTCCAGAAAAAAAGACAGTGATCAAGGATGTCATAGGCTACGGAAAGCTCAAATAGAATGAGAATTGAGGGAAAAAACCATTGGTTTTAGCAAGTAAGTGGTTATGAATAACCTTGTATAAAGTTGTTTCAGCTGAATGGTAGGGTCTATAGGAAGCCAGATTGCAAAAAGTGAGTGGGATGTGACAAAGTGGAAGCAATGAGTGTAAACAAAACTTTTCCTAAGAGTACTGGAAAAGGTATGAGAGATAGGGGACAATAGCTGGAGGGGATAGCAGGATGGAGTAAAGCTTTGTTTTTTTTGGTTTTTTTTTTTTTAGTAGCAGGGAAGGAGCCATTGGAGAGAGAAAAATTGAAAATTAGTAAGGGAGGAAGAATGACCCAACAGCAGGGATGGGATAAAGGGACCAAGTAGAAGAGATGGCCTTAGTGAAAAAAACCATGTTTTCCTGTGATACTGAGGCAAACGGAAAATGAATTATATTGAAGGGATATGAGGGACAAAATTGGGGAAAACAGGGAATCCAAATATCTCAGTAGGGACCAGTTTGCACTGGCTCAACTTTAAAGTGTAGGCACTGGCAGGTTTCGCCATGTTAGGAGGTCTTTGCACAGTCCTAAGAATAGATGACAAATTTCAAAGGACCAAGCTAAGTATGTAAGGACAGAAAGGCTCTTCTTAATCATGAATGATTTGGGCATGTCAACCTGTAAAACAAAGAAAACCGCAAAATGGCCCCCTGTCCTATATAGCCTTCTGTGGTGGTGGTGGTGGGAAAGGGAAGAGAAGTTGCTAGAATCAAATAATATTTAGACCATCTGTAAATATTCACTCAGATGATACTCTAATGTAAGATCCTTGTGCAATGGCCAACAGATGGGCAAACTAATGAAGGAATGAAATCGTAACAAACATTTTCACTACAAATGAAACCAGAAGACAATAAGAAATTGAAGTTAAATGGAAGGACATTTCTAGGTACTCTTCGGAGAGACCAGTAAAGGAGATGGTAGAATTGGCTTTCCAAAAGCAACAAAAAGCATCATTTCATGGAACATTTGATAAGCTCATATTGTAGTGCCCAAGACATGCATTTACCAAAAAAAACCTTGAGAAAAAATAACTACAGCTTGTGTGCCAACATCTGTTGAAGAGGACAGAATAGAGAAACCACATGAAGAACTTAACAAGACCCTGTAAAATAAATCAGCACATTTTTGTTCTTTGAAATGTGGCATAGTAGCATCAAAAAAAGGTGACCTCAGTGTTGAAAATACCTTGAGTCCACATCCCACCTCTGACACTAACTGGGTATGTGGCCTGGACAAATTACTTAACATTTCAGTGCTTTAGATATTTCTCTAAAACTGTTAAGTTGCAGAGAGGGTGCCAATCTGCACATCTTATACATTAAATCACAGGTCTGATTTTAAAATCAAATGCTAGGTAACTTCAATGCAGAAACAGGTTCAGGCGGGAATAACCTCAAAAGTACTGAAAAATCAATTAAAAACCATTAAGTATTTGCTGTGTATTAGGCACTGTGATAAGTGCTAGAGAAACAAAGAAGGGTAAAAATTGTACCTGCCTTCAAAAAGTTCACATTCTAATAAGTGAGACAACATGTAAATAGCTAAGCACATATAAAATATATACACAATAGATGGGAAGTAATATGGTTCAGGAGTAAGGAATGAAAGATGCTAAAGAGTTAAAGATTGCACAGTAACATCATACCTATACATCATAAATACATTCTTTGAAAAAAGATCCAAGAGATATAGTGAACATGGTGGTATGGTGAACACCAAATAACCACACGGAATAAAATAGCACAAAAAGTGATCACATTTTAAAGTAAAAAAAAAAAACTCATTACAAATATTGGAACCATTCCTACGTCAGAAGACTACATAATTTTTTGCTTTATTAGCAAAAATAAAATTAACACAAAACTTGAAAAAACTAAAAATGATAAAATTATAAGTAAAATCAGTTATTTGAGTTATTTAGATTAAAAGTGGAAATCAACAGAGAATAGGATATCAGTACATTACAATTCTTTACAGAAATTTTGTCCAATATAAATCAGATTTCCCTAGTTGGAAAACACTTGATAACCTTGGCAAGGGAAGAGTTTTAGCAGCCATGAGCAACATGAATTTATAACAAATTCATTCATAAAATCTTATGGAGAAGGAAGGTAGAAGATTATTAACAGTATTATATCAAAAAACAGTGAGATGTAGTAGAAGGGAAAAGAAATTTAAATGGAGATCAGGAAAACACTCAAAATCTTCCTCAAGCCCTTTAAGGATGAAATTGAAGAGGACAATAAATGGACAAAAAAATGGAAAAAATCTGTAATGATGTTACAAAACAAACTTTTTTTTTTTTTTTTTTACCATAAATACATTCGATTCATTGCATTTGGACACATTTCTTGAGAAAATGAAAATGACACAAGAAAGATGGTAAAAGCAGCTGAATTGGATCAAATATAGAAAAAGAGGTCCATGCTGACGGCACCACATTTTGGAGGCATGGAGGAATTGATGCCTAAGGTATCTAAAGTAGGAAGAGACTCCAAAGGCTGTGGAAAAAGTCTCAAATCTTAATTCTTTTTTAAAAGTGATCAAGGGAGCACCAATCATTAGTGACCCATGTCTACTTTCCCATCTCTTTAAAATTTTTAGCAAATGATACTCGGCTATATACTTCTGACTCTGTACCGCACCATGCCTCTAAGAGGGTAGCTCTCCTTGCTTTTTTATTTCCTTTTATACGTTGTGCCCAATTGGAATGTGAGCTCCCTGAGAGCAGGGATTGTCTTTTTTTTCATTTTATTTGTATCTAGTGCTTAACATAGTGTCTCTTACATAGTAGACACTTAATAAGTAAATGTTAGTTGTCTTATTAGTTGGCATTTCTATTATCATTCAATTATCTGAAAGATGTAGACAATGTACTACCCTATTATGCTTATTATTTGTTGACTATGCAGTAGTATTTGATTCAACAAAGTGAAAGACCACCTTAAAGTCTCTCCTTTAAGATGTGCCCAATGCATATGTCAAAATTGTATTCCTTTGTTCAATGAACCTTCAATCATCAACATCAAGTAAGGCATAAAAGAGAGAGACATATACTTGGCAAAGGAATTCACCACTGCTGTGGAATGAACTTACATAGTACAAGTCAAACAAGGATTCCAGATAGATTGAGAAATCCTCACATTACTCCTGTTGATAGATTATTTTGTGCTAACTGAATTAAGCCTCACACCTTTGCAGAAAGTTCTAAGTAATATCCACAATTACTCAAAAGAGTTTTAACCTAACTACCCACTTAGGGGAAAAAAACAAGTGTATGAAGAACACCTGTTATCCAAACAATTATATATAGTTGGATGGACAATAAATAGAGACCTTCAATCAGTATATATGCTCTTGACAGAACATGCAGATGGAAAATAAACAGATCAGAATCGAATAAAAGGGATCAGGCTGAATCACCTTCAGCAAATTTCAAAGTTATTTTAATGTACCTATTTTTGAAGGTTGTAATATTTGCTTCTATCCTACCCCACAGAACCTCAAACTTTTATTCACAATCTTTCAAAGATCATGACAGTGGCATAGTAATCATATTCTCCTATTATTTCAGTATCCTTAGATATAGTTCCTTCTGGTCTTGTGACTGGAATTCAAAGGCCACTAAATTCTCCTCATTATCACCCCACTTGTTTTTGTTATGTCATTTCCACTCCAGAGATCGCTATGCTTCACAGAGAAAACAGATGCATAATCAGAGTTGAGTAGTGCTGCCTTGACTCTGTCATCCATTTTCATCATTCCATCCTCTCAGAGCACTGATTCCATTCATTTTTGATCTTTCTATTTTTTTCCAATATAGCTTTTTAAAAACACTTTTTGTTTTCCTTAACATTGCTTGCCAACCTCAGCTTATTCTGATCTTTAGTGATACTGACACTATTCCACATTTACCTATTCATTCTCCATTACCGTCCTTACATTTGTCTTCTACATATGCCTTTTAAAATATAAGTTGGTCCATAAGTTCTCTGTACATCAAATATGTATGTGTATATTTAAGACAGTTTCCACTTTTCTTATTCATTGAAAGTGTTTCTCTTTGTGACTTTGGAATTTCATTCTTGGCATCTTTCCATTCTCCCTAGACTGACTTTTCCTATAGTAATTTAGGTCATGAAATTCTATATATCTTTTCTCTGAATCTTTGAAATCTCCTCTCCAGGAGGGGCAGAGTCAAGATGATAGAGAAGCAGGGACCTGCTAGAGCTCTCCCCCAAAACTCCTCAAACACTTGTAAAAAATGACTCTAAGCAAATTCTAGAACAGCAGAAGCCACAAAATGATGGACTGAAGCAAAATTTCCATCCCAAGAGAATCTGGAAGGCCGAGAGTAAAAGGTCTACCACACCAGGCTAGGAGTAGAATGCAATTCAAGATGGCCCACAGTAGCATGGATGGAGCTGGAGCAGGCTTTAGGGGACTGAATCACTGGCTGCTGCTGTGGTTTCTGGACTTCTTAATCCAGAAACATGAAAGACAGCTTTGTAGGTCAGTGGGAAGAGTCTCTCACCTGGCTGAGAGGGGAAGAGTAGTCTGGGCCTGGCCCTAGCCCTGGCCTGGCTGGGCCCCAGGGCAATGGCAGCCTCTGCTGAAGCTGCAGCTCCTTCTGGAGCTATACACTTAACAAAGAGCTGAAAATTCAATTAATTGGCTGGGGAAATGAGCAAACAAGGGGAAAAGAAACAGACTATACTTTCCAACTTTCTCAGTGAAAAGATATTTTCCTACATCATTGGTGATGAGGAAGATCAAAACATACAGCTAGAAAAAGATAACAAAGCCAAAACTCCTGCATCCAAAATCTACAAGAAAAATATGAATTGGTCTCAGACCATGAAAGAGGTCAAAAAGAAATTTGAAAATCAAGTAAGAGAAGTAGAGGAAAAATTAGGAAAAGAAATGAAATTGAAGCAAGAAAATCATGAAAAACAAGTCAACAGCTTGCAAAAGGAAACCCAAAAAATGTTGAAGAAAATAACACCTTTAAAATTAGACTAACCCAAATGGCAAAAGAGGTCCAAATAGCCAATGAGGAGAAGAATACCTTTAAAAGCAGAATGGGCCAAATGCAAAAAGAGGTCCAAAAGCTCACTAAAGAAAATAATTCATTAAAAATTAGAATGGAGTAGATGGAAGCTAATGACTCTATGAGAAATCAAGAAATTATAAAACAAAACTAAAAGAATGAAAAAATAGAAGACAATGTGAAATATCTCATTAGAAAAACAACTGATCTGGAAAATGGATCCAGGAGAGATCATTTAAAAATTATTGGACTACTTGACAACCACGATCAAAAAAAAAAAGCCTAGGCATCATATTACAAGAAATTATCAAGGAAAACTTCCCTGATGGTCTAGAACCAGAGGGTAAAATAAATATTGAAAGAATCCACCAATTGCCTCCTGAAAGAGATTCCCAAAAGGAAAACTCCTAGGAATATTGTAGCCAAATTCCAGAGCTCCCAGGACAAGGAGAAAATATTACAAGCAGCTAGAAAGAAACAATTCAAGTATTATGGAAACACAATCAGGATAACACACGATTTAGCAGCTTCTACATTAAGGGTTCAAAGGGCCTGGAATATGACAATCCAGAGGTCAAAGGAGACAGTATTAAAACCAAGAATCACCTACTCAGCAAAACTGAGTAAAATACTTTAGAGGGGGGAAATGGAACTTCAATGAACAAAAGGATTTCCAAGCATTCTTAATGAAAAGGCCAGAGCTGAATAGAAAATTTGACTTTCAAATACAAGAATCAAAAGAACCATGAAAAGGTAAACAGGAAAGAGAAACCATAAGGGACTCATTAAAGTTGAACTGTTTATATTCCTACATGGAAAGATGATATTTGTAATTCATGAGAGCTTTCTCAGTATTAGGAAAGTTGGAGGGAATATGTGTGTGTGGGTGTGGGTGTGTGTGTGTGTGTGTGTGTGTATACAGAGAGAGAGGACACAGAGTGAGTTGATATGGAGGGATGATATCTAAAAAAGAAAATTAAAGGTTGAGAGGAATATACCAAGAGAAAAAGAAAGGGAGAGGTAGAATGCAGTAAATCATCTCACACAAAAGAGGCAAGAAAGAACTTTTACAATGGAGGGGAAGAAGGGGAAGGTTAAAAAGGGATAAGTAAGCCTTCTCTATGTTGAATTTGGCTTTAGGAGGGAATAACATACACATTCAATTGGTTATGAAAGTGTATCTTCCCCTACAGGAAAGCAGTGGGGAATGGAATAAGAGAGGGAGGGACAATAGAAAGGTTAGCAAATTAGGGGAAGGGGTAATTGGAAGTAAACACTTTGGTAGAGGGACAGATCAAGGGATAGAAAAGAATAAATAGAGGGCAGAACAAAATAGAGGGAAATATAGTTAGTATTTCACAACATGACTGTTACAGAAGTGTTTTGCAAGACTACACATATATAACCTATATTGAATTGCTTGCCTTCTCAATGAGGGTGGGTGGGAAGGTGGGAAGGCAATAATGTGGAACTCAAAACCTTAAAATGAGTGCTAAAACTGTTTTTACAGGCAAGTAGGAAATGAGATGTGTAGGCAATGAGATATAGGAATCTATCTTGCCCTACAGGAAAACAGAAGGAAAGGAGAGAAGGGGGGGGTACTGATATAAGGGAAGGCTGATTGGAGGAAAGGGTTATCAGAAAACATACTATCCTGAGGTGGGGGAGGGGGAGATGGGGAGAAAATTTGAAATTCAAAATTTTGTGGAAGTGAATGTTAAAAACTGAAACTGTGATTTTTTTTTTAATAGAGAAGAGAAAAAAAAAGAAATCTCTCAAAAAAAAATAAGGTACATGTCAGACTATGCCCAATTTTCCTCTTTTCTATCACATATTTTAAAACTTCCCCCCCCAAGGTCCCCATCATATCCCATACTACAAAAATGAGTTTCTCATTTTTAATTGGAATCAGATCCAGAGTTTTAGTTCCTCTTGTCACTTCATTGACCATTTGAGGGACAAAATTTGAGGGATAAAATAAGCCAAATATTATCCGTTGCTTTGCTTTTGGCAGAATTGATTGCTCCAGCAGATGACTGAAAATATTAGTCTCCCATCACTGCTATAGCATGTTAAGATTGTCATCTATTTCCTTCTCCTGTTGAGGAGAAGCCATATTCTAGCCCTAGGTTCCATCTTACCAAATCTTAGTGATGTCCATTTAGCATCTAGGACCCACTCTTCACCCATGGGCTCCCAGAAAGCTACCCTATTATTTTTTGGGTCAGAGTCTTGTACAAACCTTAACTCTAGAGTCCCTACCAACGTGTTTCCTTCTACCACTCAGCTAGAGAGTGCATTTAGTTCAAAGTATATTTCATGAAACAGTATAGTAACAACAATAACAGTCCTTACCCAACCACCATAATATAAACTTTGAACTCACTTTCCCACAACTACACAGATTCTCAGTGGTAAGAAGGGACATACATTGGGATCACAAGTGGAACACACGTATGGGGGGAACATGTGGGGCCAATGTATTAAGATTAAGGCACAGGCCTTCTATTAACCCAGGAGGCGTTGTAAACTAATAGAGAAGTACATGTAATAGGTCATCAGTGATTTGAAATACAGGAAAAAATAAAATGAGATCCTGCTTAGAAAATGGAGAGAAATATATTTGGAGGGAGAGAAAGAGAAATACATATAATCAGAGGGAAGAACACAGCTGGAAAGCCCTAACATCACAAGATGCCTTGGAGTGATAGTGAAAAGCAAATTAGATATAAAATTATGCTCCAATGGAAAAGGGGGAGAATGCAATTTAATGCTGAATACAAAGATGGACCCCATTACAAAGCTAAGAGTTTATAGTCCTTCTCCACCCAGCTGGGACAGAGACCAGACTTGGAGTTTGTATTCAATTTGAGCAAACTCATTATATGCAAATTTATGAAGCATTCACTATTTCTTTTAATCTTTTCTGACTAACCTGACCCTACTCTGATCACCTTATTGCTCTATATCCCCTGAGAATTTCATCTACATACAGCTTATATTATCTTAAACTGCATTATTCATATGTTGCTTTATAACTGTTCTTGATCTAGTTGTTTTCTGTCTAGACGTGTTTGTCTCCCAGAATGGATCAGAAGCTTATTAATGGCAAGAACCAGCATTCAGTCTTTAGAGTTGGAAGAGACTTCAGAGAACATTGATTCTAATCTCCATGGACCTAGGTCTCCCCAAGTCATATGACTTTCTCAGGATAACAAAGCTGGGAAAATGGCAGAGCTAAGCCTGTAACTGGGTCTCCCGACTCCTACTCAGTGTGGTGTTTTTCCATTATCTCACACTGTCTCTTCACTCCACCCAAGCCCCTTAATGAACAAAGGTCCCTGAGAAACCCTGAGAAACATAGTAAGTGTCAGAATCCACTCTACTTTTGGTCAGCTTTAACTGTAAGTTAAAGTCCTTCCTCCCATCAGATTCATATTTACCATTTTTCAAGTTCTTCTCAGTACCCTGGAATCAAGAACAAATTCTCTCCTACATGACAGCCCTTCAAATTGAGACAATGACCTCAAGCCCTCCCCCACCAAGTCTTCTCTTCTCCAAGATAAACATCCCCAATTCCTTCCATCAGACCTCATATTACAATATGATTGATGAGGTCCTTAAAGGTACAGGCTATTTTCTAATCCTTTCACCATCCTCATCGCCTTCTTCTGGATGTGCTCTATGTGGTGTATATCTTTCTCATAATTAAACACAGTACCCCAGCTTTGACTTGATCAGGTCAGAGTATAGCATAACCACTATATCCCTCTTCGGGACACTTTGCCTCTAAGCGCAGAGTGGGAGAGCATTTACTCCTTTGGCTACAATTTCTTACTATTACTTCACACTATGTCTACAGTACACCAAGCTTCTTCACAGGAGCTTTTGTCTAGCCATGTCTTCTCCATTCTGTATTTGTGAAGCTGCTTTTCTTGAACCCAAATATAGTTCTTTCCTATAACTATCAAAATCTTTTAAGGCCACGCTCAATTTCTACTTTTCCCTGGTTCCCATCTCTCAGCCCTTTTCTTGAACTCCTAGGGTACCTTTAGTTGGTAACAATTTAGTGCTTAATTGTCTCTTTCTCCTAACCTCTGCCTCCTTCAAGGCTCAATTCAGATCTACCTTTTCAGAAGGCTTTTGTCAGGTTTTATGTCTATTTGTGCCTTCCCTTCTCAGATTTCCTTCTATCTACACTGCATATGTCTTGTATATACCAAGTTATTCAGGGCAGCTAGGTGGTACAATTGATAGAGCATCAGTGTAGGAGTCAGGAGGACCTGAGTTCAAGTCTCACCTCAGACACTTGACACTCACTAGCTGGGTAACCTTGGGCAAGTCACTTAAACCCCAGTTGCCTCATCCTGGGTCATCTCCAGTCATCCCAATGAATATCTGGTCACTAGACTCACATGATTCTGGAGGAGAAGTGAGGCTGGTGACCAGCACAGCCCTCCCTCACTCAAAACAAAGTTAAGTGCAAGTCATGTCATCATTTCTCAGATGGCATGGTCTTCTTTGGCAATGAAGGACAAACACACACACACACACACACACACACACACACCAAGTTATTCACAGTATTCACAGGTTGTCTCTCTTATTGGAACATGAACTCCTTGAAGGCAGGAATCTTTTCTTTCTCTCAGTATTCTAGTGGAATTGTGCCTGGCATATAGTAAGGGCTTAATAAATGCTTCCTAACTTACCAACATTTACCAACATTTTATAAGTGTGAATCTTTTTTCACCTATTATATTGCAATATGATTGATGAGGTCCTTAAAGGTACAGGCTATGTTTCACATTTAGATTCCCCCATACTGCCCAACACTTTGCTAAATGGAAACTAATAATGGAATGGAATAATGGAAACTAATAAATACTTGATGTCACTTGGTTGAGTGAAAATAAATTGGTTATCTGATCCAAATTTGAAGATGACACTGAAGGAGATTATTCACACTTCACTGATTATGCTGAAATAATCAGTGCTTGTTATTTGTCCTTATTACTTCATCATAGATTCACATGGGTTTTGTACAGAATTGTAAGTCAGAAAGGGACCTTAGAGGTTATATAGACCAATGTCCTCACTTTATAGATGAGGAAACTGAAACTCAGAAAGGGAAAAAGACTTAGCTAAGGTTATACAAATACATAAGTCAATCAAAGGTCATTAAATTTTTAGCATTGACTAATATTTGAAACTCTATTGCTTATAATCTGCATTTGTCTATTTAAAAAGGCACTTTGGAAGGTAATGTTTTCTTAAAGACAACACCACTATTACTATTATTTTCTCATATAGACAGAAATAATGGTCTCATATAGTCACATATAAAACCACAGAAAAAAATACAGATCATAGTTAATTTCTATCAAATAATGTCTATTGTCCATTAACAATCTAGCAGTTTACATCTATGTGGATATTTAAATTCTCTAACTAATGATTTCTTTATTTACCTGTTGACTACTGCTGACATTATAGACTATTAACATCAAAAAAGATATATTCAAATCTTGTAACTGATTAGATTATGCCTATATTCTTTCCATAATTCTTAAACTCAATTTGTGAAAAACAAAGGATCATAGAATTTAGAGATTTAATGGGTCTTAAAGATCACCTAGTCCAAATTCTTCAGAGGTGAAATGACATATCAAAGGACAGAAAGCTAGTAAGCATCATCAGGGTTCTAATTCAAATTCATATCCTTGAGTTGTTATTTTCTTTTAAGTATAGGAAAAGTCCCTAATGGAATTCTCTACTAACATTCTACTCCAATGCCTCATTGTCACAGATGAACCCGGATTTTTTTGATGGATATGCTAACAGAGCAAATACTCTGATAGGTTTTATTTCTCTGAAAAGGTTTGAAATTTGGTTCTGATTCATGTGCTATTGACTGAGAACCAACCTTATTAGACTCAGAGGGCTGCATCTCTCCCAGGTTGACTCAAGGTGATGATTTCTTCAGCCATCCTCTTGACAACTACCTATTAAGTGAGGATTTGTGATCTGAATCAGTCAGGAGTATTATCCACATTGTCTAAACTACAAGTATGGAAAAAGAGCCCCTACTAAGGACAAATAAACCAACTTAACAAGTATTTCTTGAGCACTTACTATATACAAAGCACTCTGTTGGATAACGAAGGGATTTGAAGATCTACTAAGCTTGATACCTACATATGAACAATGAATTAATTAGCCACATGGTGATCATTTGATGGCCATTAGTAATATAATCATATACAAACCTTGTACACAGTAAGTTCTTAGTAAGTGTGTGTTGAGTTGTGGGACATATAGACCCCACCTATAACAATGTCACATACATACTTATGCACACAGTGTCCCAGATGGCAAATTGAGAAAGGCAAAAAACCACTGAAAAAGTCAGAACACTTCTCTTTAGACCCATTCTTCCAAATCTTTAAATGCCCCTAAATGATAAGAGAAATCTGGCTTCACTTTTGCCCCAAAACAATGCTAGGACAAGAGCTTTTAACAGAGCTGGCAAAGAAAACTCCTACTGCACACCTGTGTTTTCAGTCCTGAAAGTCTCTAATTTAGATACTCACCAGGCCTAAACCTGCCGAGCTTCAGAGATATGATGAGCTCACAGCTGGAAGAGTTTGGCTTCATCAACCATAAACCGCTAAGCCTTGAAGAATTTGTTTCTCCTTTTCCCCCTCATTACAGTGCCAGTCTACCAGTACCAAAGCACAGGCATAAAAAAAGAGTTATTTCTCCTCCTCTTATATCAACCTCATTCTAGTTTCCTCCTTCTAAAACAGTTACAGTATAATGATGTCATGTATTTAAACTTGATCAACATAATTACTATCAACATTTAATTGATTCTTGATTACAATCAATTATATTTCTGAAACAATCAAGCATCCTACAATTAAAAATAATTGATTCATTAGTACACCCCTTACTTGACAATTACACAAATGCATTATTTATGTAATTAGACACATTTACAGTTCATTATTCCACATTTTATGCTATTGTTACAAAGCTACCAAACTCTCTGTCGTACTTTTTAATCTTCCCTTTGGCTAATACTTAGCTGGATCTCCAAGTTTATGATATTTATCCATTTAAAAATTGGAAAGTATCTCAAACAGTCCAATTACATTACAAATCAAACCTTGAAAAGCCCATCAACTCAAAAACAATAATTAACTCATTTATCCTCTTTGCTTTTTCTAAAGAAAAAGGTAGGGACCCTGCTATTCTGAAGCTCAGAGCCAACTTAACATTGTATTGGTTAGATAGGACAATTAGAGTCATTAAAAGAACTGTGCAATTTACCAAAGGCAATCTAACTCACTTTCCTTCTCTTGTTCAATTCTGGACCCAGATCACTGCTCATTTGAAATGTCTGTCCAGTGTATCATGTGAATAAGTTCTATAAGTTATCCATCCATAACATTTATCGTAGGCATTCTTCAGCTATTTGATTTTTTACTTCATTAGAGCATCAGGGTATATAAAACAATAATGCATTAAGGGTGGAAAAAGATCACAAAATGGGAAAAAAATAGAGGTTGATGCTATATATGGGTAAGAATAGCCTTAGACAGATTTATGAAAGTAGCATAGTTTTCCTCCTTTCAAGGAACTTTTACTTTCTAATTATACCTAACTCCCATGCCCAGTATCCTCACATTGTCTTCTGGTGGCTCTAAGACACTAGTTGTGTTTCCTTATTAAAGCCATCCAGTGTCCTATGTGCTAAACATTTCCCGCTCTGCTTCCCCCATCAAAACTTACCATCCACAGGGTTCTACTTTCTGCTTCCAGATATCCACCAAAGACAATTGATAATACTAAGTATTTCAGATAAACTTTAGCCAACTAATATGCTAACTAACTAGTAGCCAACCACGTTAGGAAGCTTAAGGATGTCACCCAGTTGTATTGTACATATCATAGAATTGTAGAGCAGGAAGAGACTTCAGAGATCATCAAGTCCAAACTGAACTGAAGTATGAATCTCCCTAAAACATGAAGGACAAGTGGTCTTCCAGGCTATGCTTGAGAACCGTTAGTAAGAAGGGTGTCATTACCTCTTGAGGCAGCCCATTCCACTTTTGAATAACTCCAACTGTTAAGAAGTCTTTTGTCCTGCAGCTAGGTGGTTCAGTGGATAGAGTGCCAGATCTGGAGTCAGGAAAACTCACCTTCCTGAGTTCAAATCCAACCTCAGACACTGACTTTGTGACCCTTAATCCTGTTTGCCTTGGTTTCTTCCTCTGTAAAATGAGTCAGAACAGGAGATGGCAAATTACTCCAGCATCTTTGCCAAGATAACCCCAAATGGTGTCACAGAGTAGGACACCTCTGAAGTGACTGTACAACAAATCTTGAGGCATTATGGGATAATTTTGTTCAATCATCTGTGATCATCAATAAGGCATAATACAGGGAGATAAATGCTTGCTTGCCAAAGGTGTTCACCATTAGCAGAGAGTTCAGATCAGAAAGGGATTCCAGGTAGATGAAGCCATTCAAATGGCTTCCAGATGATCATGTACTGATCACATCAAGCTCTACAGCACTAAGGAATCTCCTAAATGCAATCCATAGTCACTCAAAAAAAAAAAAAGGTTTGGCCTAACTATCCATACAAACTCAAGCAGATAAAGAATGCTCATTGTCCAGATGGTGATTCAAAGTAGGGTGGACAAGTTATATTGCTGACCTAACAGTATATATGCTGACATCTTGGACAGGCACTGCAAATAGACGATGAATCAGGCCAAAAATTGACCAGGAAGTGAAAAATAAATTGAAGTGCCTTTGGGAAAGTGTAAATTTATTTTAGTGATACTAAGTTTCTCCCTGAAACAAAGGCTCATCTTTTCAGCAGCAATACTTTTCTGGTGTTAAAACTGAAAATCATGGAGCACTAAAATTTCAATAAACAGTTTAAATTAAAAAATCACTCAAAAGATGATGGAAAAGTATATTGCAGTTGTAAAGGACTTCATCAAAGAAATTTGTGCATTAAAAAAAAGATTGCCTACTAATATAGTGAGAATGAGAGATAATGAATGGGCAATCCATGTGCCTCCTTGGTATCCTCAAAACATCAGAAAAAGCAAAGAAAGCTCTCAGCACAGATTCTCATGGCTTGATAACCTTTCAAGTAATTACTTATTTTTCTGGATCATATGTGTGTGTGTGTGTACATACACATATATATATACATATGTATAGATACACCCATATACATACATATGCTATACAACTCCTCACAAGCAATTATATTTGACAATATAAAAAAAAGAAAAGAAAGGTTTATTGGAAGGAAGAAAGGAAAAAAACAGATCTCAAAACAGAATATTTAGAAAGAAACCAAAACCTTCCAATGAACATCACTTTCTAAATGAGTATGTAGCCTTTTAGAGGCAGCATGATACAGTGGTGGATATGGAGTCAGACAATTTGGTTTTAACCCTTGCTTCTTTCGCTTGTGATTTGTGTGACCTTGTGTCAACTGATTATGTTCTCTGGGCCTCAGTTTCCTCATCCAGAGTTGGACCATATAATTTCAAGTCTCTTCCAGTTCTGACTCTATGATTGCTTGAATTGATAAAGTATTTGAAGGGTTGTCATGTGTAGAGGAAAGAGACTTGTTCAGCTTGGCTCCAGAGAACAGAACTAGGTGTAATGCAGGGTAGTTTAGGATAAGAAATCACTGCCTATCAATGAGACCTGAGGCATGGGCTGCCTCGAGAAATGGTGGATTTCCCCAGTAGGATGACTCATTGTTGGATATGTTGTAAGAGGTGATTCTTCAACACAAAATGGAGTTGGATGGAAGGATGGGAAGTAGGGTTGGATGAAGTACTATGGACAGATCGTGTAAGTAGATACAATTTACTTTTGTAACCTATTACCCCCTTCTTTCACAGAGATTCTATTCTCTGTTTAGACCTCAGTGACTGCATATCCAGGGTCTTCCTCCCCTCCCATGGTTATTAAGGGATGATTTAGATTAAATGGTCTTTGAGGACTCTTCTAACTCAGATTCTGTGATTCAGTGTTCTATATAAATTCCCAGTGACTTTTGCAAACTCCTTTCTAGCTACATTCCTCATCTTGTACTTATGAAGTTAATTTTTTGAATTCAAACATAAGACTTACATTACATTTACATCCCTATTAAATTTCATCATTTTGGATTCCCTCAAACAATCTAGCCTGTTGAAGTCTTCTTGGATGCTGCTTCTCTTATTCAGTGTGTCAGCTCTGCTTCTAGCTTTGTGTCCTCTGCAAATTTGATGAGTACTCTATCTACACCATTATTAAACCCATTGATAAAAATGTTAAATAGCACAGGGCTAAGGCACATATCCCTGGGGTATTCTACTGAAAATCTTCCAAATTGATATTGAATCATTAATGACTATTCTTTGGGAACTGCTATTTAACGCTTTCAGAATCTGACTGTTCTATATGTGTAGTCACATTTTCCCATCTATCCCATAAGAATAACATGAGAAATTTTGTGACAGACTTCCCTAAAATCTAGGTAAGTTTTATGTAAAGTATTGCCCTTATCTACCAATCTAATAAACCTGTTAAAAAGGGAAATAAGAATCCTCTGAAATGACCTATTCTTAATGTAGTCATACTAGATTTTTGTGATCATTTCATTTTCCAGACATTCTCTCACTATCCTGTCAATAAAGTGCCCTAGATTTTGCCAGAAATTAGGGACATACTCACCGACCAATACTTCATCGATTCAATTCCCTTGCCTTTTAAAAAAAAAATCAAGACAGCATTTACCCTATTTTAGTCCTGTACCACCTTTCCCAATCTCCATGATCTTTCAAAGATCACCATCTTGGTTGTCACTATAATACCTATACTCCAAAGAGATCAAAGGGTGGGAAAGGACACATACATATACAAATATTTATAGCACCTTTTTTATAGTAGTGAAGAACTATAAACTAAAGGCATGCCTATCCAAGAGGAAATGACTGAACAAACTATGGTATATGAATATAATGCAATACTGTTGTGCTATAGGAAATGATGAAATAGATGATTTCAGTGAAACCTAGGAAGTACAGAGAAAACTAACAGGACAATTGTCAAGTCCTGTCATTTCTAGTTTGGAGTATCTCTTCTATATATATCCCCTTCTCTCCTTTGACACCACAACCACCTAAGCTATTAAAATAGCCTTCTGGTTTGTCTCCTAGCCACAAGTCCCTCTCTGCCCCAATCCATCCTCTACTCTTGCTGTTAAATTGATTTTCCAAAAGCACAAATTTCACCCCATCACCCCTGTTATTCCATAAATTCCAGTGACTCCCTATTACCTCCAGGAGCAAATATAAAATCTTCTGCTTTAGCTTTTGAAGCTGTTCACAATCTGACCCCTTCCCATTTTTTAAGGTTTCTTACACCTTACTCCCCTCCAAGTATGCTGCAATCTAGTGACACTAGTGCCCTGACTGTTCCTCACCCAAGAAACTCCATTGCCCAGCTCCAAACTTCTCCACTGACTGACTCCCATGCCCAGAAAGTTGTCCCTCCTCATCTCTACTTCCTGCCTTCCCTGGCTTCCTTTAAGTCTCAGTTAAAGTTCCACTTTCTCCAAGAAGCCTTTCCCAGTCCCAATTTCTCCTGTCTAGATGTTATTTATAACATAGTTGTCTGCATGTATTCATTTACCAAAAGTAATCTACTTACTGCCTCTTCTGATTTAGATAAATGATAATTGCAATGATCTCACTGTTTAAAATTCACTGGATCATATTTTTACAACTGTGAAGAGAAAAATACAAAAATTATGATTAATTTTAAAAATTAAGACCATAGGATTTAAAAAAAAGGGGAAAATAGCAGCATTTTTATTATATTGTTAGAATGATTCTGTTTTCCAGTGAAGAAACATCAAATACAATACAATCATTCCCTCCTTGGGACTTTCATAGCACCTAATATGATGCATTCATTGATTCAATAATCAGCAAACATTAATTAAACACCTGCTATAAATAAGACACTAAGCTTGGCCTTGGAAAAGAATTAAACAGACCTTGCCTTCAAGGAGTTTACATTCTCTTTGGGGAAACAACATGTATTCATATGATAGACACAAAATATCAATAATCACTCCAAACATTCTGGAAAGCAATTTGGAACTATGTCCAAACGGCATACTGTGCATACCTTTTGACCCAGCATCCCAAAATAATCAAAGGAAAAGGAACTAGAACGAGAGAGAGAGAGAGAGAGAGAGAGAGAGAGAGAGAGAGAGAGAGAGAGAGAGTTAATAGCAATTTTTTTGTGATGCAAACAATTATAAATTGAGGGAAGGCCATCAAGTGGGGAATGACTAAGTTGTGGTATATTATTGTGATGGAATACTATTATAATATATGAAATAGTGAGCAGGATGATTTCAGAAAAACCTGGAGGGATTTATATGAACTGATGCAAAGTGAAATGAGCAGAATCAAGAAAACACTGTACACAGGAACAGCAATATTGTAGCAATGATCAACTGGGAAAGATTTAGCTGTTCTCATCAATACAATGATCCTCAACAATTCCAAAGAACCCATGATGAAAAATGCTATCCAGCTCCAGATAGAGAACTGGCAAACTCTGAGCATAGACTGAAGCATATCTCCTTTCACTTTATTTTTTCTTGCCTTTTTCACAACATGGATAATATGGAAATGTGTTTTGCATGACTTCTTATGTATAATATTGCTTGCCTTCTCAGTGGGTAGGGGAGAGGTTGGAAGGAAGAAGAGAATTTGGAACTCAATTTTTAAATGAATGTGAAAAACAAACAAAAGTTTATAAAGCAAAATATCTACAAGTAAATGTAAGATAATTTTATGGTGGGGGAGGTGCTAAAGCTGGGCAGTTGGAGGGAGGCAATCAGGAAAGAACTCAAGTAGGAACAGGTGCTTAAGATGAACTTTGAAGGAAGCAGTTTTTCCAAAAAGCAGAGGGGAGAATGGGGGAATTCCAGGGACGAAGGAGAGCCTGTGAAAAGGCACATGTTTGAATGTCACATGTGAAGAGCAGTAAATAGATCCATTTGGCTAGACCATAGAGTGAGTGAAGGGGAGTTATCAAGTATAATAAATATGCAAAAATAGGCTGGAGCCAGATTGTGAAAGGTTTTTAAAAGTCAAACAGAGGAGTTTTTATTATATCCTAGAGACAATAACATTTTTAAGGAGGAGAATGAAAGAGGCAGTATGTTTTAGGAATATCATTTCACTGCACCTAGACCTTAATAAATGTTTTTTGAATGCACAAATAAATTGCATACTTCTTTTATAAATTTAGCTTGTTATATCATGGTTATTTGTCCCAAATTCCTAAATTTATCTGCAAAGCCAAGCACCTTACCATATCCATGTATTTCCCTCAATACCTCACTCTGTACTTTGCATGGAGTATGCAATAATGAATGATAGATGGATAGACAGATGGACAACCTCATTCCCTGTCATGACAAATTCAAAATGGAAATAAGAAAGTGACCAAGACTAAACCAAATTTCTTCCCCAGTCTTGAGTCTGTGCTCTGTACTGATGTCAGTTTATTAGAAACCCAAGAGAGGGGTGGGAGGAAACAACAAAGAACACAATAGATGCCAAACATATTTTAGACTTTGAAAATATACTCCAAGGAGAATATTTTCTTCCTGATGACATTCACAAAATTTTTGTGAATACCAACCAAGACCTATATTTCAACCAGGGAGAACAGATGCCTCAACATAGACACAGACTGTGCTGGGATAAGCTGAGGATGCCATCCCTTCCTTGCAGATAGCTAATGTTGAAAAAAAGGGAAAGGGCCTAGATACCTAGCAAATCAAATCATGTAACACAGGGCATTGTCACTATTCTATGCATAGCTTCCTGCTATCATTTGTAGAAAACGCGAGGCACTAAAATTCTGACACCACAGCCCTTAGAAAAGAATGGAAAGAAGAGGAAGAAATGGCACCACATGAATCCAGGCTCTGAAACCAGGACACCAAGCCTTGACGACTGATGTAGCACTATTCTGATTTCTCCCACAGGGTGTCAACTAAGAAGAAACAGTGAATGCCCAAGCAATCTGAAGCTATCCTACAGCTGAGTAATTTACAGAGGAGATTGGAAATATTTTTAAAGATGCCTAAACAGCTGATACTATGTCCAGGATTGTCTCTCAGTAAAATCTGAGATTTTCACAATTTTGTTTTTTTTCAGGGTTTTCCTCCATGAGCTGGTTATTGCTTCATTCAAGATCCATAAATTTATCAGTACAGACTTGCTATTAAAGGAGAGTCAGCATCAAGCTGCAAAAAGGGTACCAGCTACAGAGGCAAGATTCTGTTCTTACTAGCTCTTTCACTGAGGGTGGCCTAGTGCCCTTGGGCAAGTCACTTAATCTTCAAAGAATTTAGAGTCTAGAGATAATCTAGTCCAGGGGTGGGGAACCTGAGGCCTTAAGGCCCTATGTGGCCCTCTAGATCCTCAAGTGCAGTCCTTTGACTGGATCCAGTGAAGTTTGTGAATTTGTGAGGTTTGGATTCAAAGGGCAGCACTTGAGGAACGAGAGGTCAGAGGTTCTCCTACCCCTTATCTAGTCCAAACCCTTCATCTGACAGAAGAGTGAACTGATACCCAAAGTGGCTTGACCCAATTTCATGCAGCAAGAACACACAACCTAGATTCAAATCTAGGTTCCCTGACTCCAAATTCAGCACTTTTCTCACTACACTGTTGTTTCCCTCAGACTCTCTTTATTTCCCTATAAATGGCAGGGGGAATTACCTGATCTCTGAGTGTCTTCCAATACCAAAATTCTGTGAAAGATTTTTTTTTAATTTAAGATCTAATTTTGACCTCTGAGACCTCTTCAATCACTAAATCTAAGATGTTCTGGGGCTGAATTAAGAGATTATAGATTAAGTGGAGAGTACACTACATTAGAAGATCCGATTGTGTTACTTGGGACAAGTCACTCAATTTTTCTAAATTTCAATTTCCTCATCTGTAAGAGAGAGATGATAGTATTTTTACCACCCCCTTTATAAAACGGGGGCAAAGGAAGTATTTGCAAACTGTATTTGATTGCATAAATTTGAATTACTATGATTATTACTGCTAAAGGAAGGACTCTAAAGAGCCCTAAGTATTCAGATGATGGCAGCAAAGTCAGGGAGTCCTTCTTCCAGGACATTGTGCTGCTTTACAGGGCCCACTCTCACTTGAAGCATTCCATAATTTAGGTTTTTCAGGATCCCTTTATTCTCTATCCCCATTAAAACTTACTTGCCCCATTCCCTGTGTGTGTTAGTTTCTCTATTGAGGTTAGATTAATCAATTAATTATCACTGAAGTGATCACTGATAGTTGAAGTGTTTCACCCTAAAGTACAGGTATTGCCCTGAGTAAGAAACAAAAGGAAGACTTGTGGGTCACATGATCAACTAGATGATGGTCTAGATATTTTCTCTCAGCGTTATGACCTCTTAAACTCCTCAAAAATAAAACAATCTCAGATGTTTCCATGGTCTAGGACACCTGGAACTCAAAAAAAGATTAAAAAAAAAAACATGAACTGATACCTACCCTGGATCCACTCAGTACTCCCTCCCTCAAAACTTACCAGGCTATCAGCAGCAAGGGTGCACTAGCCAACCCAATGTCTTAACACACAGATGACACACGACAAAACCTGGCCTCATACCCTGGTCCCCTCTTGCTCTTTCAAATTACCATGGAGATCTAGTCTCTAGGCTATAGAGCCATGGGAGGAGCAATAGGGAAAAATAAGGGGGAAAAGATTAAATTACTAAAAATCTCAGAAAGAAGAAAACTCAAAGACCTTGAACATAAGTAGATAAATCAACAGGGAAAACATTAACAACAGAAGGAAATATGACCTCTAGATGTAGTAAAAAGTTCAGGCATCCATTGATAAAAACAAAAGGAAAATGATTTAACACTTGATGAGACCCATGGAATTTGAGGAGAACATGAAACCACATGTTGCTCCTTAGTGGTTTGAAAGAGAAATAAGAATTATGAGGGCCCATTTTATGACCTTCACAAGAAAAATAATTGGAATAATAGAAAAAATTGAATGTGATGATAAATCTGACCAACAAAAGAGTGAACAGTCAATTGGGAATGCAAATACACAGAAGTGAAGGATAAGCTGGAAGAAGAGAAATAAAAACAATGAAATTAAAAGAAAGTATATTGTCTATCCAAGCAAAGCATACTGATCTCAAAGACAGAATAAGGAGAGACAACCTAAGAATTATGGGTCTCCCCAAAGAACACATAAACACTATAGAAACTGAAAAAGAACACTGAATGCAAGAAATAATCCAAGAAAACCTTCTCAACATAGAAAGTGAAATATGAATTGAAAGAATTCATAGATTACCTCCAGAAAAAAAATATATATGTATTATGCATATAATACACACACACACACACACACACACACACACACACACATATATATATATATATATATATATATATATATATATATATATATATATATTATGACTGTAAAATCCAAGACACATAATGGTTAAATTTGCCAATTACATTCAGAAACAAGTTGAGGGTGGGATCAGATGGGGTGGGGATCTTCAAATACAAAGGAAAGGAAATTCAAATGGCACAAGACTATGCTGCATCCACCATAAAAAATAGAAGGGAATGGAACAACGCATTCTCAAGAGAAGAGGATCTCAGTATGCAGCACAGAGTGATCTATCCTGCAAATATGAGCTTAATCATAAATGAATGGAGATGTGACATTTAATAATAAGAAAGTACCGGAAAAATTCTTAGAAAGAAAGAAAAAATCAGATCTAAGGAGATTATTTGCTTTTTGAATACCCCCGACAACAGAAATTCAGGAAGGCCAAATGAATACAGCAAACAAGGACAACAGAATGACATTAGAGAAACTGGCAAGACTTCTTTCTAAATGTAGACAAGGAGACAAGGGTAAAGGTAACAATAGAAAGATGAGGCTGGGACATTGTGGACAGAACATACTGGTGGATCAGTGGTTTGGGGCTTTTGTTATTGTTGCAGGACTACTATATATTGAGAAAGTTAATGACAGGGGGAACGAAGCAGGGTGATAGGAAGGAGTGTGTGATGTGCTCTGGTCAAAATCTCTAGCCCTAAGATTATAACTAAAAGGCTAGTAGACCCCTTCCCACTATGGAAAATAAATTGTATAGCAAAGGCAATCCAGAATATGGTAAGAGAGAAGTCAAAGATGAGCAGCTGGTAGTGGAGAGTTCCAACAGCGACTCAGATGTCCAGCAGAATGTATGCCTACAGAGAGAAGTAAGCAGTAGAAAGGCCCATTCAGTATAGAAAGCAACTTGCCCAATGACAATGTCCCTGAGGACATTCACAGCTGAAACATTGGACATATAAATTGTCCTAGCCATATAAGTGCTCTGACCACATATAATTTCTACATGTATCTATCTACTTCTTCAAGCACATTCTCTGTTTATGTGTGTTGATATGTCCTCCACTGGTGTTTCAGGAACCTATCAGTGTGTGGTCTCATTAGGTACAGGTTAATAATTTTTTTGTCTATCATTTTGCTATGCTGTGTGATTAAATGTCTTTTGCTTTAAATTAACATATCCTCTTGCTGACCTAGAAGAAGTAAACACCTTGAAATAGGCACTGGTTTTGAATAGTTGCTAATCCACTAGGTACCTTAAACCTAGGGTAGCTTTCTGGTGGCCTAAGTGTTAGGGGCACCCTGGATGCTTTGCATACTTAAAATCTCCTCTTCAGGACATAAAGCAAAATAATGGTAATAACAGGAATGTAGTACAATTCTTCTTACTCCCAACCAGTGCTTACTCAGTTGTGTTCACTGGAATTTTACTATTTCCATCTTTGGGAAAGAAAAAAGAACACCCTGGAAAGGCCAAAGGCAAATCTCCTAAGATCACAAACCCTAATAAATAAGACATTCAGAAGAAAAGGGACATTTCATGAGTAAATTTTAAATGAGAGAAAAGTCCCCTTTTTTCTACTATTTGGAACTATTTCTTTTGCATCTTCAGAATTTCATCCTTGACAGCTTCCTATCCCTCCTGAACCAACTCAATTATTTCCAAAGTTCCTACTCATTTTACCCCAGCAACTGATTCTTCCCTACTGATAAGAGTCATATCCAAAAAAAGTTTCTCCTGGTTGGTTCTTCTACTTATAGGAGGGAATTACTATCAAGGAAAGGTTTTTATACTCACTAAGTACTATTTTTTATAGAGCAAAGAACTAGAAACAAAATGAATGCCCATCAATTGGAACATGACTGAAAACACTGAAGTATCAGAATGGAATGGAATATTATTGTGTAGTAAGAAATGAGGAGTATAAGAAATTCAAGAGAAACATGGGAAGATTTATGTAAACTAGGCAGAGCAAACTTGAGAAGTAAGACTGAGGAAATTGATCAATTGTAAAAACTAATGAAGTTTTCAGAAAACAATGAAACATTCCTCTCTCTTCAAATAGAGATTTGGGAGATGGCTAGGACAGAATGTTATACATATTACTAGGTATGACCAATTGTATAGAATTTTTTCTTAATTATTATTCATTGTAATAAAGGAATATTGAATATAAAAGAGGGAGAAGTATTTCCAAAAATGACTGTAATGTAGAAAAAATGCATTTTAAAATATTATAAAAAAAGAAATGAATGAGCTTCTCTACTTTTGGTAGAGAGCTCTATCAGACATCTCAAATATTGAAGTCTCACATCACTCCTACACCATACCTCTGTACCAGGTTTGTGATCTTTTTTCCAAACCTTCATATTTTTCTTCTTTCTTTCCAAATGGTCTGTAATATACTTTCATTTAAAAAATTGCTTCTGTGTCTGACTCTTTTGCTCTTTATCCAAATGTTCTCTATCATGCTTTTCCTGTGCTTGTTCTTGGGTGTGTTTTTCACATGCACACACACATACACACATCTTGTTTCTTTAGAATAAAGTATACCCATCCAGAGCCATACTCCATAATGTAGGAATTCTTAACATGAAGTCTGTGAACTTGTGTTTTTTTCAATATAGTTTGATAATTGGTTTCATTTTATGCATTTAAAAATATTCTGAAAAGAAAAAGAGAAGTCCATAGACTTCATCAAATTGTGAAAAGGGTCCCTGAAACTAAAATGTTTAAGAATATCTATCTCAATCAGTCTCAGAGATGCCTATGAGGTCAAATTTGACTCCTTGAATAGGATCTCTAGCTCATTTCCTTATTACCTAAAATTGAACATTTTTGCAACATCCCCAGCAGAAAGAGACAAAGAGACAGAGACAAACTTTTGAATGGCTTAATCAAAAGAACAGAAAACAAAACCCCCAGCACCTAGGACTTAATGGGAAACTAGCCCCAATATGCCCCTTGACCTGTGGGGTTTTCAATACTAGAGGCTCTTCACCTCTCCTGGGTGTTTTTTTTTTTTTTTCTCTTTCTTACTTTGAGCTGGGATCTCATCTCACTCCCTGCTGAAGAGCTCATTTACTCTTGTGTCTTCCTTGATATTTTCTAATCCTTAAGATTCCAATTTCTGGTTGCCATTTTGCTTGGACGCACAGGTTTACTCACTATTTGCTGTTTGCAATTGCTTTTTTTGAACGCAGCTTTTGGTGGAAAGGGGATAACGTTGGGAGAATAAGCTAAGAGAAGGAAATTTGCCCCAAAATAATATTGTTATACTAGAAATATTTGAGGAGTGACAGATAGATATAATTCTAACCTGAGAGTCCTCTTGGATGTTGGAAAGGTAGCCTGGCCTCAGCTGTCCTAGATCTATCTGACCCTTGCCTCTGGGCTAGACCCCTGGAGTTGCAGGCAAGGTCTTTTCTTACTTTCTGCATGAATGTGCCAGATGTCAGATTATACCTAACCACACTATCCATGAACCACACATCTAAATACATATATATTTAAATGCCCCCACACACACAGATATATATGTACATATATCTGTGTAAAAATTTATTAGATCTTATCTTCTATTTTATCTCTTATGAACTTCTGGGCATTTGCTTTACTATTTTTCATACCTTGTAGCTATCCTAAGGTATCTAGCTTATTGGTGATCCATGCATATTTTTCTCCCTTTCCCTTCCATTTCAGCTTAAAGTTCTCTTGATTAGATTTGCAAAACTCAAGGCAAATTCTTACCAGTCTTTGTCAGGTGCACTCCATGCCTGGCCAAGAGTCTGTGATTCCTATATTTTAAGCCATGGTCCAGAAAGCCAAATTCCATTCTCAAATACCATCTTCTTAACCAGCTGTTACATTTCCCAAATCCGTTTTTCTCTTCTGTATTCTTTGTCTTTGATGGACAGCAGTGACGAAAATACCACCTGTGCCCCCTATGGTCTTCAATTTCTTGCCCAAGACTTCATAATCCTTGGCAATGTTTTCTAGGTTCCTTCTGGTACTATCACTTGTACCCACATGCAGCACCAGAAAAGGGTGGCAATCCTCCATTTTGACAAGTTTGGGGAGGATATGTCATGTCTGGGATATATACCCCAGGAAGACAAAGGGCCTCAGTGCCCCATAGCAGAAAGTACTTCAAATTTGCATTTTAGTTCTAAGTGTAATTGGTCCTCTTTCTTCCCTTTCTCCAAATTCCTGATTCAGATCACTAATCCCTTCCACCTATTTTTTGCATTTTACCATTGAAACCTCACTTCCATAAAAAAAAAACAAAACCCTTAACTGTGCCTGATAACCTGGTGAATGGAGAGCTATTCCTTGTGCCCTTCATCTACTTCTCCATCATTAAAAAAATTTTGCTAGACCCCTCAACCCTCAACCTATCATCATATATCTATCCTTGCAGGTAAACTCCTTCAAAAAGTCATCTTGCTGCCTCCACAGTCCCTCCTCTTATTCCTCAGTCCTTTGTAATTGAGCTCACCTAATCACTCATCTGAAACTCCTCTCCAAAGTTGCCATCTTTCAATTAACAAATGTGGTGATCTTTTCTTATTTCCGATCCCTTGATCTATTTCCTCCACACTCTCTGCTCCTTGGGTTTTTGTAACAGTGCTTTCTCCTAGTTTTTCTCCAATCTGTCTGGCTGCTGCTCAGTTTCCTTTACTGGCTCATCTTACCCCCTAAGTATAGCCATTCCCCAAAATTATTTCCTAGACTGTCCTCTCTGCTCTTTCTATATTTTTTGGCAACTTCATCAGATCTCATAAGTTTAACTGTTATCTCTACACAAATGACCTTCAGACTACATATTCAGTCCATCTCTCCCCAAACATCAGTCCCATATCACCGTATGAGACATCTCAAACTCAACATGTCTAAAACTGAGTTTATTCTCTTATCGCCTAAAGATTCTTCTCTTCCAAATTTTGCTATGTTTTCCTAAGGTACCACCATACTTCCAATATCTCTTTCTGTAATTTTGGTATTATCATCAACTCTCCACTCTTCCTCATCCCACAAATCCAGTCAAATCTTGCTCTTCTTTGTTCTTAATAACATTTTCATGTCTTATTCCTCCTCTCCAATCACATGACTACCACCTTGGTTCAATTTCTTATCAATTCTCACCTAGATTATTGCAACAGCTCCCTAATATATCTTCCTGCCTCAAGTTTCTCACCACTGCAGTCCATTCTATAAAACTGACAAAATAATTCTTCAAGTGCAGATCTGCTCATGTGATTTTTCAGTCAACTCCAGTAGTTCAACCATCTCCTCTGTTTAGATTTAAAGTCCTATATCCCTGGCCCTGACCTACCCTTCTAGCTTCATTAAATATTACAGCTCCTCCCACATGCTATAAACTAATCACTCACCTTCTCTGTTTTTCAAGAAGCACTCTCATCTCTCATTTCCATGCCTTTTCACTAGCCATCTCCCTTGCCTCGAATTCAATCCCTCCTTATTTTCACCTCATAGGATCCTTCTCTTCCTTCAAGATGCAGTTTACTTTTTTTTTTAATTTATTTATTTAACTTTTTACATTCATTTTCACAAAATTTTGGGTTCCAAATTTTTTTTCCCCCTTTTATTACCTCCCCCACCCCAATACCCCAAGCAATCTAATTTTCCCTATCTCCAATCTGCCCTCTCTTCTGTCATCCCTCCCTTCTCTTGTCTCCATCTTCTCTTTTCTCCTGTAGGGCCAGATGACTTTCTATTCCTCATTAACTGTATGTCCTTTCCTAGTAGCAACAACAATACTAAACAGTTGTTCCTAAAACTTTGAGTTCCAAATTCTCCCCATCCCTCCCTCCCCACCCATTCCCTTTGGGAAGGCAGGCAATTCAATATAGGCCATATCTGTGTAGTTTTACAAATGACTTCGCTGATAGTCGTGTTGTGTAAGACTAACTGAATTACCCTCCATCCTAATCTGCCCCTCATTGTTTCTCTTCTGTCTTTTTGATCCTGTCCCTCCCCGAGTGTTGACTTCAAATTGCTCCCTCCACCCTTTGCCCTCCCTTCCATCATCCCCCCCCCTTGCTTATCTTCTTCTCCCCCACTTTCTTATACTGTAAGATAGGTTTTCATACCAAAATGAGTGTGCATTTTACTCCTTCCCTTAGTCAAATGTGATGAGGGTAAACTTCTTGTTTTTGTTTTTTTTTTCTCAGCTCTCCTCTTTTTCCCTCCACTAAAAAGTCTCCTACTTGCCTCTTAAATGACATATAATTACCCCCTTCCATTTCACCCTCTTTCCTCCCACTACATTTCTCTCTCACCATTTACCTTAATTTCTTTTAAGATATGGTCCCATCCTATTCAAATCACTCTGTGCTCTCTGTCTCTGTATGTGTGTGCATGTGTGTATGTGTGTGCGCGTGCCTGCATGTACATGTGTGTGTATGGACCCACCAACTACCCAGATACTGAAAAGTTTTAAGAGTTACAAATATTGTCTTGCCATGTGGGAATGTAAACAGTTCACTTCTGGTAAGTCCCTTAAGACTTCTCTTTGCTGTTTCCTTTTTCATGCTTCTTCTCATTCTTGTGTTTGAAAGTCAAATTTTCTTTTCAGCTCTGGTCTTTTCATCAAGAATGATTGAAAGTCCTCTGTTTCATTGAAAGACCATATTTTCCCCTGAAGTATTTTATACTCAGTTTTGCTGGGTAGGTGATTCTTGGTTTGAATCCTAGTTCCTTTGCCTTCTGGAATATCCTATTCCATGCCCTTCGATCCCTTAATGTAGAAGCTGCTAGATCTTGAGTTATCCTGATTGTATTTCCACAGTACTGGAATTGTTTCTTTCTAGCTGCTTGCAAGATTTTCTCCTTGAGCTGAGAGTTCTGGAATTTGGCCACAATGTTCCTAGGAGTTTCTCTTTTTGGATCTCTTTCAGGTGGTGATCGATGGATTCTTTCAATACTTATTTTGCCCTCTGGTTCTAGAATGTCAGGGCAGTTTTCCTTGATAATTTCATGGAAGATGATGTCTAGGCTCTTTTTTTGATCATGACTTTCAGGTAGTCCCATAATTTTTAAATTGTCTCCCCTGGATATATTTTCCAGGTCAGTTGTTTTTCCCATGAGATATTTCACATTCTCTTCCATTTTTTCATTCTTTTGGTTTTGTTTGGTGATTTCTTGATTTCTCGTAAAGTCATTAGCCTCCATCTGTTCCATTCTAATTTTGAGAGAATTATTATCTTCAGTGAGCTTTTGAACCTCTTTTTCCATTTGGCTAATTCTGCTTTTGAAAGCATTCTTGTCCTCATTGGCTTTTTGAACCTCTTTTGCCAATTGAGTGAGCCTATTTTTCAACGTGTTATTTTCCTCAGCATTTTTTTGAGTCTCCCTTACCAAGGTATTGACCCGTTTTTCATACTTTTCTTGCATCTCTCTCATTTCTCTTCCCAGTTTTTCCTCCACCTGTCTAACTTGCTTTTCAAAATCCTTTTTGAGCTCTTCCAAGGCCTGAGCCCACCCGACATCCCCCTGGGATGTCTGGGGTACTGAGGCCCCACCCTCCACGTCTTTCCCTGATGGCAAGAATATGTCCTCGTCATCAGATCCAAAAGTCGGGATCATTTGCATCTGTTCGAAAAAACTCTCTATAGTCTTATTTTTCTTCCCTTTTCTAGGCATTTTCCCAGCCAGTTACTTGACTTCTGAGATTCCTGTCCACCCCTGCCTTGGTCCACCCAGCTAGTGCTTGGAGTCTGAGATTCAAATGTGCTTTCCGAGCCGCCCAGCTGCTAATCAATGTGAGCTTTAGTTCTGGTGCTGGGGTGGGGGCAGGGCCGCCTCCCAGGCTCAGTTCCCTCAGGGGCTTTATGCAGAGGCCTTCAGTAATAGAGCGGGGTGGGGCAGGGCCGTCTCCCAGGCTCAGCTCCCTCAGGTTGTTTATGCAGAGACCTTCAGTAATGAAGATCCTGCTTGCTGCTGGGGGAGTCTGGGGCCGCGGCAGCACGGCTGATGCCTCCGCTGCCGCCCACACCTCTGCCTCTACCGCTTCCTGCCCCCGTCTCTGCCGCTGCCACTTCCTCCTGAGGTGGCCCGAGTCACGGAGACACCCTGCTCCCCTCCTCCAGCCCAGCCTCTCTCACTGACCTGTAGCTTCTGTGGGCAGAGGGACTTTCCCGGCTGCCGGAGCTTCCGTCCCTGAAGCCTGCTCTGTCAGCTTCTCTGGGGCCACAGCCAGGGCAGCGCTGGGGTGAGGTCCACTTTCCGGGGCGCGACGGACTCTGTGGACGGCTCTCCAGGGCTCTCTGGAACGGAAATCTCTTCCACTATGTTTCTGCACACCCTGCAGTGATCCAGAATTTACGGGAATCTCTTTTTACCTTAATTCTATGCGCTGTGGGTTCGGAGCTCGTAAACGTGCATCTTTCTACTCCGCCATCTTCAAGATGCAGTTTAGATACTAGCTTCTGCTTGAAGGTTTTCCTAACTTCCCCCTTAAATGCTAGTGCCCCTCCCATAGTACTTGTATTTAACTACTGTATGATGATATGTGTACATCAACATACATAATAGGTGTATATGCGTATGTATGTTTGCTTATTAATTGTACATTTGTGCTGTATATATTTTCTATACATAGAGAGTCTACCTCATTAGAATGGAAGCTCATTGTAAACAGGAATCATTTATCCTTTGTATGTATAGCCCCAGTATATTGCACAAGAACCAACACAAAACAGGTGCTTAATAAATCCTTGTTAAATGACTGATTGACTCTAGGAGTGAGACCCACCTGCACCTTGAACAAAAATAGCAGTCACTTGATTGTAGCAGAAATCCAAGCACATGGCACACTCAGCATTAGTCATCACAGAATTCTCTTTGCTCTACATACTTACTGGAGATGAGATCCTCAGTCCGTCTTTGAAACTTTTCATGGATGATTACAGCTCACCTCATTAGCACCAATTAGCACCAGCTCAGCTTTCATAAAGCGGCTCTTAAGAGAGCTGCATCCCAATTTCTCTCTCTTTTTTTTTTACTAACCTCTTATCAATTTTAACCTCCATTTTTTACTTACTTTACCCTTTTCCTTACTTTACATTTTTATGTACCTTGCCTTTTCCTTCTTATTGTGTCTTTTTCCTCCTCTTCGGGTCCTTGTCCCAGTCTTGCTCCTACTTCAGATTGAGCTCTTCTCTTTTCTCACTGCCTTCATATTGAGTCATTCACCTTCAACTTTTCCTCAGATTCTCTGAAATTTCCCCTCCTATTTCCTTCTCAGATACTCTCAGATTTCTCTTTCTCTTCCGTCCTTGACCTGCTGCACAATTCCAAAGTCCTCCAAATGATTTTCCTAACTTCCTTCTCATGTTTATTTGACTCCATTCCACGTTCTTCTCCAGCCCCACTTTACCACACACCCTTATCCTTGGGAAACTGGAAATACAGTTATCTCTCACATAGGTCCCATTCTCTCTATGCTGCCAATATCCTTATACAGAATCGTTACTACCCACTGCTACTTTTGCAATAACCTCATGACAATTCATGCTTCCACTCTCCCTTTTCTATTCCATCCTTCCTATATTGTTAAACTATTAATGTACAATGACAAAAATCCTTGGAGAAGTTTACAATCCATTCTGTTGCAAGACGGACCATACATACAAATAAGTAAATGCAAATATTTGATGACAGAGAAAGTTAACAACTAGAAGGATAAAAGAAGGCTTTGCAGAAGAGGTGGCATCTGAGCTGAGCCTTTGAGAGAGCTTCAGAAGCTGAGATGAGAAAACGGTTCATTGTACACATCAGGGAAAACTGGTGTAAGTGCAGAGAGGCAAGAGATGAGAGTGTTGAGTAGAGGGAACCACTAGTAATTAGACTTGGTGGGATTGCAGAATGTGTAGAGAGAAATTATACAAAATAAATCCAAAAAAGTAGACTAGACCTAGATTGTAGAGGGTCTTCCAAACCAGACTGAAGAATTTATATTTTACCCCAGAAGCAAGCAGGTCGATGACATGCTAAGACTGTATCTTTGGAAGCTTAGACTACAGAGATATTGGAGAAAGACAGGCCAATTAGGAAATGGTTGCAATAGTCTGGAAAAGAAATAATGGGGCCTAAATTAAGATAGTAGCTGTGTATGTAGAAAGAATAAGATAGATCTGAGATATATTATGGAGGTACAATAAATATGATTTGTGAGCTAATGATAGTGGGTAAAGGAGAAAGAATTGCCTAGAAACACTTCATGATTACAAACTTGGATGCTTGGGAGGACATTGGTATCCTCAATACACATTTGGACATTTGTAAAAAGGGGAAGGCTTTTAGGGGGAAGGAAAATTAGTTCAGTTTTGATTTTAAGATGTTAATAAGATATCCAAGTGGAGATATCTAGCTGTCAGTTAGTGATGTTGAAGGCAAGGAGTCTTTTGCCTTTTATTTTATTCCTAGCACTTAGCACAGTGCCTGGCACATAGTAGATGCATAATAAATGTTTATTGATCAACTGGGAGATGGTAAGGAAATTATATATATATATATGTATATACATATATATATATATATATGTACACATACATACAAATACATAGAGAGAAAGGGGGGACAAGTAAGCTAAATGGAACAGCTAATAGAGTGCTGGGACCCGGAGTTGGGAAGACCTGACTGAGCTCATTCTAGCCTCGTCACTTAACCTCTCTCAGACTCAACTTTCTCATCTGTAAAATGGTGATGATAATAATAGCACCTACCTCAAAAGATTATTGTGAGGATTAAATGAGATAAGAATTATAAAGTGCTTAGCATAGTGTCTGTCACATAGCAAGCATTATAGAAATATTAGCTATTATGATTACTATACCATTTTTTGGTGGCAAAGAACTATAGACTAAGGGGTGTTCATCAGTTGGAGAATGACTGAACACATTATGATTTATGAATTTATATCATACGGTATTCACATACTGTAAGTTGTTCAATCATTCCCCAGTTGTAATAGAACACTGTTGTGCTATAAGAAATCACGGAGGGACCTGAGAAGACTTGTGAACTGATGCAGAGTGCAGGAAGCCAAACCAGAAAAACAGCGTATACAATCATAGCAAAATTATAGACAAACAACTTTGAAAGCCTTAAGAACTGTGATCGATGCAATGACCAGCCGTGCTATCAGAGGGGCAATGATAAAGCATACAACTCACCTCCTGAGAGGGGTGATAGGCTAAAGATGCAAAAGTGAAACTTTTTTGGACATGTCAAACAGAGGAATTTATTTTTATTTGATTATGTGTATTTGTTACAAGGGTTTTGTTTTTCTTTTTTTCTCAATGAGGCAAAGAAGGTAAAAGAAAAAAGAATTTTGTTAAATGAAAAAGTTAAATGTAGTATTTTTTTCATTCTTATTATTATTAAAGACATTCTCTGAGACTATATTGGAGGACAGGAGGACAGATGAAGTCAAAGAGGTATTTTAAGGTACAAAGAAGGATAAATGAGGTAACAAAGAATGGCCTCAATTTTTCTCATTAAAGTAAAAGAGGTCACATACTGAGATACAGGTGATAGGGTGATATTGAGGGCTTAATGAAGAAGGCAAAGTTTGAAATAATTACCCATGAGAAATATGATAATCAGTCAAAAAGAATGTGAAGATTGTTGTACAGCAGAAGAGCCCAGTTGATAATGGAATAATACACACTTATAACAGACCCAACGGGCCCAGTTTTTTGAAAGGCAACCCGGAGTAATGGATAAAGTATTGAACTTGGAATTAGGAAAACCTGATTGAGGGTGGGGCTGGAATTAGATCTCAGGTGAGGAAATGGACCTAGAGAGGTTGAGTGATTTGCCTAAGGACACACATTCAGTAATTAGCAGAGGCAAAATTCAAACAAAGACTCTTTAACTTCAAATACAACCCTCATTCTACTAAATCAAAGAAGAGAAGTCTTCAGAGAATAGGTCAGTGGGTTTGTCTTGGGTTCCCAGGAAAATTCTTTAATTGATTTTATAGAGTCTATCTAGAAAAAGAAGCTGAGGTTATAAAGAGACATCATGGCTTCATTAGGAATATGTTGTGCAATTCTAATTTTACTTCCTTTTTTATTTTACAAAGTTGATAAATTGGGGGGATGGTATATAATTTATATACACAGGACTTCTCATAGAATTGATACATTTAATACACAAATGGATTCAGATCTTGATTAGCTTAATTCAATCTACTAAAAAGCTTTTAGTAGCCATCTACCATCCCTTAGGTGCTGTTCTAAGCACAAGACAAAAACAGAGCAGTCCCTTTCCTCATGGATCATGCATTCCATTGGAGGAAACAACACACTGACATAAAAGTACAACCAAAGTACTTGGGAGAGAGTGCTAGAGACTGTACTTTGAAGGGAGCTAAAGATTCTAAACAACAGAAGATGAGGGAAGATCCTAGCCTATACAATACAGAAAGGCTTGGAGATGGAAGATGGAATGTCATGTGTGGGAAAGAGCAAGTAAGCTAGTCTAGCTGGAGTACAGAGTTCATAAGGAATAATTTATAATAATCCTGGAAAGGTAGACGAGCCAGATTTTCAGGGGTTTTAAATGCCAAACACAGGATTTTATATTTTATGCTAGGGAACCACTAAAGCTCAAAGATACTCAAAGGGTAGTCATTGGTAGCTCCATGCTCAATGGGCAGAAGGTCTGCTATGGGAGGACCCAAGGATCTGTGCTTGATTCTATGCCATTCTAGGGTTATTATCAATGTCATGAACAAAGCATAGATAATAGTTATATTTTCATATGGTACAAAGCCTTCTGAGAGTGATAGATAATACACTAGATATAAGTCAGAAACCAAAAAGATTTTAAGGTACCCAGCATAACTTCAAGGCTAAAGCATTTAGGCTGACTCTAACAAATGAAAATCAAATATTTAGAAATATATGAAAAATGCCAAATCTTATACTTCAGTGAAAAAGAAAGAAAACTTCACAAGCATAAGGTCCAGGGAAGGTATCATTAGACAGAAGTTTGAAAAAGAGTTTGGGGTTTTAGTGAACTACATGTTAAAAATCAGTTAACAATATGTGGCTGGCACAAAAAGCTATCTCATAGACTATATTAAGAGAGGCATAGCTTACTCCAGGAATAAGGATAAGTTCTTCTTTTGCCCTATACTCTGTATTCTCCCCTATTCAGACATCTGTAATACTGTCTTCAGTCCTGCCTACATTGGTGTGTGTCCAGAAAAGTGAAACCATTGTGATGAAAAACAGAGAGTTCATATCATCTGAAGATCAGCTGAAAGAACTAAGGATGTTTGACCTGGAGAAGAGAAGACTTGGGGTGAATGGGACAACTGTCTTCAAGTATCTGAGGGGGAGTCATGTGGAACCCATTATCCTTCCCCCTAACCTACTACCCCTTCCCCCTTACTGTACAGAGCAATATCATCTTCCCAGTTCCTCATACTGGCAAGAGTTCTCCTGGATTTCTCACTATTTCTCATCCCCCATATATGCAATCTGTTACCAAGGTCTAGAGATTTCACCTTTGCAACATCTCTCCTATATGTCCCCTTCTCTCCTCTAACACCTTCACCACTCTAGTACAGACCCTCTTCACTTCCCTGCTTGATTACTGTAATAGCCTGTTGGTGGGTCTGCCTATTTCAAATCTTTCCTCACTCTGGTCCATTCTTCACTTAGCCACTAAAGTGATTTTCCTAAAGTGTAAGTCTGATCATGTGATTACTACCCCTACTTAATAAAATCCAGTAGCTTCCTATTGCCTCTGTCATCAAATCAAAAATGTTGTGTGTGACATTGTATTAGCAATGTCAAATTAGCACACCCAGGATGGCCTGCTAGCACAGGTTTTTTGATCTACTTTACTAAAGGAAAGACAACTTTTAAAGGGTTCAATAATCTTACTTTAATTACATTCACTAGTTCAGAGAAATGTCAGCACCCCGAACATGAAAAAAATACAAAGAGAAAATAAAAGAGAAATTAGCACAAAGATCAACAAACAGGGCTCCTACTGTCTGAACAAAGTAATACAACCACCTACATACATCACCAGACCAGGAGAGCACAACCTTTGAGTTTGGGGTGGGGGCAAGGGGTTCTTAACAAATAGCTCATCAGAGTCCCATCCAGGGAATCAAAAATTCCTTCTCATGAGGGAGCTCTCAAAGCAAAATAGCAACCTCCCAGTATATATGACAAAGATTCAGCCCCTGACTGACTCAGAGCCAGTAGGCAGGAAACCTACGTGATGACTCAGCACAGCTATGAATCATCAGGGCTCAAAGGAGATCAATCCTTCAGATGTTTTCAATGAGGCTGAGCCTGGGAAACTGAACTCCAGAAAGAAAACAACAAAAAATTCCACTTAGCTCAGGCTTACAGACATTTCAAGCCCTTCATAACCTAGACCCTCGACTTTCCTGTCTCCTTACACCTTAATCCACATTAAGCATTCTTTGATCCTGTGACACTGACCTCCTGACTCTGGGCATTGTCTCTCCTCCATGCATAGAACAGCCTTCCTCCTCTGTTCTGACTACTGACTCCCTGGTTTCTTTTAAGTCTCAACTAAAATTCTACTTTCTAAAGGAAGCCGTCCCCAGCTGTTCTTAATTCCCATACCTTTCCTCTGTTGTTTTCTATTTATCTTGAATATGGCTTGTTTTGTGCACACACACACACACACACATACACACACAAACATTATCTGCTCCATTAGACCATAAGCTCCTTAAGGGCAAGGGCTGTTTTTTTTTCCTTTTTTGTATCCCCAGCACTTAGCACAGTACCTGGCACATAGTAGGAGCTCCATTAATGCCTAGCAATTAATTAATTAATTGATTGGTTGGTCAGTAGGAGTATGAGGTGAACAGGGCTTTAGCTCTTGGCACTGACACAGAGTGGGACATATGACCTCCAGATAGGGAAGTCTTTCTGGAAAAGGGAGTTTCTTTCCCATCATGACCATCACACCTGCTCCTCCCCTGGCTGTGCTACTTTCATAACTTAACCACCACATCCAGTGTCCTTAAGCCCAAACTAGTGTTGGTATATCCACCATACCAAGGAGCAATTCTCAATAAACAAGCACTTATTCAGTGCTTTCTTTGTGCCAGGCATTTTGCCAGGATCTCATCAGCATGGCATTTCTCTCCCTAGCCTGCCTTTCCCTAATCCTTGTAGAAATATGGGACATACAGCTCACACTCATAATTCAGGTACATCATCAACATTTAACAACTTCAATTTTTTTTTTTTTGCCCCAGGTAAAAGCATATCCATTTGTGGGCCTATGGCTTTAATAAGGGGCAGCTTGGTGAGGGAGTGGATAGAGTGCTGGCCCTGGAGTAAAAAAATACTCCTATTATTGAGTTCAAATCTGGCCTCAGACACTAACTAGTTGTGTAACCCTGGGCAAGTCACTTAACCCCTATTTGCCTCAGTTTCTTCATCTGTCAAAGGAGCTGGAGAAGACAATGGCAAACATCTCCAGTGTCTTTGCCAAGAAAACCCTAAATTAGCTCACAAAGAGGGAGGCACAACTGAAAAACAACCAAAACCTTAATAAAGGTAGGCTGGTTCATTTCTTTTCTCTGAGCCTCAGTTTTTTCATCTATAAACTGCACTAGCTCCCTCACAGGACAGTCAGGAAGAAAGTGCCATGTAAACCTTGAGTTGCCATATCTGAGTTAATGTCACCACTTCTTTAAAACTCCACTCCCTGGTGCTAGTTCTGCCCTCTCAAACTACATGGAACAAATTTAATTCTTGTTCCAGAATATTACAATATTAGCTCATCAGAGTCCCATCCAGGGAATCAAAAGGTTTCATGTCCAGACTCCACCCCAAAGACTTCTCCAGATCTATGGAATAAAACAAAAAGATATGAAATGGTCCTTTCTTATAATCTAATTGACGGAATAAGCCTTATACCTATGAAGCAACCAGAGAGCAAAGAAGTGTATATGATCATCAGACAACATGAAATTGTACAGTACAATTAAAAATTCAGAGGAAGAGAAAACACAAAATGACCTGAGGTTTATCAGGGAAGGTTTCAGTATAGAGGTGAGGATAGCAGTTAAATTGAATCTTATCAGGATGGGCAGGATATAGGTAGGTAGTTCATTAGAAGTGAATGGCAACAGCACAAGCAAAGGCACAGAGGTGGGAATGATCTTGGTTCATGCAGTTGACATTTCACTCTCCCCTCCTCCCCACAAAGATGACTGCATATGATTTTGCTCTCTTCTAATTTTACTAGGTTGCCTGACTCTGGACAGGAAATCAATTGTTTATTGCTATCGGCATAGAAGAGGAAATAAAGCTCTGCATCCATGCTCTGTGTTCCCACAATGTGATTTATTTGAAACAAAGGATAACTCACTGATGATAAGGACTACTAAAACACGACCCTTTAAACTGCAATCAGGTGCCTTGTGGAAGACCGGGATGTTAGGATTCCTGTACTAAATGCAGCCTGGAGGAAGAGTAGCCAAACAGCCATTCCTCAAAACTGTTCCCTTTGGAGTTATAGAGCTGGATAATGGACCCACTTCAGATCCCAATTAGAGCCAAGTTTGACAGAACTATCCCAATGTGTGACTGCCCGGCACAACTCAGCATCGTAGCCTTGCTGAACGTGGGCCAAAGGTCTTCAAACTAAAAACAAAAATTTGAGCACAACTGCACATGCCTCCCAGTCAGAGCCTGTCGATGGACATGGGCAGAAAAACCTGGGCTATGAGATCCTAAATAAAACACCAAGCTGACAGCTGTTGATCTTTGTTTGGCATCATAGCAGACACTGAAACACCAGCTAGTAAACTGGACACTTCTGCATCTGACATCTGCCACTATTCTCCTAAATGCTGCTCCACATATACATAGGCACCCATGGGGGGAATGAGGCATATAAAATAAACATATCATACAGGAATAATACAACTAGGTTCATTTGAGAGAATCCATGATATTTTTTTCAGCTACACAATTTGGATCCTTGGAAGAGAAGAATTCTCTGTGGATTTTTTAAAAAAATAAATTTTTTACATATACTGTTTTCACCTGACAAGATGTGTCTTCAATACAGAGGAAGCGACACCCTGTGCTGTTGTGCAGCACTGTCCTGTCTCTCATATGCTCCAAACCATATGCTCTGATTTCTTAGCCCCATGGAGACAATCCAGACACCAGACATTACCACATCCCTGAAATCATTCTCCTGGCAACCCCCATGGAAGCTGAAGCTTCTGAGAGGAGCAGCTGCAGAGAGAGCTGCTGAGGAGGAGAAAAAGGAAGGAAGAAGGAGAAAGGAAGGAAAGAAAGGAAGAAAGAAAGAAGGAAGGTAGGAAGGAAGGAAGGAAGGAAGGAAGGAAGGAAGGAAAGAAAGAAAGAAAGAAAGAAAGAAAGAAAGAAAGAAAGAAAGAAAGAAAGAAAGAAAGAAAGAAAGAAAGAAAGAAAGAAAGAAAGAAAGAAAGAAAGAAAGAAAGAAAGAAAGAAAGAAAGAGAGAAAGAGAGAGAGAGAAAAAGAAGGAAAGAGAGAAAGAAGGAAGGAAAGAAAGAGAGAGAGAAAGAAGGAAGGAAAGAAAGAGAGAGGGGAAGGAGGAAGGAAGGAGGGAGGGAGGGAGGAAGGGGAGAGGGAGGAAAGGAGGGAGGAAGAAAGGGAGGACTGTTGGATGGGGGAGAATACTTTAGGGGCAGAGTGAGGAGCCCCAACCTAATCCTTCAAGAAACAACCTGGCAGCTCTGTGCTCAGTCTAGATCCACTGTGAGCATGGTGATGAGGTACTTGAAAGGTCTGCACCCCAGTGTCTTACATGAAATAAGGTCCCCTCACTATCCATTCAAACCAGATTCCCAGATTTCCAAGATGGAGAATCTATAGATTCTGTGAAGACAGTTTCCTCCAACACAAAGTGATGCTGATCTATTTCTGATCTATTGCTTTTGAAATGACTATACATTGTTTTGTATATATTTTCAGTTTGCCATCTATGAACATGTTGTGCTCTGTTCCCCCTCAAAAGAACACAGGCTCACTGAGGGACTTTGCATCTCCAGTATCTAGAATTGTGCCTTGCACAGAGTAGGCACTTAACAAATGTATTTTGGGTTAAATTTGTTTAGTTGACACTGATCAAAGAATATAGCACTTCGATGTTTGCAAAGTGTAGTATATACATATGTATATAATTTATATTAATAATAATACCAACAACAATAGCTAGCATTTATGCTGCACTATTATGTGCAAGGGACTGTGTTAAGGGCTTATAAATATCTCATTTGCTCCTCACAAAAACCCTGGGAGGTAGATTATATTATTGTTCCTATTTTACAGATGGGGAAAACTGAGGCAGAGGTTAAATTACTTGCTCAGGGTTGTACAGCTAACAAGCATCTAAACACAGATCTTACTGACTCCAGGTCACGCATTCTAATCCACTACATCACCTAGCTGCTTCTAGAAAAGACTGTACAGAATCTAATGTATACCAAAGTCAACAGCCCAGGTAGAAGATCTGGTTCTCTGTGCAATTACAGCCAATATATGTCACCATCCGTACTGGTCAAAACTGTTCTGAGAATGAAGTCAAGGAAACCCGGGGATAATACCACATGAGCAACATTATCTTCCATGCTGGTTTCTCAGAAAGGTTTTGCTGAAGTTGTGGAGGCAGCCTTCAGGATTTCAACGCTCACTCTGTCTCCATTAGTATTGTTAGACAGGATGTTAGGAATGCACATCATCTCTCCTTAACAAAGAAATCTTCACTCATCATCCCCAGGAAGCAGCACAGGAAAGAACAGGTGCACACCACTAAGAAACAGGGGCCAGTGTTGAATCAACTCCTTTGGTCAGCATGTCAAGCTCTTCACAACCTAGCCTCAACCTTCTTCTCTGGGCTGATTATACATTGTTGTTGCTGAGTGGTTTTTCAGTCTCTTTGTGACCTTTGTGACCTCATTTGGGGTTTTCTTGGCAAAGATACTGGAGTGCTTTGTCATTTCCTCCTCCAGCTCATTTTACCGATAAAGAAACTGAAGTTAACTGGGTTAGGTGATCAGCCCAGCATCACAAAGCTAGTAAGTGTCTAAGACAAGATTTGAACTCAGGAAGTTGGGTCTTCCTGACTTCAAGCCTAGCATTCAATTCACTACAACACCTAGCTTGCCTTCATTTGATAGTCCCTCTATGGTTATTCCATGGACATTCTATGGTCCAGCTAAAATGAACTTCTCGATTCTCTTCACATGTAATAGTTCATCTCCCATCTCCTTGCTTTTGTACCCCTGTCACCTAAACTCTCTCTCTTCACTACTACTTCTTATAACATCTTGTTTCCTCCAAAGATCATTCAAATGCCACCTCCAATATAGGGCCTTTTCTGATCCCAGGCATTCCAAATTACCTGGTATAGACATGTGTGTGCATTTGTATATCTCCCTCCTAGAGGGCAAGGACGGTACTTGTATATGTATTTGTATCCCCACCATCTAGTGTAGAACCTGGTGTATAGTAGGTGCTTAATAAATGCTTGGTGCTTGATTGGTTGAATACTAAGGTATTTTGTCTCAATTCAAGGGACCACTGACTCAGGATACTCTCTAAGAGGAAATAGCTAGGCACCGTTTAATCCTTCTATGTGTATACAGCCATTCATCTAATTCACTGGGAAGCTAAAAATGAACCTTTTGCTTTATGTTTCAGTACATTCAGTACATTTCACTGGATTTGTGATCTCAGCCTTATGGGTACTCTCAACATCTGCCCAAAGCCTTAAATTCAATGCAGTCCAATACACATTTATTAAACAAGGCAATGGACTAGACAATGTAGATTCAAAAATGAAAAATGTCACAATCCCCACTTTTAAGAAGCTTACTATCCCTTGGGAGAATACAATATGTATACAAGTAAATACAATATTGATATAGCACTCTAAGATTTACAAAGTGTTTTTCTAACAACCTCATGAGGTAGGCAACGCTAGCAGTTGGGAATACAAATCCAAGCAAAAAGAAAACCAGTCCTTACCCTGAGAAGCTGACATTCTAATAGAAGAGAAAAACATGTAAAAGCGAGCTAGAAGAGGTGGGGCGGGTATAGCAGAGGTAGAAAAGTAATCTAGAGAGTCATAGACTGAGCCTGACTTGAAGTAAGAATGGCTGCCATGGACAGCAATCCATTAAGTGGATTCTTTAACTGAAAGAACCCACCAATTAGAAAAAGAGGAGATAAGCATGGAGGCACTGCCAAAATGAAAAGAATGATACGATGGAAGTGGGCATATAATCCAGATCTCCAAGACTTGGCATATATCCTATTTTATTTTATTTTTTAAATTTGAATCTGTGTTTTTTTTGGCATAAGGACCTCCTCCTGCTATGCTACCCATCTACCCACCCCCAATATGAATGGAGTTAGTTCATTCTTCTGAAACTTATATTTTTAGTTGCATGTGTCATTAAAAAAGAAGCTGCTATTACGCGTCAAGCACTCTGTTAAGAGTGTTAAATATCTCATTTGATCTTTGTAACAACCCTGGGAAGTAAATGTTATTATTCTCATTCAAATAACTAGTAAATACTGAAGGCCATATTTGAACTCAGGTCTTCCTGATGCCAGGCCCTGTTCACTACACCACCTAGTTGACTCTAACAAAAATTAGCCAAAATCTAATGTAAACCCAAGTGGACAGCCCAAGTGAAAGGTATGGTTCTTCAGTGAGACCATAACCAATATATTTCCCCATCAGCACCTCTCCTCCATTTGATCAAGATGGCTCAGAGAAGGGGTTGAAGGAACCTAGTAGAACAAACTGGTATCCCAAATTAGCAGTGTTACCTTCCACACTATCATCTTAGCAACCTTTTTACCTTTGAGCAAACTGAGGAAAATGAAAATTAAGTGATTTTCACAGGGTCACATAACCAAAATGTTTCAGAAGCAAAGTAGGAACCCAGGTCTTCCCAATTCCCAGATCATTTCATAGTCCACTATCTGACATTACTTAGCACCTTAATTGTTACCACATATTCAACCCTGATATCTTTTTTTCAGTACTTACTTACAATATCTCACATTTAAAAACATGGGAAGAGCAATATTGAATGCTGAGCCAAAGGTCACTATGGATTTCAGATTTTGCTGTGCTTCCAGCCCCGAAAGTTTTGATCTTAGGAGCCATCCCTGGGAGACATCTCGATGCTGATCAAATCTCATGATTAATTGTTTGAGATACCAAGTTGACCTCAGTCTTGAGAGTATAGAAAAGGTAAACAACATAAAAAACTATCTGAATAACTCAGAACTCTGCTAAACTGTCAATATGAGCTCTCTATTCATAAAAGTATATCTTGTCTGGGGAAAACATATTTTTATTCTAAAAGCTGATCAGTACATTCTCTTGACCACTCTATTCTGAACAACATCTGGGAATTTTTTCACAGAAACATTGGCTTGAAGCTATGTTTGGTCATGAAGAATTGATTCTGATATTGAAAAAGAAAGGAAAGGAACATAGTAAATGCCAAGCTATTCAGCATACCCAGTTTTCCCATGGGAAGTGACTGAGAAGTTTTGGTCAAAAATCCATATTGATTCTTCAAAACCATTGCAGGGAAAGAACTGCTTAATTGTAATTGAATCCTTCTTAGAATGACCCAAAGTATTTCTAGACCCATAAATGTCTGTTACAATCAGCACAGCCGTGCACCAATTATTTATAACACATAGATTGCTGGACACTATTATTTCTAGTAATGGGGCCACATTTACCTCAGTTGAATTTAAACAATTTATGAAAAGAAGTATCATCCAAGTTACAACCATCACACCTCAAAACCCTCAAAGTAAATGGTCGAGCAAAAAGGGTGATAGATTCCTTAAAGCCAATTATTAGATGAAACTGTCCAAAAAGCTTTGTGATAGTGAGCTTTGCTCAAGACATCTTCTTTCAAAAACAAGAGTCAGTTATATCTGGTGAATTAAAAATCATTTGTCAGCTTAAAACTTGCCTCAACCATCTAGAGGCAGATGTAAAAATGACAAAATTACAAGACAAATAAAGTATTCTAGATGCCTCTTTATTAGCCCTTCTTTTTTACTCATTTTTTCTCACCAGAGGTAGAATCTTTGCTAGAAACTAGAAAGCTGTACCATAGTGGATTCCAGACAATGTAATTAAACATATGGCACCTCTGTCATACAAAAAATTCCCCAGTTTGGCATCACCACATTAACCAAATTTGAAGATATTCCTCCCACCCTGGGTTGTTACAACAGCAGCACTATAAGAAATAATGTGCTGTTCATTTGTTGATTGAAATAGGGAGAGTAAGGGAGGGGCTTAAATGGGGAAATGGGGCCATGGAAGAATATATTTCCTAAGGAAATTTAAGAAAATCATAAAGCTATTCCACTTCATATTTACTTACCCTTGGGCAAGTCACTTTACCTTTATGCCTCAATTTCCTAATTGTTAAGCTGAGAGGATCAGACTAAATGATATCTAAGATGACTTCAAGATGATAATCTATCATTCATTGATTCTAAGGAAACAAGTATTTTTCTCTAGTTCCTGCACTTGCAGAACTAGAAACATTGCTATACTGGCTAATTGCGCACAAAAACCACCTTTCAAGATGGTACCTTTTTCTGGGTAAAATATCCCTTCCCCAAAAAATAAACAGTACCAGATGTATTTAATAGTAAATTCTACACAGATTTAAAAACAATATTGCAAAAGCTATTTGAAAAAATAAGTAAAGAAGGGAACCTAACAAATTCCTTCTATGATACAAATATACCTTAATACGTATATCAGATAAAGTCAAAAAAGAAAAATAAAACCATAGACTAATTTCTCTAAGTATTGATGCAAAAATTTTAATTAAAATATTAGCAAGAAGACTACAGCAATATATCAGAAAGATCATACACTATGAAAGAGTTTGATTCCTACCAGAAATGCAAGGTTAGTTTAGTATTAAGAAAATTATAAATATAACTGATTACATTAATAAAGCAAAAATCATGATCATCTCAATACACATGTTAAAAAAAACTTCCGACAAAGTATAACACTCATTCATTTTTTTTAAATTAGAAGTACAGGAAAGAATGGAACTTTCCTTAAAACAGTTAGTATCTATCTAAAACCAAGAACAAGCATCATCTGTAATGGGTATAAGTTAGAAGCCCTTACAAGAAGATCACAGGTGAAATAAAGACGTTCATTATCACCATCATTATTCACTATTATATTAGAAATACTATAGTAATGACAAGAAAAAGAAATTGAAGCAATAAGCATAGACAAAGAAGAATGTCACTATTTATATTTGATATGATGGTTTAGTTAGGGAGTTAACTAAAACACTATGTGAAACAACAACTCCAGCAAATTTGCAGGCTATAGCCCACAAAGTTATCTACATTCTTAACTATTACCAGCAAAATCTAGCAGGAAGAGGTAGAAAGAGACATTTATACATACAGCATAAACTACCTGAGAATCTGCCTGCCAAGACTCACACAGGAAGTATATACACACAATAACTATATGCACAAAATTATAAGAAACTCCACACAAATAAATTCAGTTCTAAACAAATAGACAAATATTAATTGTTCATGGGTAGGCTGAGCCAATATGATAAAGATAACAATGCTACTAAATTAATTTACATCTTCAGTGCCATACTAATCAAACTAGCAAAGAATTAACTTTATAGAACTAGAAAAAATAATAAAATTCAACTAGAAAAACAAAAAGTAAAGAATAAAGAAATTGATTTTTAAAAATGGGAAGGAAGTCTAACAGTACCAGTTCTCAAATTACACTAGAAAGTAGTATAATAATTTGGTACCAAATAAGAAATGGAAATGTAGATCAGTAGAACAGATTAGGTACATAATGTGTGTGTGTGTGTTTGTCCTTCGTTGTCGAGTGCCCATCAGAGAAATGATGACATGACTTACGCTTGACTTTGTTTTGAATGAGGGAGGTCTGTGTAGGTCACCAGCCTCACTTCTCCTCCAGAGCCATCTGAATCCAGTGACCAGACATTCATCAGGATGACTGGACATGACCCAGGATGAGGCAGTTGGGGTTAAGGGACTTGCCCAAGGTCACACAGCTAGTGAGTGTCAAGTGTCTGAGGTGAGATTTGAACTCAGGTCTTCCTGACTCCTGCTCTAGTGCTCTATCCACTGCACCACCTAGCTGCCCCAGGTACACAATACACAGAAGCTAAAGAGCACAATAAACTAGTAGTAGATCACAGCTATTGGAGAAAGAATTCACTAGTCAAAAAAAAAAAAAAGGACTATTAGAAAACTGGAAAATAGTCTGACAGAAATCTGATATAGATCAACATCCATACTGTATACAAGATAAGCTCAAAATGGGCACATGCTTTATACATAAAGGGTAATCACACAAGCAAATTAATGGAGAATGGAAGAAATGATGTCTCAGATCTATGTATAGGGGAAGAATTCCTGACCAAACAAGAAATAGAGCAATTCACAGGAGGTAAAATAGATTGTTTTGATTTCATTAAATTAAAAAAAAAAACTTTTCATACAAAGTCAATACCGCTAATATTGAAAGAAGAGCAAGAAGCTGAGGAAAATCTTGGCAGAAAGTTCTCTGATAAAAGTCTCATTTCTAAGACATATAGGAAGTGGATTCCAATTTATAAGAATATGAGCCATTCTCCAGGATATGAATGGGTAGTTTTCAGAAGAAGAAATCCAAATTAATTGTCATAAGAAAAATACTCTAAATTACTAATAATTAGATAAATGAAAATTAAACAACTCTGAGGTTCTATCTCACACCTATCAGATTGGCAAAGATGATGAAAAAGGAAAATTACAAATGCTGGAGAGGATGTGGGGAAACTGGCGCACTAATATACCATTGGTATATTCACATCAGAAAGAGTGCTGCACTCTATGAGCAAAGTAGAATTGAGACAGCACAAAGTAAACATCGCATGCACAAATCTGGAGTATCCACCCCAAATATTCACACAGAATATCTGTGTCCAACCTGTGGCAGAGCATTCTGGGCTTGTATTAGTCTGATCAACCACAGTTGGACACACTGATGTCTCACTTTATCATGGTGATGTCATTTTGGTACTCTTCAAGAACAAAAGACAACAAACAACCATACTGTTGGTAACTCTATGAACTAGTTCAACCATTCTGAAAATCAATTTGGAACTGTGCCTAAAAAGCTATTAAACAGCATACCTATTGACTCATCAATTCCACTATTAAGTGTATATGCTAAGGAGATCAAAGAAAGAGGAAAATGATCCATATGTGCTAAAATATTTGTAGCAACTCTTGTGGTGGCAACAAATTAAAAACTAAGGGGATGCCCATCAACTGAGGAATGGATGAACAAGTCATGGTATATGCATGTGATGGAATACTAATGTGCTGTAAGAAATGATGACAGGGGGTGGTTTCAGAAAGACCTGGAAAAACTTCTATGAATTGATGCAAAATGAAGTGAGAAGAACCAGGAAAATAAATTCTACAAAATACTATACTCCTCCAAATAGAGGGCTGATGGACTCAGAATTCAGACTGATGCTCATGTTCTTCTCTTTCTTTTTCTTTTTTGTCCTGGATAATGTGGGAATTTATTTTGCATTACTATAAAAAAAGGAAACTGAGCAAAGTTTGGGCGTATGTTGAAAATAAAGGTCTCTGTCATATTTTTCTACTTCCCAGTCTACGTAGGCTGACCTCACCTGCTATTTCTCTACTTGTTCAAGGAAGTCCTATTCCAATTCCCTCTTCCAATGGAAGCTATAAAATCTTGCCCCCAAATCCCCAAATGCCATGTGATATTTTCTCCTTAATTAAGAAGGAGAGGAAGGAAATATCATATGAGATTTGGAGATTGGCTTCAGTTCCCAAGATGCCCATCTCTCGTAGTTCACACAGAACTTCAATGTACTAAAATGCATAAGTTAGACAAAGGAGCCCTAAAAATTTTTCTCTAATAGATTATTGAAATTAACAATATACCCAAAAGAGTAGAGACCCGCCATTTAAGGAGGTTTGAGGAGATAACATCAAGGATTACTTCAGACTCTAAACCCTATGATTCAGGAACCTGTATTCCAGAGCCTAATACAGTGCCTGGCACAATAGGTGCTTATTAAATACTTACTGGGTGATTGATGGATCAATGGGAGTAGATAATGAAGGGATGACATGCTTTCATTCATTCATGTATTCATCAAATATTTATTAAACATCTACTACTTGGAATACATTTTACTATGCATTGAAGTCCAATGCCATACCCAGGCCTATCCTATATTCTAAAATTATCTCTTTCTCCTGACCCTCTGTTCATATCAAATTCATATTCCCTGATCTTAGCTAGGAATGCTAAAGGAGGGAAGCAATATGAATAAACTAATTCATACAAAGGTATGAATAAGTATTGATAAATGTAACAGTACTGATTAATTGCAAATCTGATGGAATTTTAGTGACAAAGTATTCATTAAACACCTACAAGTAAGAAAAAAAATTAAATCAGAAAGTAAGGTGGGTACAGGGAGTATTCGGAAATAAAGGCGCTTTTTCCATATTTCTTGTAGACCTCATCTAGGCAAAGACATATTTCCCACTGCTACTTTTTAATCGATATCACTGAAACACCAAGTACAGTTTAAATGATCATCAGGTACCATTAAATAATTAATAATTGAAATTCTAGGAAATTTTAATTAAAACTGGAGAGATAAATAAGACCTATCAATCATTATTAGAAATTTGTTCAAGGCATGAATCTAACCCTATTTACATTTCAATTCAGTCAGTCCATCAACAGGCATTTATTAAGGCTTACCATGTGCCAGTGTTAGAGATGAAACTGACACACAAAAAACAGTATCAAGAAAAATTTATTTAAAATGGAGTTCAGAGTAGGAAAGGCCTACATTCCTTCCCCTGAAGGACTATAACCAGATCAGGATGCAGTGTTTCCTGCGATATTGTCCTCTGGCCATGTGACTTCATGTTCTCCTCTCTGATAGGCCCTTCCTCACACAGCTTCTTGAGCCTGCCCATTAGTTTCTGACCTCTAACCAGTCCATGCTAGGTCACAACCCCTATCACCTAGGAATGTGGACAACAGAACTTTCTTACTTCCCACATCAGGGAATATAAATACAACTAGACAGTCCCTGCTTATATTCTAATGAGAGAAGACATCACAAAAAAGAAAGCTAAAATGTATTTGAGTGGAATTAAAGTACCCTATTACCCTGCAAGGGCAAGGTAGAGAAAGTCTAGAGGGTAGCTTGCAAATGAATGAAGATATGCCCAGTCTGGGTGCCTTCTGAAATGGAGGTTCTGAGAGGAGTGATACAAACAGAGGGAGAGAAAAGAAAAAGAGAGGCCTCAGAGCCAGTAAGAATCCCAGCAATTAAGATCAAATCAGATTTCTGGAGCAGGTATAATTTGAGCTGAGTCTTAAAAGAAGTTAGAAATTCCAATTGGCAGAAGTATATATAAAGAGAGAGAGCCTTCCAAGCATAGAGTATAGCCTAAGCAAAGGCATGTAGATGGGAAATGGAATTTCACATGGAAAGACAGACAAAAAGGTCATTTTTGTTGGAATATAGAGTACACTAGTCTGGAAAAAACAGATTTAGAGCTATATTATGAAGGGTCATGAATGTCATACAGAGGAGTTTGCATTTTGTCCTAGAAAAGATAAGGAACCACCGCAAAGTCTTGACCAGAGGAGTAAAATGTGGAAATTGGACTGGAAAAGAAAGATCTTGGAGGCAAGAAGACCAAATAGAAACCTATTACAAATAAATAGTCAAAAGATATAAAGAGCAGTTTTCAAAAGAAGAGAAGTTATCAACAACCATAAGAAGGAAAAAAAAAACAGCAATCACTGTCAAGAAAAGTACAAATGAAAACAACTGTGAGTTTTCATATTTTGTCAAAGATGACAAAAAAACAAAAAATGGTAATTGCTGAAGGACAGAAACCCTAAAGTAATGGACCATTTAATAGAGCTGTAACATAGTCCAACCATTCTAAAAAACCCTTTGAAACAGGGCCAAAAAAGAAACTAAGCTATGAATACCCTTTGACCCAGCAATGACACTGTTTATATGCCAAAGAATTTTTTTTATAAAAGTAAAAGGCTGATATATGTAAAATTATTTATAGCAATGTTTTTTGTGTGTACCAAAGAGCTGGAAATAAAATAATTGCCCATCAGTTGAGGGATAGCTGCAATAAATTATTGTATATTAATATAATATAATATTCATGATAACATATGAAATCACATAAGGGTCAGATTCAGAGAAACCTGAGAAGATTTATATGAACTGATGCAGAATGAAGCAAGTAAAACCAGAAGAACAATTAAAGACTGATGCAGTATCACACAAGTTGTTAAATTCATGGCACATAATGGGAAGCATATATATCTACTCGTGGCAAATAGGTAGATTTGTTTTGCTACCTGCACATATTTTACAAAGCAAAGGTTTGGGGTTTTTTTAGGGAAGGGAAAGAATTAAGGAGAGATGAGAGGATGGTAGTGATAGTGATACCCAAAGAAAAGGAAAACAATGAATCTTTTTAAACACACAGAATGGAAGCAAATATTGAAGGGGACACAAGCATAAGCAGGGCAGTGTTGGAACATGTTATATTTTAAATATACTTAAAAACAGCTTTACATAGTAAAGATTTATGGTTTTATATGCAATTCTTTTCTGTTCTTTTTATAGGAAAATGTTTCATATTTTGTAAATATTTCTCAAGTTCACAACAAACAAAAAGGGATTTTTCAAAAGGAAGATATATAAAAGTCCAGATGATGATGGGATGAGAGTAATGAGAGCCTACATTAAGGTGATTTCCATGTGAGTGGAGAGAAGGTAGATGAGAGATATCACAGAGCTCAACAAGATTTCACTGTGGATTGGATTTGGGGATGGGGATAGGAGAGAGTGACTCTGTGCCATTGCTTACCCAAAATGTTTCTGCTACAACATTTAATACATAGAATAATGAAGAAATCTGGAGTCACTCCTTTTTCCTCCCTCTTTCTTCCCCCTTTTTCTTCAACGTGTTTATGCCTGCTACATGGTAAAAATCTTGAATTTCTTTTTTACCTTAGAAAATCAGAATGCTTGATCTCTACAGGGCTGTGGTTGGGATTTGAGAAGATTGAAGGGTAGGCTGGATGGAAGGAATTTATAATGTACTGCAAGGGAGGCCAAGAACAGTAAACTAATATCGAGGGGCCATATTTCTACCAGTGTCCTGCTAGTGCCACATGCTACCCAAGCAATCGAGTGTCATTTGGGCTCTGACTTGGAACTGATACACACACAAATGACAAAGTCTCTTCACATTAAATTAGCTTAAATGGCAGAATAAATCCCTGTTTTCCTCAGAGGGATTCCCCCGATGCAGAAAGATGGGTAATGATTCAATAGTAACATTTTTACCTCCGTGCTCCTTTTCTTTGATCTCTCTCCAAAGCAAGGGTCAACTCTATAGACATTTTTTTCAGCTCTTGTTGGGCACCAAATAATTTGTTCCCCTCAGGTGTAACTGAATATCCCCAGACGTTTGTTCATTAAAACGGGGGTAGCAAAAAGAGGAGAGGAAATATTCAGATGGAAAATATGGACTCTTTTGCTTTAAAAATCTGTCTTTTTCAATAAGAATTTGTACAAACTTCACACAAGAAGCCCTGTTTGATCTCTCTCTGAACTTTCCCAGCATGCTCAGAAGTGTCAGCCACTCAGCCCCATGATACCTCCTTGATTTGGAGAGAAAAATAAAATATGAAATCCTCCACTGTGATCCATGGGTTTTTATATCATTTGCTGAGCTGTTTAAGCCCTGAATTAAATCAGCAATCCAATGTATAACAGGCTTGGGAGAGTTTACTGTTGGAGGAACTCATCTGACTGGAGGATCATGTTTATTTTTTCTCATTAAATGGAATGATAGCAAAATGATTGCCTGACTGACCCTGTGGTCAGGCTCTCAGCCATAATATGTACACATATGTATATATGTGCATATATACACATACAGCATATATATACGCACATATTATATGTGTGTGTACACATATATATGTTTTAACCCCTGCTCTTCGTTTTTAAGGAACCCAGGTAAGAACCTTAAATGCCAGGTACCTGATATTGCCCACAAAGAAGTATCCTTGGGATGTATCACTGCTAATCATGGAAGATCGTTCCAAACTTCAGTATGGTCAAAATTAGAAACTAGACTGTTTCATTCTGGTTTTTACACCACTTCTAATAACTGACATTTAGAGAACTTGAGAGCTTGCAAAGGACTTTTGATGCATTAGAAGGGAAGCAATATGGCACAGTAGAAAGAAAGTATTACTTAGAATCAGAGGACCTGAGTTCTATCCCGGCTCTGCTACTTACCTCTTCTACTAAGAAGGAATACTCATATGAAGAAATTCAGGTACCAGAGAAGGAAGATTGTTTGGGTCAAGACTTGTAAAGGGAGCAACTTTGTCATAAGTGTATACCAAAGACCACCTGATCAGGAAATTGTAATAGCTAAGAGGTTGAGAAATAAATGACAAGGCTGGTACAGAGTCATGGTATAGTAATGATCAGGGAGAGGACCTTAGTTACTCAAACACTTGCTAGAGCAAAGTCTCCCTTTTTTCTCTATTTTTCTCTCTCCTCCAAAGGCAGAGCACTTAATAACTCATTGCCTTTCCTTAATGACAATAAAAATTACATCTTTCAAGAGATACCAGCAATGACAAGGAAAAATTCTGTTCTGGATATGCTTGTTACCAACATAAAGAACTGACTACTGGGGTAGAAAGGAAAAACATAAGAAGAAATGACCCTTTCCTTCTCCTTCCCCAGATACACCAGAGGAGCAACAGGCTGGGAGCTACCCAGACGCCATTTCTTTAATTTAGAAAAAAAAACTCTCTACTTGACTGCAATTTCTTATCATTCTATCCTCCCTACACCCTCCAGTCCTTCCCCCATCCCCAGAGTTTTCTCAGGCCATTACCCTAAGTCTGACAGAACTTTTCTCCCTTTCTGATAGGGACACTATAGTTAGGAAATTCAACAGCACATTGTTCTCTACTCTGAATTTCTTGTCTCCTCATCATCCCTTGTAAACTTCAGCCCTGGATGATTCCTACCATTTGTTTGTTCACCTGCTGCAACATCCTTGTAGGAAGTCACACAATCGTGCTAACTAAGAACATTGTAAGTTCATGTCATCTGACTTCAACTGGGCCCTCTCTGTAATAAGGCAACAGTTTCATTCCTTTTTTAGGGATTTTACTCCCCCACAAAAGCTATTCAAAACCATTTTTCCTCTCCTCAAACCTCCCACAGGTCCCCCTCTACCTTCTCTCTTAGCTGAAGATTTCACCTCTTACTTTACTGAGAAAAATGAGGCCAAACATTGTGAACTCCCTCTTCTTCCCTTCTTTTCATCTCAAAGCCTTGACGTCAGCCCTAGCTCTCTCCCTAGTCTCTGACAATGAAGTCGTCTTTGTCCTTGCCAAGGTCAGCTTCTCCGCACATGCCCTTATTCCCACTTCTTCCCCTCTTCTCCAACAGATTACATCAATCATCCCCCTCCTGATTCTGATCGCAGCCTCTCCCTATTAGCTCCTTCCTGATTACCTTCAAAAATGCCCAACTTAGCCCCATTCTTAAAAAATATTCTCTAGACCTTACTGGCCCCTCAAGCTACACCCAATATCTTTCCTCCCTTCCTCAACCAGAAGAAGTTGTCTATATTCATCATTTCTATTTCTTCTCCTCTTACTCCTTGACCATTTGCAGTTCTATTAATTGATCAATTAAAAATGCTCTCTCCAAAGTTACCAAGATCTTTATATTTCCAGATCTCACGGTCTTTTCTTAGTCTTTCTTCTTCTCAGCCTCTTTACTGTATTTGACATGGTTGAGAATCCCCCACAAACACACATGCGCATGTATGCACACACATACACACTACCTCCCTCCCCTCTTGGCTTTCATAACACTACTGTCCCCTACTTGTCTTCTCAGTTTCCTATGCTAGCTCATAATTCATAGATCATAGTCCACAAGGTTCTGTTCTAGGCTCTCCTCCTACACCCTCTCCCATCAGCTCTAACACATCATCATTTGCATCTGCTTTTCCAATCAGGTGATCCATAGGTCTGTACACCTAATCCCACTCTCTCCCCTGAGTTTCCACACCACCAATTCCTGTTTTGAACCTTTCTAATTAATTTGCCAGAGACATTTCAAACAATATGTCTAAAGTGGAAATTTTGACCCCAGCACTCTTTCCAGCCACCTCCCTTCTGTTCAAAGTACTTCCACTCTTTTTGACTCCCTGATTTGTCATCTCATGGCATCATCTTTGATTCTTCATTATCTCTTACTCCACATCTGCAACATTGCCAAGTTTTGCCGTTTCTACCACTGCATCATCTCTTGATTCTGACCCTTTCTCTCTTCTCCCAGAGCCACCACTTTAATTCAGGCACTTGTCACCTCTTGCTTACATTACTGCAACAGCTGCCTAATTGACCTTCATGCCTCAAGTCTTTCCCCACTCCAGACCATCCTCCACACAGCTGCCAAAGTTATTTTCCTTAAGTGCAGATCTGACCACATGACTCCCCTACTCAATAAACTCCATTAGCTTCCTAATGTCTCTAGGATAAAATATACACTCCTCTGTTTAGCTTTTAAAGCCCTTCACAATCTGGCACCAACCTATCTTTCTAGCCTCATTAGGCATTACTCCACCTCCTGCACTCTGTGATCAGGCCAGAATGACCTTCTCTATTGTACTGATACAGAACGCTCCATCTCCTGTCTCCATATCTTTGCATTTCCATCTTCCATGCCTGGGATACATTCCCTTGTTACCTCTGCCTTACAAAATGCTTCTCTTCTTTTCAGAGGCAGCCTAAGATGTTGTTGTTATCACCCCTATTGTTTGTCCTGTGTTCTCAAAGTAGTTCAATAGCTACCTTCTACATAAATCCTTTCATGATTCTCCAAACTGCTATTGCCATCCCTTCTAAACTATCTTCTATTTATGCTCTTGTCATATATATATATATATATATATATATATATATATATATATATATATATATATATATATATGCTTATATATGTACTTGTTACTCCACCATCAGAATGGAAGTCACTATAACTCTCTGTATTTGTATCCCCTGCAGCTACTACAGTACCTGGAACATAGTCTGACTATAAAAGTTTGCTGATTAACTCCTTCCCAAAGTTTGTAATAATGAAGGAGAGATAATGTGGACATGTATTCCTGACTACATTCATTCTAAATTTGGGGGAAATTGTTCTTCAAAACGCACAAAGATAGTCTAAGTTCCATGGTCTAAAATTCATCAGAGGAATTCAACCTAGAAGAGATGGGGAAACTTCAATTTTAATAAATAAATTCAAAAGACACAAGGAAAAAGAATTCTGATGAGGAAGAAAAAATAAGAGTTGTTTGAAGAAACTGATATGGATGCACAGATAACTAAGTAACTAACAGATTTTGAAAGACATGTATGGAAAATGGGAGAATGGCCAGGTTACATCAATGTAACAAACAAACTTTAAAACAAAAAAAAACAAGTAGAGGAATATAAGAACATGAGACATTGCTACAAAAAGTGTCTGGAGGGTTAAAGTTTAGAATAATATGAGGATGGTAGGGAAATTTAAGGACAACCAAAAAATGAAGTTGCTTGTTTTTAAGTTATACTGGGGAAAGGAGGCTCAACAAAGGGAGAGGACTGATGGTTGGAGTAGATAGGACAATGACAAGTGCAAGTGAAGAGAAGGCAAAGCTGCAAAGGTTCTTATTTTGCTTCTGTTTCTTTGCCAAGGAGAATGACCTTGTTCTAGAAATGACAAAAAAAATGGCTAATGGGGAACTGACACACAGATTAAGTATGGAAATAACAAGAGAGCCCCTACCTTCCCCTTGATGATTTCAAGTCCACTGGCTCAAATGAACTACATCCCTGGCTCCTAAAAGAAAGGGCAGATGTAATTGCTGCACTATTGTCAGAGATATTTCAAAGATTGAGCCCATCAGGGGAGGTATTGAAGGCCTGGAGAAGGGCAGATTCTTTCATTTTCAAGAGAAGGAAAAGAAGTTAGTCTACAAACCATTGAAGTTGACCTTGATTCTTGGCAAAATTCTAGAACATCTAATTTAAGAGGTAGAGGGCTTGTAGGAAAGGAAGCAGTGACTAGGCAGCACTAGTATGTCTTTCTTGAGTACAGGTCATGACAGAATAATCATATTTCTTTTTTCTGACAGGGCTACTAAACTGATAGATCAGGGCGATGCTGCAGATAAAGCTTGCCTAGATTGTAGCACACTATCTGCTAAGTGGAAATTAGCACTTTTCTAGTGGACAGAGTGGAGGGATGTGGGCTAGTTAATAATTCGATTAGATGGATTCATAACCTGTTGAATGGCCAGACTCAAAGGATTGTCATTAATGATTTGATGCCAATTTGACAAGAGGTCTCCAATAAAGTGCCCCAAAGATTGATGTCTAGCCCTGTACTCAACATTTTAAACAATGGTTTGGATAAAAGTATAGATGGAATGCTTTTTTGCAGGTGATACAAAGCTTAGAGAAATAGCTAAGTCACTGGAAAACAAAGATACAATTCAATAAGGAAAAATGTTAAGTTTCATACTTTAAAAAATCAACTTCACAAGTACAAGATGAAGAGGTATGGTTAAGTAATAGTTTGTCTGAAAAAAGATACAGTGAACCACAAGGTCACAATGAACCAGCAGTGGAAAACAAAAACTAGTGCAGCCTTAGGCTACGTTGGAAGAGTCATACAGGAATAATAAGGTGATAATTCCTCTGTGCTCTACCCTGGTCAGAACAAAATTGGATTATTGTGTTCAGTTCTGAGTGCCACAATTTATGAAGGACACTGATAAGATGAGGAGCATTCAGAAGAGGGCAAAGAAAGTGATGAAGGACCATAAGTCCTGGTCAAATAAAAATTGTTTTGAGGAACCAGGGACAATTAACCAGAGGAAAACTGAGGGGGAATATGAGGCATCATAGTGTGGTAGACAGCTAGATTTGGAGTCAGAAAAACCCTGTGTTCAAATTTTGCATGGAATACTTACTATTTATGTGACCATATCTAAATTCTTTCAGATTCAGTTTCCTCATCTATAAAATGGGGGGAAAATCATAGTACCTAGCTGAGGATTGTCCTGAGGAATAACTGAAATATAAGCAACACATTTGCTAGTGTTATCCAAGTTCTGGCAAGTAGAAGAGGAATTAAATTTGTTCTGATTAGATCCAGAAGGTAAGGCAAGAACTAGTCAGTGGAAGCTACAAGGAAGCATTTTTTTTATTTAGTTTTAATTTATAGAATAAAACAAGTATTTCAATAACATAGTATAATAAAAAAGGATTCCATATGAAACTGCAAATCAATTATGTACAACTTGCTCTTACTTTAAAATATATAATAAAAGTACCATGTACATTTCTTTTTTCCTTTTTTTTGCTTCCCTCCTGTAACAGTAAGCACTCCAACATACACAAGGGGGCCTGCTATCACAGGTTCTTAGATGTGAATTCATAAAAGGAAAGGCAACTTTTGAGGGATTAACTATCACTTTGATCAAGTACATGTATCATTCCTTTAACCAAGCACATACATCATTCACCTAATTCAGGGGAGTCAGCACCCCTGAACTTCAAAGAAAATACAGAGAAATTAAAAGTCAACAGACATAACTTCCTCTGTCTGAATTCAACAGACAGTTGGACCCCAACTGACCATAGTTACCAAGTTACCAGGGAGGTAAACACATTTGGGTTTTCAAAGTGGGGAGGGCCTCCTTAGAGTGGCTTCCCAGAGTCCTTGTCTGGCCAAACAAACACTTCCAGTCAGTAAGTCCCCAAAGTAAAACCTCATCCTCAGAGTCTTTATAACTTTTTAGAGCCAGAGGGCATCACAATCCCTTGAGAACCAGTGACTCATTAACAAAAGGTGTGGACCTTCCTACAACTCTTCCCAGGCCCAACAATGGATGGGAAAGATCCTCCTTAATCACATTCAAATAGAAGCATTATACTTCTTAATTATACTAAAAAAAAGATCCTATTTTACTTGCCATTACACCTCCCTTCCCCTTCAGTCAAATTTAAGCTTGATACTGGGGGAAAATAACAAGAACAAAAACAACTCCTAACAATCAGAGATATCGAACTGTGCGATGGACTACCTCAGGATGTACCAAGTTATTCTTTCCTGAGGTCTTCAAGTAGAGGCCATTTAGCCACTTGTCTGGGCTTCCTTTTCTAGTACGGATGGGACTAAATGATAGCATAGGTGTCTGAAAATTGAAATTCCATGATATTTCTGTTGAAAATGGAACTTCTGTGACATTTCTGTGAAATTCATTTCTCTGTGCCTCAGTTTTCTCATTTGTAAAATGACATGATGGGACTAAATGACTTCTAAGTCTCCCTGTAAGGATCTACGACCCTAGGGGCTAATCTGAACCTCACAGCATTCCTGAGGTTGGTGCAATACGTCTTAATTTCCTCCACTTTACAAATGAGGAAATTGACTGGAATCAAGCAACTTATGGTCACAAAGCTTCTCAGATTTGGAGATGGGATTCAGACTCTAGTATTCTTAATTCTAAATCCAGCACACTATCCATTGTGCCAGGCTGCCTCTCCCTTCTATAGATGCTATGTCCTTTTCTCCTATCCTTCTCTCGTCTCTCCATAATATCCTTGAGAGAAAGCATCTTAACTTTTTATGTCAGTTGAAGCTCCCCTCACTGACCCATTAGGGTATCCGGTGTGGGGCTTTTTACACAGGCAGACATCAATCAATGTTATTGACTGACAGCTGCATTTCTTCAAAAACCAGGACCCAGGTTCATCCCAACAGGCTTCACAGCTTAAGCAGAAATGGAGAAATAAACATATGGGAGAGGGAATCATAGGCGCAAGAGATGGAAAGCTTATTTGCACCAACCTGTCCTCCTCTGAACAGTGGGTGGCAACTTGCCATCAGCTCATTTTTTTTTTCTGGCTCCAATGAGCTCCTATGGAAAACTGCCTACAAAATGAACCATTCTTAATCCCCGGAGCGAATCCCAGCCAAGAGCTCAACCAGAGGGGAATACCAAATGCTCAGAATTGTTGAATAATTTGTACCATATCTTAACATTCAATTCAGACCCATAAGGATTTATTGCAAACCAAAATCTTATAAGACCGCATGCTAGCTGCTGGAGGTGATACAAAGACATGCCTCCTGACCTCAAGGAGATTGTGTTCAAGGAGGTGGGATCAGAAGCATACCCAAATAAGAATAATGCTAGGGATACTATGAAAGTGAAATTTTTTAAGGTTAAAAATATATCAGTTCAGAACTAGGAGAGCTTAAGAAAATCTTTGTGGTACTATGTGATACTATGTTTGGAGCCAGAAGGCCTGAGTTCAAATTTTTTAACTCTTACATTAACTAGCTATGAAGATGAACAAGTCACAACCTCCTTGTGACTCAGTTTCTCCATCTATAAAATGGGGATAATTCTTATAATACCTACTTCAAAGGGTTATTGTGTGTAAAATACTCTAGAAACTTTAAGTCTTACATAGATGAGAATTATTGGTATCATTTCTCACTGGAGGACCTAGGGAATCTTCCCATAAGTCTCTTCCCACAATGGTACAATGACAGCTGCAATTCTACAAAAGCCAGGACATGTCTATTCCCACAGGTTTCACAGTTTACTAAAAGATGGAGAAATGAACATATGGGAATGGGAATCATAGGATGAACCACTCCAAACTGACAATCATTTGTGGAAATGGTGTGGATTTTCTTTGTATTTGGCTGTTTCATGAAAGATACCCCATCTCTTGGCTCCAGGCATTCTCTCTGACTATGCCCTATATTTGGAAGGCTCTCCCTCCTCTACTGTAACTACTGACCTCCTTGGCTTCAAGTCCAAACTAAAGTCCCACCTCCTACAGGAAGTCTTCCCCAACTCCTCTTAATTCTAGTGCCATCCCTCTGTAAATGATTGCTTATTTATACTGCATATAGCTTCCTTTGTAGAAATCGGTTCACATGTTGCCTGTCTATTAGATCTTTAGCTCCTTGAGGGTAGAGACTGTCTTTTGTCTCTTTTTGTATCCCCAATGCTTACTTAGCTCAGTGCCAGGCACACAGTAAGCACTTAATAAACAACTATTGACTTTAATTAAATTTTACATGCATAGGCATTTTAATTGTGTTTTTTTTTTAACAATCCCCTATGTTAAAGAGCAAAAGAGGGCACTAATACACTGTTGGTAGAACTGAGCATTAGTTCAACTCTTCTAGATTCCAATTAGGAATTATTTTTAAAAAAAACCAGCTAAACTCTCCCTTGGACCTAGCAAGCTCATGTGGGCTTGTACCCCAAGAAAATCAAAGACGAAACAAAGGTTTAGTATAAGTCAAAATATTTATAGCAGTGTTGAAAATAAAAGGAACGAGAAACAAAGTGGATGTCCATCAACGACTGAAAATCTTTGGCACATGAATGAAATGCAATGCAATTGTATAGTAAGAAATGAGGAATATGAGAAATTCAGAGAAATTTGGGAAGGTTTGTATGAACTAATAAGGAGTGAATTGAACAGAAGCAGAGGAACGGTTTTCACAATGATTATAATAGTATAAATGTAAACACAGTTTCAAAAGGAAGTGAATGCATATGTTGGAGCATCAATCAATTCCATCAGTCATGCATTTATTAAAGCCAAAATTCCCTCCTCGCAGCAGAGAAATCAGGAAGCATGATAGTTGGAATTTTGTATATTATCAGATGCAATCACTGTACTGGATATTTTGCTTAGTTGCATTTCTTTATTACAAGGAGGGGTAAGGTTTCAATCTGGAGTATTGAGGAGAGTGGGTATTTCTAGAAATGTAAAAACAAAAGATATCCTTTTCTTTTCTTTAAAAAATAATTTTTTAATTATTGGTTTTTATTTAATTATTGGTTTTAATTAAACCAACAAGATCAGATATAACTATGTATACAAAGATATTCCTAGGATTTCTTTACCACTATTGCCCAACCTGACTGTTGTCCAGAAGATCTACAAAGCTAAGCTTTCCTGAGGGAGAAAATAACATTCCTCCCAAGAACAACTAAGTAGCACAGTGGGAGGCTTTCAAATCCTATGTCACACATTGAATAGCTATCTGACAAATCATAGAATTTCTCTTACCTTTCTGGGCAAGTCATCTGATCTCTCTCTGTCTCTGTTTCTTCATCTGTAAAATACAAATAACAATAGTACCTACCTCACAGGGCTGTTGTGAGGATAAAATGAAATAACGTGCACTGCTCTGCTTACCTTAAAGCACTACATAAATGCTGTTATTGTTACTACATCTGTACTGCTACCATCTTAATTCAATAAAATCTAACAAATATTTATTAAGTACCTACTAAGTGCATGGAATTATCAGAGCACATATCATCAACTCTTGATTGACCTCAGAATATGCAACCAAGTGCCCATGTGAACTTTAAACAGATTATTTTCTGTGGGTTTTTTATTCTACCATTCATGAACTCAAACTAAAGCATTAAAGGCAGAACCAAAAAAAAACACCGCACATTTGGTTTTCAAAGCCATCCAAGGCTAGATGGAGTATGCACAGTGCCACATGGCAGCTTCAGATGTTGAAGGTGTTGCCAATCAGCGCCGTTGCTGCTTCCTTTCACAGAATGGGTAGCAGGTAGAGGTCTGCAGTCTGAATCTGCCCTCTGATGCTGCTACCTTCCACCCAAGCCAGGGGGAGGGTGGGCCCTGCTGAATTAACAAAGGCCAGGTTTGCCTCTTGGTCCATACCAACCATGGAGAATTTGTAAGAAGTTGCCAGTAAGGAGTGGTAGCAGCCTGTCTGCAGATAAGCATCCAGTTGGGAAAGGTACCACTGTGGCAGGGTCAAAGGCACCACATGTTCAATGATGTTGAACTCATCCTTCATATGGCTGTCAAAGATGCTTTCCTAAGGCCCAAGTGGAACTGTGGCACTAACCTTCTCAAAAACTTCCATTGACTCCCTACTGTCTCTAGAATAAAATATAAATCTCTCAGTCTGGCATTTAGAGCCTTCCACAATCTGCCTCCAACCTGCATTTCTAGTTTTACCTCATATTACTTCTCTCCTCTGAGAGAAGGATTTGAGTGAAAAGATAGTAAGTTCAGTTTTAGATGTGTTGAGTTTATAATATTTATGGGACATCCTAAGATGTCCAATAGGCAGTTGGAGATGTATGATTGAAGGTCAGAAGAGAAGTTAGGGCTGGATTAAATTGATAATTTAGTTGAATCTATCAGAGCTGATGACATCATCAAGTGAAATAGCACAAAGGAAAAAAAAGAAGAGAGCCCATAACACAGTCTGAAGGGACATCCAGGATTACTGGGCACAATCTGAATGAAAAAACTGCTTAGTCTAAGAAATTGAAGGTCAGTCTTAATAAACTGAAGGTCAGCTATAGAGTCAGGAAGACCTGTGTTTAAGAAAATTAAGGAAGACTTCCTGAAGGAGTTGTCAGAAAAGAAAGCTGATAAAAAAAGAAAACATGCTGACTCTTGAGTCATAAGGATCTGAATTCAAATTCCATCTCTGATGTTTACTACCTGCTGGGCCTGAGGAAAATTAACATAACCTCTCTTGACCTCAGTTTCCTTCTATGAAAAATGAGAATATTAGTGCTACACTTGGAATCAGGAATACAAGTTGAAAACTAGCCTCAGATGGCTTATATGGCACCCCTTTGCATTGCAGAAATACCTGGCTATCTATTTATTTTGCAATTAACAAAACCTAAATGAACCTTGTCTAAAAATTTTTCATGTAGGTGACCTGGGACATAGGGTATGTGTGACAGTATAGCATTAGTTTCACAACATAGAAGTCTGCTATGTACTATTGCTGATCATCCTGCCTACCTTTGAAAGAGGGACGTTCCACTTCTGGATAATTGTAATTCTTAGAATTTTACTTTACATTATAACTAAATCTTCCTCTTTTCATCTCCCTCCAATTTTTCCTAGCTTTGCTTCTGTGGTCAACCAACAAACTTAATACTTTTTCCATAAGACAGCCCTTCAAATAGTCAAAGAAACGCATCATGACTCCTCCCACAAGCCTTTTCTTATTGAAGCTAAGCATCATCAGTTTCTTCAGATGGCAAGATTTTGAGTCTTATTACTCTTCCCAGGATGCTTACCAGTTTAACAAAATTTTCCTAAAATATGCTATCAAACACAAGACTACAAGTGTTGCCTGATTAGGGGAAGAGTCCTTGTTCTCAGCACCATGCTTCTTTAAATGAAGCTTAAGACTGAGGCAGCTGAGTAGTACACTGAATGGAGTGTTGGCCCAGCACTCAGGGGACCTGAATCCAATCTCAGATACTTAACAAGGTGTGACCTTGGGCAGGTCACTTGGCCTTGTTTGCCTCAGTTTACCCATCTGTAGAGTGAGTTGAGGAAGGAGGCAGCCAGTCACTCCAGTGTCTTTGCCAGGAGGACCTGGGTAGGGTCATGAAGAGTCAGATGTGACTGATTGACGAGACAAGATTGAGTTAGCTTTCCTTTTGTTGTGTATGTCATATTGTTCATTTACATCATGTTTTTTGTATTCTCTTCTACATGAATTATTTCTAGTCCTATTTCTCCTGTCCTGCATTTGATTTGGGAATTTTATGTGTTGGATTTTACATTTATTTCTTAATCCATTCTACTATACAATGAAGGTGGATCCTAGTTTGGATGTCCAACATTTTAGTTAGCACTCCCAGTTTCATGTCATCTATGAATTTGATGAGCATGCCTTCTGTAAGTTCATTTAAACCACTGATGATAGGTTGAGGAAAACAAGGAAGCCCAGGGGCTCTCCACCAGAATTTAAGATCACAGAAGTAGTAGATGACAGATCCCTGACTCAAATCCAAGCTTTCTGATTCTAGTATTTTTCCCATTTCACTTTGTTGTTTTACCATTACCATATACTGAGGTATTCATTATACTACTCACAACCTGCACATCTACCTAAATTATCAGATCCAGCAGAAAAGCTGACCAGGCCTTATGTCCTGGGTACTTTCCCACAACAACCCCCTCACCCCCAAAGCTGATTGTTAAATATTTACCAGCATACCCCTAGCTGAAAAGGACCTAGTGGTCATTAAAGTCAACACCTTTATTTTAGAGATCAAGAAACAGATACCCACAGAGGTGAAATATCTAGCACAAAGTCACGCAAATAGTAAACCACAGACCCGGGACTCAAGGCCAGGTTCACTGACTCCAAATCCAACATACTTTCTACTATGCCATGCCGCATTTCGATGCAAGCATTATTAACCTCCTTCTGCACATAAAAGGATTAAATGACTCCCTCCTAATCACTAGACAGGACTCTGACCCAAGCCTTTTTACTCTGGATTTTGCATTGCAGTATTGCTTAGTTTACAATTTCTTGATCTCTTCACTACCAGCTCACACTTTCTGAGAGGCCCTGGTTCACAATCTTAAAATTATCTTCAGCCCTTAACTCTCTTACATCCCATATCCAGTCACCTGCCAAGTCTTGCCCAAGTCTACCTCCACAACATCCCTTGCATCCAGGTGCTTCCTTCTTCTAATCCAAACCCTCATCACTTCTGACTTAGACTTTTGTCATAACTCCCTAATTGATACTTCTAAAACACGGGTCACACTACAAAACTCTCCTGCTCCAGTGGCTACCAATTACTTATAGAATAAAATATAAACTCTTCTGATTGGCATTTAAGGCCCTTGACAATTGTTCCATAGTCCCCAGTATACTCCTTTCCTTGGGCAGTTTACATTCCAATTAAACCAGTGTGTTTGCTATATAACCCATAAACCACATTCCCTCTCTCACCTCTGGGCCTTTGTACAGGCTGCCCCACCCCATGCCTAGAATGCCCTCCCTCCTCACCTCTGACTCTTAGAATCCTTAGTGTCTTCAAAGTTTAACTCAAGTGCCACCTCCTACATTCTGTGGAGTCCTGTCCGACTCATTATGACACCATTTGGGATTGTCTTGGCAAAGATACTAAAGTGTTTTTCCCTTTCATTCTCCAGATCATTTTACAAAGGAGGAAACTGAGGTAAACCCAGTTAAGTGACTTACCCAGAATCACTCAACTAATAAGGGTCTGAGGTCAGATTTGAACTCAGGCCTTCCTTACTCCAGGCCCAACAAGTGTTCTATCCATTGTGCCACTTAGCTGTCCATCTTCTACATGAGGTCTATAATATTCCCCTCTCTCATAGTAGTATCCTCTCTCCTTGACTCCAAAAGCCACTTTGTATTGACTTTTAATACATTTTATATTCAATTATTCATGTTACATGTTGTTTCCCAAAAAAAGGATGTTCTCCTTTAAAGCAGGGGCCCTTTCAATGTTCTCTTTGGCTCCCCAGTGCCTAGGACTGTGCCTTGCATATAATATGTACTTCATAATCACTTGTTGAATGAGTGAGTGAATGAGGCAGTTTGACATAATTGACAGGATGCTAAATTTAGATACTAGAAGATCTGAGTTCAAATCCTACTTCTGACTCTTAGTTATCAGCAAACAACTTTATCTCTTAAAGTTTTGGTTTTCTCATCTGTAAAATGGAAAAAAAATAAAATTCATACCCTCTCTCTCACAAGGACATTGTAAGGCTTAAATGAGATAAAGTATGGAAAACACTATATAAAGGCTAGTCATACAGTTTTACACAGCATTTGGTCATGCTTACTATGATCTAAACGTATCTTAGAATTATGGACTTTTAGAACCAGGTGGAGCCTCAGAGATCCTCTAGCCCACTGACCAAACATTGCTGAAGAGGAAATAGACTCCAAGAGGTTTAATGACTAACACAAGATCACATCAAAAGTTAGCTGCAAAACGTTGACTAGCAGCCAGGTCTCCTGACTCCTGGGCCACAAGCTTTTTCTAGTACGCTACACTGACTTCTTCCATCTAGTTCATTTCTGAATGCTGGAAGGACTTCAGCTTTTGCAAACACATGAAATATTATTGATGCACAGCATTCCCCTGAAAGGCATCTTTAAATACCTGGCGGACGCTCTGGGACCGAGTGATGCAGTTTCTTTCCCCTCGGCATCTGTACTCTACAACCTGCTGGTCTAGGAGCTGGTTCCAATGTATACTGGAGGCTAAAGCCCAAAGCATGCTCCTGAAGGCAAGGCACAATCAGCTCTATTTCTGCACTAAAAGATACAACCAGGAAATCCATAAATTTCATAGGCTCATAAAGATTTATCATTGAAAGTGTTGAGCTCGGCAGAATCCAAAGTGTTGAACTGCTTTCTGTTCAGTAATGTCAGTCTCCCCTATCTCTCTTTTTTTTTTGTCTGGAGGTTTGGGGGACAAATGTCACATGAAATACATCTTTTATGAGAGAAGGAAAAAGTTAAAATAGAGAATTTATGGAATTCGTCTAGACGAGCACAGAACTCTAGGCTCCCTGATATGTCCATGAAAATGTTAATGGATGTGGTGTCAGCAGATTCCCTCACTTTCTCATTTATCTCTTTTTAGTGCAAAGAGTAAAGCAGTAGATTTCCTTTGACAAGGTTAATGCTATAAAGATTTAAAATAAGTCCTACCTTTCATACATATGATATCATGCACTGCGCTCATGGGTAATTATGAAATATGCTGTGAGTTTCCTCACCACCCAAATGAGGAGGGAAGGGAAGCCTAGCATTAGGGACTGTTATAGAACGGTGCTCAATTTCTATCAGGCTTATGTAAAAACTTTTCACAGCAACTCCTTTTCCATCAGGAACAACCTTATCCTTACCTCAGTGGTCTCCTCCTTGGAAGCCTACCTAGGAATTTAGTGTCCTAATATCCGTAATAACCATTTCCATTTCAATATGGTATTAAAGCGTATAAATTTCTTCATACTCATAATACTCTAGATAAGTATTAGGAGAAAAGGAAGAGTATTATGGAAGATTTTGCCTCATCTTGCTGAGGCAGATAATACAGATAGACTGAAGGACACTCAAGGCTCTATAGAGAAAGTGGTTGACTCAGTTGTGGCCATGCTGCATAGATGCAGGAGAGGAAAGAAAGAATAAGAGAGTGAAGCGGGGAGGAGGGGGAAGAAAGGAGAGGAAGAGATGGAAAAAGGGGACGGAAGGGGAGAAGAGAGGGAGAAGTATGTAGGGGAAAGATAGAATGAGAGCAAGCCTGAGAGAGCCAGCATTCAAACCCAAGTCCACTAACTCCAAATTCAGGACTTTTTCCATTGCCCCATGTTGTTTCCCTCTCTTGCCTGTCTCAGACAAATGCTCACTGAATTGAATTGGACTTGATTGAATTGGACAACCCCAAGCTTTTTCTATCAAATTAACAAATTGTTTAGGATGGAAATATTTTAGCTTTGTGCATCGAAAGATGCTGTGTGCTCAGAATTGCATATGTCAATAATAATCACTTGAAAGGGGTTTATGTTGTCTGTTCTTAAGGAGATTATGTCTGTGATGAGAACACACAAAGTCTTCCAGATTCTAGAAATCCCATAGTTGTCTCTCTGCTCTCAGCCTATCTATTAAGAGACACTTCTTGATCCCTTTCCAAGTTCACCTTGGTGACACTACCACCCAGTCTTACACTTGGAGAGGAGGCTATGATCAAAAGGCTCTGAAGTTTCCTCTCACAGGATGTATCTCCTGCTGAGAAAACAAATTGTTTTACTCAAGAAGAACAATTTATACATATAGCATCTAATGTCTCTGAGGGTCACTTGAGTTCAATCAATGACCATAAAAATGATCAAAGAAAGTTGCTCTTGCACCATAGGAGAGAACTCCAGTTCATAAGAAAACTTCCCCTATCTCACCAGGCTTCAAGAGCTATATTACACCTATTTCAGTCATGACATTTTCAGCTTAAACAACATCTCCAATCTGTGTTGATATGGACAAAAATGAAAAAAGCTAACAGAAGTATCCAGTATTCGTGAACTGCAAGAATTGAGTAGCCAGGGAAAGCCCAGAAAACAATCTCCTGTTTCCTCCAGTGGGATCTCCTTAGAAATACAAAGGAGATGGTTCTAATAATAAATGAATTGGAACAAAATTTAGAGCTGGAAGGGAAGAGATCATCAGATCTAAGACCTTTATTTTACACAAGAGGAAACTGAGTCTCAGAGAGAGGAGATTAGTGTACTCAGACTCACACAGCTTAGAAAAGGGATTCTTAACCTGGGGATCATGGATGGGGAAAATTATTACATCTATATTTCCTCTATTCTCTCATAGAAATTTAGTATTTCCTTCCAATATTTAAAAACATTCTCAAAAGTGCTCCAGAGGCTTTACCAGACTACTAAAGGGGTCCATGATGCAAAAACAGTTAAGAAATTTGAAAGTAGTAGTGTCAGAATTTGAACCCATGTCCCAAATCAGCTATATTATCAATTCATTTCCTTAATATAGCCTAAAAATACTAAGGTAAGAAGGATAAAGCGAATAATGTCAATTATATTAAATTAAAAAGATTCTGTGCAAATAAAATAAATATAGCCATGATCAGAAAAAAAGCAGAAAATGGAGGGTAGGATGTTGTTTGTAGACTTTATATCAGATAAAAGTCTCGTATCTAAAAAATATAAAGAACTTTGTCAAATCTATAAGAATGAGTCATTCCCCAATTGACAAATGTCAAAGGATATGAACAGGCAGTTTTCCAATGAAGAAACCTTCTAAATCATTATTGATTAGAGAAATGCAAATTAAAACAACCTTGAGATAGCATTTTACATCTAACACATTGCCTAAAATGATAAAAAGGGAAAGTGACATATGTTGGAGAGGATGTGGAAAAATTGGGACACTAATTCATTGTTGGTGGAATTATGAAATGATCCAACCACTTTGGAGAGCAATCTGAAATTATGCCCAAATTGTTATCAAACTACCTATACCCTTTGACCCAATTTCCAAAGGTGATTGAGAAAAAGGAAAAGAACCTTTATGCTCAAAAATATTATAGCAGCTCTCTTTGTGGTGACAAAGAACTGGAAATTTCAAGAATGTCCATTAATTGGGGAATGACTAAACAAGCTGTGGTATACGATTGTGATGGGATACCGCTGTGCTATAAGAAATGAGGAACTCAATGATTTTAGAAAAACATGGAAAGACTTGCATGGAATAATGAAGAGCAAAATCGGTAGAACCAAGAGAACATTATATACAGTAACAGAAATTTTGTTTTAACACTGACTTTGAGCAAGTAAGCTATTTTGCCTATTATAAATACCCAGATTTTAAAGGACATATGAAGAGGCTGTCTGCATCCAGAGGAAAAAAACGATTAAATAGAAGTATTGTGATGGCAAGCAAAATAGGATCTTTTGCTGTTTTTTGTTTTAGTATAATCAAGTGCCTCTGATAGAATCTTGTCTTTACAATCAAGAGTCTTTACTAGGAGTAAAGCACAGAAAGGAGAGTTTCTTTAACTAGAAACAGTACATATATCTATAGATAGATAGATAGATAGATAGATAGATAGATAGATAGATAGATAGATAGATAGATAGATAGATGATAGATAGATATAGATTTAGATATATACATATATACATATATATATATTGTTAATTACCTTAATGCGATCAATATACATATGCATTGTTAATTACCTTAATGTGATCAAAGATCTTCCCCACTCATTAGTGGGCCTGCACATTAAGGGGAGTTGGATTAGGGAAGATTTGTTGGAAGGCCCAAGCTTTCTGTTAATGAGACACTGGCTCTCAAAGGTTGGCATGCCCTCTGTCTCTAAAAAACGTATAAATCTCTGAGTTGAGGTTTTACTTTGGGCTTTAATTTTTGGTAAGAAGGTTCAAGTGGCAGATGAGGACTCGGGGAAGCCACCAAGGAGTCCCCCTGCCATTCCCCAGCTTTGAAAACCCAGATATTGGTGCTTCTCTCTCTGGTAACTATGGTCAGACAGTTGAACCTGTCTATTGAATTCAGGCAGAGGAAGCCATGTCTACTGACCTTTGATTTCTCTGTATTTTCTTTGAAGTTCAGGGTGCTGACTCCCCTGAACTAGGTGAATGATATATGTGCTTGGTTAAAGGAATGATACAGGTGTTTGATTAAAGTGATTGTTAACCCCTTGAAAGTTGCTTTCCTCTTATGAATGAAGATCTAAGAACCTATGATAGTGGGCTGCCCTGTGTATATTGGAGTGCTTACTATTACATGTATAGAATAATTTTACAAATACATACCTATTTGTATCTAATGGTAGCCATCTCTAGGACAGTGGAGGAGGGAGGAAAGGGAAAAAAAGAAAAAAATGTGCATGATAATTTTGTTGTATATTTTAAAGGAATAGTAAGTATGCAAGCAAACAAATTGTACTATATTATGAAAAGGCTTGCTTTATTCCACGAATTAAAAATAAAATTTTAACTAATATGATTCTTTACAGGCTTGGGAGGAGCACTGGAGGCAGTTTAATCCAAACACCCTACCCTCTCAATTATCCTGGAATCCAAGATGGAGGGTCTAATCTAGGTGACTGTGATATATCCTTCAATAAAACCCACTTGAATTTGTAAAAAGAAGGAAAAGAAGAATAAACTGTTTTTTATTTTTGTCTTTATATCCTCAGCAGCTATCAATACTATATTCATGTGTCCTACAAATAATTATAATAGTTACCATGATATATAACAATCTAAGTTTTCTAGATTATTTTATATAAATTATTTCATTAGTTCCTCATCCCAATCCTGTGAAATATATAGAGCAGATGATATTATTCCCATTTTTCAGATGAAGAAAATGAGTCATAGGCTAAGACAAGCTACAGAAGTAGGGGTGAAATGAATTTAACCCACAAGTTAATTGTCCTTCACTGCAGAGGAGGGGAAGTGGGCATGGAGCACTATATATTCTGTTAGACATGGTTAATATTTCGGCTGGTTTTACTGAATTGTTTTTTTTCTATTTCTTTTTAATCTTTGTCTCAAAGGAAGACTCCTAGGGAGGAGAAATACATTCAGAAATGAATGTGGCATAAAAAGTTTTTGCTCTTGTTTAGTCACATCCAACTCTTTCAGACCCTATTTGGGGTTTTCTGAGCAAAGATACTAGAATAGTTTGCCATTTCCTTCTCCAGATCCTTTACTGATGGGGAAACTAAAGCAAAGAAAGTTACATGACTTCCCTAAGGTCACTCAGCTAGTAAGCATCTGAAGCCAAATTTGAACTCAGACTTTCCAGACTCCAGGGCCAGTACTCTATCCACTACACCACCTAGCTGTCAACATAAAAAAAAATTTGAAATAATGTAACTATGCAAAATAATATGTTATCATTTGACTTCTCTAAGCCTCAGTTTACTTTTTGAGAATAATGCTTGCTGAACCAGTGAAAATCAGTTACTGCACCAAGTCCCAAAGATACCTAAATACTAAGGCTTAATAAACTTGTGACTGGGCATTAACTTCCCCACAGTTTCTTCCTTGAGTTGTTTCCTGGATTCCTGTCCTTCATGCCTCATTATTTATTAGGTAACTCAGAAAATAACCTCATTGGTGGTCCATATTTACCTACCACCTTCCCCCATAAACAATTAGTACAACGCTGGCTTTCTGTTCATTTGTTTTGGGTTGGGTTTGGTTTGATTTGAGGATTTTTTTTGTTTGTTTTGTTTTGTTCTTTTGTCTAAACCTCTGTTTAGCTGAGCCTGAGAGGCTTTGGGTTTTCAATTGAAGTGTGAATGTGATTGTACATCCAAAGCTCCTCCGCTACATGCTTGCTGCCTGCTGAATAAGGGCAACAGAGGCTGCAAACCTAGACAGTTGTGTGTTGGCTAAGGTCAATGGAGGCTGAAAACCTAGACAGCTCTATGTTGGCATCTATTCTCCTACCCCTGTAAATAAGAATAAAATTTCATTAATAGCTATCCCCATGTGGAGGTATTGCTCTTCATCTCAATCACTCACTCCCCTTGTGTACTACATACTATCTCACAAGGTTGTTGTAAGGAAATCTTTTATAAACTTTAAAGCACTATGGAAATGTGAACCACTGAGAATGTGAGATAGTGAGATAAATGTGAGGTAAGAAATTCATTACTATCATGAAGCCAGAATCCCAGTGGATGCCTGCTAGGATTAAAATGGTGGCAGGAGGGGGGAACAGAAGGAGACCGGTAATAATAGAAAGTTGAATCTAATCAAGAGTACACATTTGAATTAAGAGCCCCCATGTAAAATTTTGCCCAGAGACATTCTTACAAATCATTTCTATCTGGAAAGATTTTTGTTATTCACTTAAAGTGAACCACCCTCATTTTTAAAAAAAGAAAAAAGGTTTTGTTTATGACTTTTATTTTTTTATATGACTATAACTTGCCAATAACCAGTACCATATTCCATTCATAGAAGTTCACCTTAAAACAAAGCAAAATCATTCAGCAGAACCCATTGGGACAATGATTGCTTCTGCCAGTATATTCAACATACCACTCCTTGTCTACTGCCCTTCTATCAAGAGAATGAAGTGTGTTTTATCCGTTTTCTGGAGCTGAGACTAGTTAATGCATTTAATCTGAATTTTGATGTATTTAAGCCTTATATTCATTTACATTGTTGTAATTGTGGTATACATTGTTTCTTTGGTCCTTCATTCATTCAGGATCAGTTCGTAAAAGTCTTCTAATGTTTCTCTGAATTCCTCATATCCATCCTTTCTCATAATAAAATCATAATCCATTACATTTCTATGCCAAAGTGTGTTCAGTTATTTCCTAATCAATGGGAATCCATTTTGTTTGAAATTTGTTTTTTTTTTACTCCCATCTTTCTGTTCATCACTGAAGAACTACACCTTTGATCTTAAGGGTATTTCATACTTCCTAGATATAGAACTCTATGCTGGGTTCTATAGAACTGAGTGTAATAGAGTTTGCCCAGAGCATGTGCAAAGATTCTCTGCCAGTTACATTTCCATAACTTAGTCCTGTGTGAGCTTGAGGACTGAGATGATGGAAATAATCCCTTCATAATGCCATATTTATAATGAATATTTTTACAATTAAGAGGAGAAACCTATGACTCAGTCAGCCTTCAAAAGAGTCCTGATTTCACAGTTATGGTTTCTTCCTCCCTCCAGGTTACTTCACCTAAATCTAGGTCTTCCCGTGAGAGGTACAAAACGGCCAGCAGAAATGATGACCTACTGAGCATATGGTAGCTAATGCACATATTGTGTGTCTGGGTCAGGCTGAGCCTGGGCTTTCTTTCTTTCAATTAAAACAATGTAAATGAATATAAGGCTTAAATACATCAAAATTCACATTAAATACATGATCTAGTCTTGGCTCCAGAAAACTGATGATAAAACATACTTCATTCTCTTGCTAGAGGGATGGTAGACTAGGAGTGGTATGTTGAATACATTGGCAGAAACAATCCACTGTCCAATGGGTTCTGCTGAATGATTTTTGCTTTGTTTTAAGGTGGGATTCTATGAGTAGAATATGGTACTGGTTTATTGGCAAATTATAGTACTATAAAAAGTAGCAAAAGGAATTAACAAAACTTTTTTTTTTTCTTTTTTAAAAACGAGAATGGTCTACTTCAAGTGCATAACAAAATTCACTTTATCTTTTGTGGTTTGTTCTTTAATGGTCTCAGGTGAACTAACATCCATCTCAAGGTGAATATGTGCAGGCAAGGGTTTGGAAAAGAAGAGAAAGACCCTAGAACTTTGCAAACATCTAATGAATCATATGAACTTCCTGCTCGGTAGTCAATAAAGGAATTATTTTCTTATCTCATAATTCAAGCTCCTACAATATATGACCACAAGCAGCCTTCTTTATTTCCAAGCCTCCACAGCCCTGAATCATGAACATTTATTCTGCCAGAATATAGATGGGGCCCCCCATCCCTATTACACATGCAAAAGTACCATTACCCGAACAAGACCTTAAATTTTAATAAGACATTAATTACACTAGGTGAGGAAGTTCCACCTCTCTATTATATGAACTTATCTTGCTAGACAATAGACAGCTTGAATGGTAAAAGAGGCATTTTTTTTAAATTCAGTCAACCCCTCTGAATAGTAGTTCAGAAGGAGAAGATAAGCACTTCTCAAAAGGTTCAGTAATCTGCCATTCCCCCCATCCCATCAGCAACATTGTCCTCAGAGTGCAGGAAATTGGATTCCATTGGGTCAGGGCAGCATCACTTTGCTTACAGTCACAAGCATCTGGACATCACAATGAGGATAGCAGAGGATAAAATACAGAACTTCATGAGCTGATACAGGCAGGAGGGAAGGAAAGGAGCCGAGGAAAGAAAAGGAGAGGAGAGGAAAGGAAAGGAAAGGAAAAGGAAAGGAAAGGAAAGGAAAGGAAAAGGAAAGGAAAGGAAAGGAAAGGAAAGGAAAGGAAAGGAAAGGAAAGGAAAGGAAAGGAAAGGAAAGGAAAGGAAAGGAAAGGAAAGGAAAGGAAAGGAAAGGAAAGGAAAGGAAAGGAAAGGAAAGGAAAGGAAAGGAAAGGAAGAAGGGGAGGGAGGAAAAAAGCAAGGGAGAGAGAGGAGAAGAAGAAGAATAATCAAGGATTTAAATATTTAATCAATTCTTCCACATGCAACTTGTAGGCTCACTTTTAGGATATCATCTCCAAAGATGCCTTTGGTGAATGAATGAATGAATGAATGAGTATTTATTAAGCACTTATGACATGCCAACAACCACTGTACTAAGGGCAGAGGACCATAAAAACAAGAAAAAAATTAGATAAGCATTTTCTCTCAAAGAACATGCACTCTAATTGGAGGAGGTTATAATATATATTATATATATATATATATATGCAAGCGTACCTCTAAAGGCAAAAGGCAAAGTTCAGGAGTCCTGAACGTGCATCAGGAAGTCAGATGAAAGTACCCAGAGGGCTGGAGGTTACATCAAGGAGGCAGAGAGTAAGGCTTGCAGGATTTTAAGGATGCAGTGACAGAACAGATAGTAAGAACCCAATGATCTTCCATCATACTGGACTGTGTAAGGTAATTTCCAGTTCATCCAAGTAAGATAAATAGCCTCATTACTCTTTCTGTCTGACCAACCAATTCATAGGGGGTCATTAGGTAAGAGATGAAGGGGAAGGAAGGAGAGAGAGCCTTTGCTATCATCCTTGGTTAAAAGCTATGATCCTATAAGAGTTCATAGACAAGAATTGAGAGACCTAAATTCCAGTACTTGTTCATCAGGATCATAGATGTAAAGGTAGAAGGGACATGATAGGATAGCTTGTCCAATCATCTGATTTTACAGATGAGAAAAATGGGACCTAAAAAGGCAAAGAGTGACTCATCCAAAGTCACACAGCTAGTATGTATCAAAAATCATGATCTGAACATAGATCCTCTGATGCCAAATTCAGCATACTTTCTACCATGTTTCTTTTAACCTGGGATGATAACAGTGACTGGTCACTTCTGAAGGGGATTATAGAGAGGAATATTTTTCTTATACATGCTGCCCTTAAAGGGTCACTGCGGTCCCTTCTGACCCAAGGATTCTATGAATTTTAAAGCAAGAAGTCACCTTAGAATTCAACTAATTTCACTTAATTAACATTATAGAGGGGGAGCGAGGTTCCCATGTAGCATAATTTACCCCATCCAGAAATCCCTTAGAAATGGTCCTGGATTTCACATTCCCCTGGGACCGTCCCTTCCCTTCTCTAATTTTTTTTTTTCTGGTTTGCATAGGTTGGTGATATTTTATTGCGAATGAACTATGTGACCTTAGATAGGTCCCCTTCTCTCTGGGGATTCTGCTGCTTCCTCTAGAAATGAGGGGATTGAGCCAGATGATCTTTGAGGTCCTTCTAGTTCCAAAGCTATGATCCCATAAGAGTTCATAGTCAAGACCATGGGACACCCCTAAGTTCCTGTGCTAACTTAAGAACTTAGACAAATCACTTCACTGCCTTTTATCTAAATGTTCTTCTCTCATGTCAAATGGGGTTTTCAATAACTGTCCTACCTACCCTCTAGGGATGCAAAGAGGATACTTGCCTTAATACTATGGTTCCCTGCACTGCCTATGATTATTTTTGTGTGTGACTATTCTCTCTACCAGGTACTCTATTCAGGTAGCAAACTTTCTACATCTTGGTAGATGGTTTCTCTGTGAGAGTTTCTATAGCTAGAAAACCCATGACTTTATTGCCAATAAGCACTGTCTCTCCATGCTTACCTAGATCCATGTAATGGACAACAGACATATAACCTATGCCAACACTCACAATCAAAGCCTTTTAACTCAATAATTTAATTCTCTTCAACTAATGTGTATTAAGCATTTTTCTGTGTCCAATGAACTATTGGACACAGTGGATATTGTGGATACAAACACAAATGCAAAAACAAAAAAGTTTCTGTCTTCAATGAGCTTACAGTCTACTAGAAGGATATGTACATGGAGAGGTTTGCATATATGCATATATGTATATATATATATATGTGTGTGTGTGTATGTTTGCATGTATGTACATGAAGTATATGCCAAATAATATTAAGTATAATCACTAACCCAAGGTCCCCTAAGAATTCTAGGCTCCAATAGACTGGGTTTCATTTTAGGGACCTAATTCAAGATTTATCCTTTCTTTACCTTATTATGCCCCAATTCCAGAATGAAACTCCAGAGAAATTGCCAAAATAAGACTTAGGTATAGGCAATATCTAGGTTTCCCCAAAGATGAGTTATTTATTTCCTCACTGGCAATAAACATACTGGATATTGGATAGTGAATCTGAGATAGACTTTACCTATAAACCCTATACAAAATATGAAACACATACAATTCATAGGAGTCTATGAATAAACATAGGAATATAAACAGTACACAAATCACTCACTCATCAGATGATTCCTACATGGAGTCTTCCCTTCTACAATCTCCTCCCATAGTACCTCAAACTAACAATAGCAGAATTGACAAAAAGCCAACCTCTCTTAACCCTTCCATGGCATGAATTTAGTTCTTCAACAACAGAACAATCTGCTATTGGTGTCAATTCCTTTCCTAAGAAGCACTTATTTGAGATCTCCCTTGAGCCCCAGCTCTTGAACTTGGGTGTTCTTCAAATTGATTTTATGCACCAGGCAACATCTAAGTCTTAAAAAAGTCCAATCTCAGGATCCCTCCTTTCAGACGAAACCTACCTCCTCTATATACTCTGCAGGAACTCTATCAGTGCTCTATTTTTCTTAGATGGGTAAAAATGTATTGTCCAGGAATTCTAGTCTCTGGCCTACACTCAAAAACAGAAAGGTAAAAGATATCCAGAACTTCAGATCTGGGAAATTCAGGCCACCTACGGCAAGAGTGTAAAATTTCCCTATGTGTTTCTCCTGCATATTGACATTAGCTGCTCCTCAAGGATCTGAAGAGAGCCCATCCCTTCCCTCTCCCAAAACAAAGGGTCATTCTGTTGTGCTTTGGTCTAAAAGTCAAAACAGAGACAGAGAAAAACAAAGACAGAAAGAGAGAGGTCAGTCAGCTTACCTTTAGAGACCATGGGGAAAGAATGACTCTAATGACAAGAATCAAGTCCCCCTAACTCTCAATAACCAATTATCTTGGAGTAGCAATAGACGCTGGAAAATAATTGGAAAAATTCCTGTGTTCCTCTCATTAGTGGTCTTCAGAAGAGACTTTCAGAGAGGCCTAGAAGGGACTTATATGGAATTGAACACTGAGATACCAATCAGAGGAAATGAGGATGTTGACTTGCACTTGTACTTGACTTGTTTTGAGTAAGGGAAGGCTGTGCAAGTCATCAGCCTCACTTCTCCTCCAGAGCCATCTGAATCCAGTGACCAGATATTGATGAGGATGACTGGAGATGAGCCAGGATGAGGCAATTGGGGTTAAGCGACTTGCCCAAGGTCATCCAGCTGGAGAGTGTCAAGTGTCTGAACTCAGAGAGATTTGAACTCAGGTCCTCCTGACTCCTGCTCTATCCACTGCACCACCTAGCTGCCCCTACTTGCCCCTATTGCCCTTGAATAGAATCCATATGAAGGGGACCTTCTAGATTTTTGCCTACTTAGTAGGTTCCACCAAGTCTGGAGCACACTAGCCCAGCCTTTGCAAGCTTTAGGCATTACCACCATACCAGAGAAGGCATGAGACAAGGATTTTCCTAAAGGCATTGAGGATAAAATGAGATTGCAAATTTACTAGCTCATAGAAAAACTAAAAAAAAAAAATTAAGGTTCTGAGATGGCCTAATGGAAAATGAAC